>CM056731.1:84255095-84713830 GCA_029844215.1 Przewalskia tangutica
AATATTCCTCTCTTCCATCTTCATCAGTGTATGGACTTGGAGAATTTATTAGGTTGGGGACACGAGAAGCATCTGAAGCCTATAGAAAATTAAAGAAAATAACTTACAAAAGGCAAATATTTAGCACGATTTTGTCTGCTAATTTTACTTACATTCTACAATATAATATTATTCGAAACAAGAAACCAAAGTTCAAATATATTCATAATATGAAAGAATCTATTTTCAATTTGACTTAATTGTGCTTTTTGAGAAAATCAATGATGAACCAATTCACGATATTGAGTTGGGTCAACCCGACGATCTGATACAGCGGCTGCAACTTCTTCTTTTGTTTTACTACAAGAAATTTTCCATATACCAACGAGTAAACTGTAGGTAAAGATCCAAAACCGTTAGTATAGGTCATACCAACGGAAGTTTAGTTCCATTAACTTTGATTCGCTATACCAACGATAATTAGCCGTCGCAATAGCCTATACCTACTAGCTTCAATTGCTGGACAAAAGTTTTGAGCTATACCAACTACTAATGACACATATTTAATAACTTTACCCACCACTTATTTCAGAGGTATATGACCACATTATCCGTTGGTATAGGTCCGATTTCTTTTATAAATAATATTCTTGCCTCAAATAAATATT
Organism: Przewalskia tangutica; assembly: GCA_029844215.1. Classification (NCBI taxonomy): domain Eukaryota; kingdom Viridiplantae; phylum Streptophyta; class Magnoliopsida; order Solanales; family Solanaceae; genus Przewalskia; species Przewalskia tangutica. Next base: position 84,255,743 of record CM056731.1, read on the forward strand.
TTTAAATAATAAAAGTTTGAGAATATTTTTATATGCACCAATCAAAATTTAAAGCAAAATGAAAGAAAATTTCAATTATATTATCAAACTAACAAGTCTTACAAACATGTAAAACTTACAAGTCTTACAAACATATCAAACTAAAAAAGTAATGTTAATTATAATAACCACCAAAACAACTTTTACGACAAAGAAAAACACACAATACAATAGATGAGCAAAACCTATTTAAGATAAAAGCACTTCTAATCTTCCTCTTCCATCTTCATCGTTGTATGGACTTGGAGAATTTATTAGGTCAGGGACACTAGAAGCATCCAAGCCTATTGAAAATAAAAGAAAATAAGTTACAAAAGGCAAATATTTAGCACGATTTTGTCCGTTAATTTTACTTACTTTCTACAATTGATACAATATAATATTAGTCAAACAAGAAACCAAAGTTCAAATATTTTCATAATATGAAAGAATCTATTTTCAATTTGACTTACTTGTGCTTTTTCGAAAACCAATGATTAACAAATTCACGATATTGAGTTAAGTCAACCCAATGATCCGGTACAAGGATGCAACTTATTCTTCCGCTTTACTACAAGAAATTTGTCATATACCAACGCATAAACTGTAGGTAAAGATCCAAAACCGTTAGTATAGGTCATACCAACTAAGTTTAGTTTCACTAACTTTGATTCGCTATACCAACAAAAATTAGCCGTCGCAATAGCCTATACCTACGGCAGTTTCAATTCGTTGGAAAAAAGTTTTGAGCTATACCAACGGCTAGACACATATTTAATAACTTTACCCACCACTTATTTCGGTAGGTATATGACCACATTATCCGTTGGTATATGTCTGATTTCTTTTAAAAATAATATTCTTTCCTCAAATAAATATTTTTTAATAATAGAAGTTTGAGAATATTTTTTATATGCACCACACAAAATTTAAATCAAAATAAAAGAAAATTTCAATTATATTATCAAACTAACAAGTCTTACAAACATGTAAAACTTACAAGTCTTACAATCATATCAAACTAACAAAGTAATGTTAATTATAATAACCTCCAAAACAACTTCTACGATAGCAAAAACACATAATACAATAGATGAGCAAAAACCTATTTAAGATAAAAGCAGCTTCTAATATTCCTCTCTTCAATCCTCATCAACGTATGGACTTGGAGAAATTAATAGGCTGGGGACACTAGAAGCATCTGAAGCCTATTGGAAATAAAAGAAAATAAGTTACAAAAGGAAAATATTTAGCACGATTTTGTCTGTTAATTTTACTTACTTTCTACAAAATATACAATATAATATTAGTCTAAACAAAAAACCAAATTTCAAATATTTTCATAATATGAAAGAATCTATTTTCAATATGACTAAATTGTGCTTTTTCGAAAACCAATGATTAACAAATTCACGATATCGAGTTGGGTCAACCCACGATCCGGTACAACTGGATGCAACTTATTCTTCCGCTTTACTACAAGAAATTTGTCATATACCAACGCAGTAAATCTAGGTAAAGATCCAAAACCGTTAGTATAGGTCATACCAACTAAGTTTAGTTCGCTAACTTTGATTCGCTATACCAACGCTAATTAGCCATCGCAATAGCCTATACATACGACAGTTTCAATTGCTGGAAAAAAGTTTTGAGCTATACCAACGGCTAGACACATATTTAATAACTTTACCCACCACTTATTTCCGTAGGTATATGACCACATTATCCGTTGGTATAGGTCTGATTTCTTTTAAAAATAATATTCTTTCCTCAAATAAATATTTTTTAATAATAAAAGTTTGAGAATATTTTTTATATGCACCACACAAAATTTAAAGCAAAATAAAAGAAAATTTCAATTATATTATCAAACTAACAAGTCTTACAAACATGTAAAACTTACAAGTCTTACAAACATATCAAACTAACAAAGTAATGTTAATTATAATACCCACCAAAACAACTTCTACGATAGCAAAAACACATAATACAATAGATGAGCAAAAACCTATTTAAGATAAAAGCAGCTTCTAATATTCCTCTCTTCAATCCTCATCAACGTATGGACTTGGAGAAATTAATAGGTTGGGGACACTGGAAGCATCTGAAGCCTATTGAAAATAAAAGAAAATAAGTTATAAAAGGCAAATATTTAGCACTATTTTGACTGTTAATTTTACTTACTTTCTACAATTGATACAATATAATATTAGCCGAAACAAGAAACCAAACATCAAATATTTTCATAATATGAAAGAATCTATTTTCAATTTGACTTACTTGTGCTTTTTCGGAAAATCAATGATTAACAAATTCACGATGTTGAGTTGGGCCAACACAGCGATCTGGTACAACTGATGCAAATTATTCTTCCGTTTTACTACAAGAAATTTGTCATATACCAACGGCAGAAATCCGTAGGTAAAGAGCCAAAAACTGTTAGTATATGTCATACTAACGGAAGTTTAGTTCCGTCAACTTTGATTCGCTATACCAACGCCAAATTAGCTGTCGCAATAGCCTATACCTACGGCAGTTTCAATTCGTTGGACAAAAGTTTGGAGCTATACCAAAGGCTAATGACACATATTTAATAACTTTACCCACCACTTATTTCCGTAGGTATATGACCACATTATCCGTTGGTATAGGTCTGATTTCTTTTAAAAATAATATTCTTTCCTCAAATAAATATTTTTTAATAATAAAAGTTTGAGAATATTTTTTATATGCACCACACAAAATTTAAAGCAAAATAAAAGAAAATTTCAATTATGTTATCAAACTAACAAGTCTTACAAACATGTAAAACTTACAAGTCTTACAAACATATCAAACTAACAAAGTAATGTTAATTATAATACCCACCAAAACAACTTCTACGACAAAGAAAAACACACAATACAAGAGATGAGCAAAACCTATTTAAGATAAAAGCAACTTCTAATATTCCTCTTCCATCTTCATCATTGTATGGACTTGGATAATTTATTAGGTTGGGGAAACTAGAAGCATCTGAAGCCTATTGAAAATAAAAGAAAATAAGTTACAAAAGGCAAATATTTAGCATGATTTTTTCAGTTAATTTTACTTACTTTCTACAATTGATACAATATAATATTAGTCGAAACAAGAAACCAAAGTTCAAATATTTTCATAATATGAAAGAATCTATTTTCAAGTTGACTTACTTGTTTTCGGAAAATCAATGATTAACAAATTCACGATGTTGAGTTGGGCCAACCCAGCGATCTGGTACAACGGATGCAAATTATTCTTCTGTTTTACTACAAGAAATTTGTCATATACCAACGCGTAAACTGTAGAGGTAAAGATCCATAAACCGTTAGTATAGCTCATACCAACGGAAATTTAGTTCCGTCAACTTTGATTCGCTATACCAACGAATAATTAGCCATCGCATTTGCCTATACCTACGGCAGTTTCAATTCGTTGGAAAAAAGTTTTGAGCTATACCAACGGCTAGACACATATTTAATAACTTTACCCACCACTTATTTCCGTAGGTATATGACCACATTATCCGTTGGTATATGTCTGATTTCTTTTAAAAATAATATTCTTTCCTCAAATAAATATTTTTTAATAATAAAAGTTTGAGAATATTTTTTATATGCACCACACAAAATTTAAAGCAAAATAAAAGAAAATTTCAATTATATTATCAAACTAACAAGTCTTACAAACATGTAAAACTTACAAGTCTTACAAACATATCAAACTAACAAAGTAATGTTAATTATAATAACCACCAAAACAACTTCTACGACAGCAAAAACACACAATACAGTAGATGAGCAAAAACCTATTTAAGATAAAAGCAGCTTCTAATATTCCTCTCTTCCATCTTCATCAGTGTATGGACTTGGAGAATTTATTAGATTGGGGACACTAGAAGCATCTGAAGCCTATTGAAAATAAAAGAAAATAAGTTACAAAAGGTAAATATTTAGCACGATTTTGGCTGTTAATTTTACTTTCTTTCAACAATTGATACAATATAATATTAGCCGAAACAAGAAACCAAACATCAAATATTTTCATAATATGAAAGAATCTATTTTCAAGTTGACTTACTTGTGCTTTTTCGGAAAATCAATGATTAACAAATTCACGATATTGAGTTGGGTCAACCCAGCGATCTGGTACAACGGATGCAAATTATTCTTCCGTTTAACTACAAGAAATTTGCTATATACCAACGACAGAAATTCGTAGGTAAAGATCCATAAACCGTTAGTATAGCTCATACCAACGGAAGTTTAGTTACGTCAACTTTGATTCGCTATACCAACAAAAAATTAGCCATTGCAATTGCCTATACCAACAGCAGTTTCAATTCATTGGAAAAAAGTTTGGAGCTATACCAACGGCTAGACACATATTTAATAGATTACCCACCACTTATTTCCGTAGGTATATGACCACATTATCCGTTGGTATAGGTCTGATTTCTTTTAAAAATAATATTCTTTCCTCAAATAAATATTTTTTAATAATAAAAGTTTGAGAATATTTTTTATATGCACCACACAAAATTTAAAGCAAAATAAAAGAAAATTTCAATTATATTATCAAACTAACAAGTCTTACAAACATGTAAAACTTACAAGTCTTACAAACATATCAAACTAACAAAGTAATGTTAATTATAATACCCACCAAAACAACTTCTACGACAAAGAAAACACACAATACAAAGAGATGAGCAAAACCTATTTAAGATAAAAGCAGCTTCTAATATTCCTCTTCCATCTTCATCAATGTATGGACTTGGAGAATTTATTAGGTCAGGGACACTAGAAGCATCTGAAGCCTATTGAAAATAAAAGAAAATAAGTTACAAAAGGCAAATATTTAGCATGATTTTTTCTGTTAATTTTACTTACTTTCTACAATTGATACAATATAATATTAGTCGAAACAAGAAACCAAAGTTCAAATATTTTCATAATATGAAAGAATCTATTTTCAAGTTGACTTACTTGTTTTCGGAAAATCAATGATTAACAAATTCACGATGTTGAGTTGGGCCAACCCAGCGATCTGGTACAACGGATGCAAATTATTCTTCCGTTTTACTACAAGAAATTTGTAATATACCAACGGCAGAAATTCGTACGTAAAGATCCATAAACCGTTAGTATAGCTCATACCAACAGAAGTTTAGTTCCGTCAACTTTGATTCGCTATACCAACGAATAATTAGCCATCGCAATTGCCTATACCTACGGCAGTTTCAATTCGTTGGAATTTTTTTTTGAGCTATACCAACGGCTAGACACATATTTAATAACTTTACCCACCACTTATTTCCGTAGGTATATGACCACATTATCCGTTGGTATAGGTCTGATTTCTTTTAAAAATAATATTCTTTCCTCAAATAAATATTTTTTAATAATAAAAGTTTGAGAATATTTTTTATATGCACCACACAAAATTTAAAGCAAAATAAAAGAAAATTTCAATTATGTTATCAAACTAACAAGTCTTACAAACATGTAAAACTTACAAGTCTTACAAACATATCAAACTAACAAAGTAATGTTAATTATAATACCCACCAAAACAACTTCTACGATAGCAAAAACACATAATACAATAGATGAGCAAAAACCTATTTAAGATAAAAGCAGCTTCTAATATTCCTCTCTTCCATCTTCATCAGTGTATGGACTTGGAGAATTTATTAGGTTGGGACACTAGAAGCATCTGAAGCCTATTGAAAATAAAAGAAAATAAGTTATAAAAGGCAAATATTTAGCACTATTTTGACTGTTAATTTTACTTACTTTCTATAATTGATACAATATAATATTAGCCGAAACAAGAAACCAAAGTTCAAATATTTTCATAATAAGAAAGAATCTATTTTCAATTTGACTTACTTGTGCTTTTTCGGAAAATCAATGATTTACAAATTCACGATGTTGAGTTGGGCCAACCCGACGATCCGTACAATGGATGCAACTTCTTCTTCCGCTTTACTACAAGAAATTTGTCATATACCAACGCAGTAAACTGTAGGTAAAGATCCAAAACCGCTGGTATAGGTCATACCAACGGAAGTTTAGTTTCACAACTTTGATTCGCTATACCAACGACAAATTAGCCGTCGCAATAGCCTATACCTACGTAGTTTCAACTGCTGGACAAAAGTTTAAGCTATACAAACGGCTAATGACACCTTATATAATAACTTTACCCACCACTTGTTTCTATAGGTATAGGACCACATTATCCGTTGGTATAGGTCTGATTTCTTTTAAGAATAATATTTTTGCCTCAAATAAATATTTTTATAATAATAAAAGTTTGAGAATATTTTGTATATGCACCACACAAAATTTAAAGCAAAATAAAAGAAAATTTCAATTATATTATTAAACTAACAAGTTTTACAAACATGTAAAATTTACATGTCTTACAAACATATCAAACTAACAAAGTAATGTCAATTATAATAACCACCAAAACAACTTATACGACACCAAAAACACACAATACAGTAGATGAGCAAAAACCTATTTAAGATAAAAGAAGCTTCTATTCTTCCTCTCTTCCATCTTTATCAGTGTATGTACTTGGAGAATTTATTTGGTTGGGGACACTAGAAGCATCTGAAGCCTATTGAAAATAAAAGAAAATAAGTTACAAAAGGCAAATATTTAACACGATTTTGTCTGTTAATTTTACTTACTTTCTACAATTGATACAATATAATATTAGTCGAAACAAAAAACCAAAGTTCAAATATTTTCATAATATGAAAGAATCTATTTTCAATTTGACTAACTTGTGCTTTTTCAGAAAACCAATGGTGATCCAATTCACAATATTGAGTTGGGTCAACCCGACGATCTGGTACAGCGGATGCAACTTCTTCAGCCGTTTTACTACAAGAAATTTGTCATATACCAATGGCAGAAATCCGTAGGTAAAGGTCCAACAACCGTTGGTATAGGTCATAAAACCTACACCAACGGAAATTTAGTTCCGTCAACTTTGATTCTCTATACCAACGACAAATTAGCCATCGCAATAGCCTATACCTACGACAGTTTCAATCTATTGGACAAAAGTTTGGAGCTATACAAACGGCTAATGACACCTATTTAATAACTTTACCCACCACTTGTTTTCGTAGGTATAGGACCACATTATCCGTTGGTATAGGTCTGATTTCTTTTATAAATAATATTTTTGCCTCAAATAAATATTTTTTTAATAATAAAAGTTTGAGAATATTTTGTATATGCACCACACAAAATTTAAAGCAAAATAAAATAAAATTTCAATTATATTATCAAATTAACAAGTCTTACAAACATGTAAAACTTACAAGTCTTACAAATATATCAAACTAACAAAGTAATGTTAATTATAATAACCACCAAAACAACTTCTACGACAGCAAAAACATACAATACAATAGATGAGCAAAAACCTATTTAAGATAAAAGCAGCTTCTAATATTCCTATCTTCCATCTTCATCAGTGTATGGACTTGGAGAATTTATTAGGTTGGGGACACGAGAAGCATCTGAAGCCTATTGAAGATACAAGAAAATAATTTTCAAAAGGCAAATATTTAGCACGATTTTGTCTGTTAATTTTACTTACTTTCTAAAATATAATATTAGTTGAAACAAGAAACCAAAGTTCAAATATTTTTCATAATATGAAAGAGTCTATTTTCAATTTGACTTACTTGTGCTTTTTGAGAAAACCAATAATGAACCAATTCACGATATTGAGTTGGGTCAACCCGACGATCTGATACAGATGATGCAACTTCTTCTTTCGTTTTACTACAAGAAATTTATACCAACGGCAGAAATCTGTTGGTAAAGGTCCAACAACCGTTGGTATAAGTCATAAAACCTACACCAACGGAAGTTTAGTTCCGTCAACTTTGATTCTCTATACCAACGACAAATTAGCCGTCGCAATAGCCTATACCTACGTCATTTTCAATCCATTGGACAAAAGTTTAAGCTATACAAACGGCTAATGACACCTTATATAATAACTTTACCCACCACTTGTTTCCGTAGGTATAGGACCACATTATCCGTTGGTATATGTCTGATTTCTTTTATAAATTATATTATTGCCTCAAATAAATATCTTTATAACAATAAAAGTTTGATAATATTTTGTATATGCACCACACAAAATTTAAAGCAAAATAAAAGAAAATTTCAATTATATTATCAAACTAACAAGTCTTACAAACATGTAAAACATACAAGTCTTACAAATATATAAAACTAACAAAGTAATGTTAATTATAATAACCACCAAAACAACTTTTATGACAACAAAAACACACAATACAGTAGATGAGCAAAAAACAATTTAAGATAAAAGCAACTTCTAATTTTCCTCTCTTCCATCTTCATCAATGTATGGACTTGGATAATTTATTTGGTTGGGAACACAAGAAGCATCTGAAGCCTATTGCAAATAAAAGAAATAAGTTACAAAAGGTAAATATTTAGCACGATTTTGTCTGTTAATTTTACTTACTTTCTACAATTGATAAAATATAATATTAGTCAAAAGAAGAAACCACAGTTCAAATATTACATAATATGAAAGAATCTATTTTCAATTTGACTTGTGCTTTTTCAGTAAACCAATGATGAACCAATTCACAATATTAAGTTGGGTCAACCCGACGATCTGGTATAGCGGATGCAAGTTCTTCTTCCATTTTACTACAAGAAATTTGTTATATACCAACGACATAAATCCGTAGGTAAAGGTCCAAAAACCGTTGGTATAGGTCATAAAACCTATACCAACGGAAGTTTAGTTCTGTCAACTTTGATTAGCTATACCAACACCAAATTAGTCGCCGCACTAGCCTATACCTACGACAGTTTCATTCTATTGAACAAAATTTTGGAGCTATACCAACGGCTAATGACACATATTTAATAACTTTACCCACCACTTGGTTCCGTAGGTATAGGACCACATTATCCGTTGGTATAGGTCTGATTTCTTTTATAAATAATATTTTTGCCTCATATAAATATTTTTTTAATAATAAAAGTTTGAGAATATTTTTATATGCACCACTCAAAATTTAAAGCAAAATGAAAGAAAATTTCAATTATATTATCAAACTAACAAGTCTTACAAACATGTAAAACTTACAAGTCTTACAAACATATCAAACTAACAAAGTAATGTTAATTATAATAACCACCAAAACAACTTCTACGACAGCAAAAACACACAATACAGTAGATGAGCAAAAACCTATTTAAGATAAAAGCAGCTTCTAATATTCCTCTCTTCCATCTTCATCAGTGTATGGACTTGGAGAATTTATTAGGTTGGGACACTAGAAGCATCTGAAGCCTATTGAAAATAAAAGAAAATAAGTTACAAAAGGAAAATATTTAGCACGATTTTGTCTGTTAATTTTACTTACTTTCTACAATTGATACAATATAATATTAGTCGAAACAAAAAACCAAAGTTCAAATATTTTCATAATATGAAAGAATCTATTTTCAATTTGACTAACTTGTGCTTTTTGGAAAACCAATGATTAACCAATTCACGATATTGAGTTGGGTCAACCCGACGATCCGTACAATGGATGCAACTTATTCTTCCGCTTTACTACAAGAAATTTGTCATATACCAACGGCGTAAACTGTAGGTAAAGATCCAAAACCGCTGGTATAGGTCATAACACCAACGGAAGTTTAGTTCCACTAACTTTGATTCGCTATACCAATGGTAAATTAGCCGTCGCAATAGACTATACCTACGACAGTTTCAATCCATTGAACAAAATTTTGGAGCATAGATCAACGGCTAATGACACATATTTAATAACTTTACTCATCATTGGTTTCCGTAGGTATAGGACCACATTGTCCGTTGGTATAGGTCTGATTTCTTTTATAAAAAATATTTTTGCCTCAAATAAATATTTTTAAAATAATAAAAGTTTGAGAATATTTTTTATATGCACCACACAAAATTTAAAGCAAAATAATAGAAAATATCAATTATATTATTAAACTAACAAATCTTATAAACATGTAAAACTTACAAGTCTTACAAAAATATCAAACTAACAAAGTAATGTTAATTATAATAATCACCAAAACAACTTCTACGACAGAAAAAACACATAATACAAAAGATGAGCAAAAACCTATTTAAGATAAAAGAAGCTTCTAATCTTCCTCTCTTCCATCTTCATCAATGTATGTACTTGGAGAATTTATTTGGTTGGGGACACTAGAAAAATCTGAAGCCTATTGAAAATAAAATAAAATAAGTTACAAAAGGAAAATATTTAGCACGATTTTGTCTGTTAATTTTACTTACTTTCTACAATTGACAGAATATAATATTATTCGAAAGAAGAAACCACAGTTCAAATATTTTCATAATATGAAAGAATCTATTTTCAATTTGTCTTACTTGTGCTTTTTGAGAAAACCACCGATGAACCAAATCACGATATTGAGTTGGGTCAACCCGACGATCTGGTACAGCGGATGCAAGTTCTTCTTCCGTTTTACTACAAGAAATTTTCCATATACCAACGATGTAAACTGTAGGTAAAGATCCATAAACCGTTGGTATAGGTCATACCAACGGAAGTTTAGTTACGTCAACTTTGATTCGCTATACCATCGGCAAATTAGCCGTTGCAATAGCCTATACCTATGACAGTTTCATTCTGTTGGACAAAAAAGTTTGGAGCTATACCAACGGCTAATGACACATATTTAATAACTTTACCCACCTCTTGTTTCTGTAGGTATAGGCCCACATTATCCGTTGGTATAGGTCTGATTTGTTTTATAAATAATATTTTTGCCTCAAATAAATACTTTTTTAATAATAAAAGTTTGAGAATATTTTTTATATGCACCACACAAAATTTAAAGCAAAATAAAAGAAAATTTCAATTATATTATTAAACTAACAAATCTTATAAACATGTAAAACTTACAAGTCTTACAAAAATATCAAACTAACAAAGTAATGTTAATTATAATAATCACCAAAACAACTTCTACGACAGAAAAAACACATAATACAAAAGATGAGCAAAAACCTATTTAAGATAAAAGCAGTTTCTAATATTCCTCTCTTCAATCTTCATCAATGAATGGACTTGGAGAAATTAATAGGTTGGGGACACTATAAGCATCTGAAGCCTATTGAAAAAAAGAAGAAAATAAGTTACAAAAGGCAAATATTTAGCACGATTTTGAATGTTAATTTTACTTACTTTCTACAATTGATACAATATAATATTAGCCGAAACAAGAAACCAATGTTCAAATATTTTCATAATATGAAAGAATTTATTTTCAATTTGACTTACTTGTGCTTTTCAGAAAACCAATGATGAACCAATTCACGATATTGAGTTGGGTCAACCCGACGATCTGATACAGCGGCTGCAACTTCTTCTTTTGTTTTACTACAAGAAAGTTTCCATATACCAACGCAGTAAACTGTAGGTAAAGATCCAAAACCGTTGGTATAGGTCATACCAACGGAAGTTTAGTTTCGTCAACTTTGATTCACTATACCAACGACAAATTAGTCGTCGCAATATCCTATACCTACGGTAGTTTCAATCTGCTGACAAAAGATTTGAGTTATACCAACGGCTAATGACACATATTTAATTACTTTACCCACCACTTGTTTTCGTAGGTATATGGCCACATTATCCGTTGGTATAGGTCTGATTTCTTTTATAAATAATATTTATGCCTCAAATAAATATTTTTTAATAATAAAAATTTTAGAATATTTTTTATATGCACCACACAAAATTTAAATCAAAATAAAATAAAATTTCAATTATATTATCAAACTAACAAGTTTTACAAACATGTAAAACTTACAAGTCTTACAAACATATCAACCTAATAAAGTAATGCTAATTATAATAACCACCAAAACAACTTCTACGACAGCAAAAACACACAATACAGTAGATGAGAAAAACCTATTTAAGATAAAAACAACTTCTAATATTCATCTCTTCCATCTTCATCAGTGTATGTACTGGAGAATTTATTTGATTGGGAACACTAGAAGCATCTGAAGCCTATTGAAAATAAAATAAAATAAGTTACAAAAGGAAAATATTTAGCACGATTTTGTCTGTTAATTTTACTTACTTTCTACAATTGACAGAATATAATATTATTCGAAAGAAGAAACCACAGTTCAAATATTTTCATAATATGAAAGAATCTATTTTCAATTTGTCTTACTTGTGCTTTTTGAGAAAACCAATGATTAACCAATTCACGATATTGAGTTGGGTCAACCCGACGATCCGTACAATGGATGCAACTTCTTCTTCCGCTTTACTACAAGAAATTTGTCATATACCAACTGCGTAAACTGTAGGTAAAGATCCCAAAACCGTTGGTATAGGACATACCAACGGAAGTTTAGTTCCGTCAACTTTGATTCGCTATACCAACGACAAATTAGTCATTGCAATAGCCTATACCTATGGCAGTTTCAATCCGTTGGACAAAAGTTTGGAGTTATACCAACGGCTAATGACACATAATTAATAACTTTACCCACCACTTGTTTTCGTAGGTATAGGACCACATTATCCGTTGGTATTGGTCTGATTTCTTTTATAAATAATATTTTTGCCTCAAATAAATATTTTTTAATAATAGAAGTTTGAGAATATTTTTTATATGCACCACACAAAATTTAAAGCAAAATAAAAGAAAATTTCAATTATATTATCAAACTAACAAGTCTTACAAACATTAAAACTTACAAGTCTTACAATCATATCAAACTAACAAAGTAATGTTAATTATAATAACCACCAAACAAGTTCTACGATAGCAAAATCACACAATACAATAGATGAGCAAAAACCTATTTAAGATAAAAGAAGCTTCCAATCTTCCTCTCTTCCATCTTCATCAGTGTATGTACTTGGAGAATTTATTTGGTTGGGGACACTAGAAGCATCTGAAGCCTATTGAAAAATAAAAGAAAATAAGTTATAAAAGGCAAATATTTAGCACGATTTTGTCTGTTAATTTTACTTACTTTCTACAATTGATACAATATAATATTAGTCGAAACAAGAAACCAAAGCTCAAATATTTTCATAATATGAAAGAATCTATTTTCAATTTGACTTGTGCTTTTTCAAAAACCAATGATGAACCAATTCACGATATTGAGTTGGGTCAACCCGACGATCTGGTACAGTGGATGCAACTTCTTCGTCCGTTTTACTACAAGAAATTTGCCATATACCAACGGCATAAATCCGTTGGTAAAGGTCTGAAAACCGTTGGTATAGGTCATAAAACCTATACCAACGGAAGTTTAGTTCTCTCAACTTTGATTCGCAATACCAACGACAAATTAGCCGTCGTAATAGCCTATACATACGGTAGTTTCATTCTGTTGGACAAAAGTTTGGAGCTATACCAACGACTAATGACACCTATTTAATAACTTTACCCACCACTTGTTTCCGTAGGTATAGGACCACATTATCCGTTGGTATTGGTCTGATTTTTTTTATAAATAATATTTTTGCAATATTTTTTTAATAATAGAAGTTTGAGAATATTTTTTATATGCACCACACAAAATTTAAAGCAAAATAAAAGAAAATTTCAATTATATTATCAAACTAACAAGTCTTACAAACATTAAAACTTACAAGTCTTAGAATCATATCAAACTAACAAAGTAATGTTAATTATAATAACCACCAAAATAAGTTCTACGACAGCAAAATCACACAATACAGTAGATGAGCAAAAATCTATTTAAGATAAAAGAAGCTTCTAATCTTCCTCTCTTCCATCTTCATCAGTGTATGTACTTGGAGAATTTATTTGGTTGGGGACACTAGAAGCATCTGAAACCTATTGAAAATAAAAGAAAATAAGTTAAAAAAGGCAAATATTTAGCACGATTTTGTCTGTTAATTTTACTTACTTTCTACAATTGATACAATATAATATTAGTCGAAACAAGAAACCAAAGTTCAAATATTTTCATAATATGAAAGAATCTATTTTCAATTTGACTTGTGCTTTTTCAAAAACCAATGATGAACCAATTCACGATATTGAGTTGGGTCAACCCGACGATCTGGTACAGTGGATGCAACTTCTTCTTCCGTTTTACTACAAGAAATTTGCCATATACCAACGACATGTAAACTGCAGGTAAAGATCCAAAACCGTTGGTACAGGTCATAAAACCTATACCAACGGAAGTTTAGTTCCGTCAACTTTAATTCGCTATCCAACGACAAATTAGCCGTCGTAATAGCCTATACATACACGGTAGTTTCATTCTGTTGGATAGAAGTTTGGAGCTATACCAACGACTAATGACACATATTTAATAACTTTACCACCACTTCTTTCCGTAGGTATAGGACCACATTATCCGTCGGTATTGGTCTGATTTCTTTTATAAGTAATATTTTTGCCTCAAATAAATATTTTTTTAATAATAAAAGTTTTAGAATATTTTTTATATGCACCACACAAAATTTAAAGAAAAATAAAAGAAAATTTCAATTATATTATCAAACTAACAAATCTTATAAACATGTAAAACTTACAAGTCTTACAAAAATATCAAACTAACAAAGTAATGTTAATTATAATAATCACCAAAACAACTTCTACGACAGAAAAAACACATAATACAAAAGATGAGCAAAAACCTATTTAAGATAAAAGCAGTTTCTAATATTCCTCTTCCATCTTCATCGGTGTATGGACTTGGAGAATTTATTAGGTTGGGGACACGAGAAAGCCTATTGAAAATAAAATAAAATAAGTTATAAAAGGCAAATATTTAGCACGATTTTGTCTGTTAATTTTACTAACTTTCTACAATTGATACAATATAATATTAGTCAAAACAAGAAACCAAAGTTCAAATATTTTCATAATATGAAAGAATCTATTTTGAATTAGACTTACTTGTTCTTTTTTTGAAAACCACTGATGAACCAATTCACGATATTGAGTTGGGTCAACCCGACGATCTGGTACAACGGATGCAAGTTCTTCTTCTGTTTTACTACAAGAAATTTGTCATATACCAACGACAGAAATCCGTTGGTAAAGGACCGTTGGTATAGGTCATACCAACGGAAGTTTAGTTCTGTCAACTTTAATTCACTATACCAACGATAAATTAGCCATCGCAATAGCCTATACATACGGTAGTTTCATTCTATTGGACAAAAGTTTGGAGCTATATCAATGGCTAATGACACCTATTTAATAACTTTACTCACCACTTGTTTCCGTATGTATAGGACCACATTATCCGTTGGTATAGCTTTGATTTCTTTTATAACTAATATTTTTGCCTCAAATAAATATATCTTTAATAATAGAAGTTTGAGAATATTTTTTATATGCACCACACAAAATTTAAAGCAAATAAAAGAAAATTTCAATTATATTATCAAACTAACAAGTCCTACAAACATTAAAACTTACAAGTCTTACAATCATATCAAACTCACAAAGTAATGTAAATTATAATAACCACCAAAACAAGATCTACGACAACAAAATCACACAATACAGTCAAAAACCTATTTAAGATAAAAGAAGCTTCTAATCTTCCTCTCTGCCATCTTCATCAGTGTATGTACTTGGAGAATTTATTTTGTTGGGGACACTAGAAGCATCTGAAGCCTATTGAAAATAAAATAAAATAAGTTACAAAAGGCAAATATTTAGCATGATTTTGTCTCTTAATTTTACTTATTTTCTACAATTGATACAATATAATATTAGTCGAAACAAGAAACCAAAGTTCAAAATTTTTCTTAATATGAAAGAATCTATTTTGAATTAGACTTACTTGTGCTTTTTGAGAAAACCAATGATGAACCAATTCACGATATTGAGTCAACCCAACGATCCGTACAATGGATGCAACTTCTTCTTCCGCTTTACTACAAGAAATTTGTCATATACCAACGCGTAAATCCATAGGTAAAGATCCAAAACCGCTGGTATAGGTCATACCAACTAAGTTTAGTTCCGTCAACTTTCGCTATACCAATGGTAAATTAGCCGTCGCAATAGACTATACCTATGGCAGTTTCAATCCGTTGAACAAAGTTTTGGAGCTATACCAACGGCTAATGACACATATTTAATAACTTCACCCACCGCTTGTTTCCGTAGGTATAGGGCCAAATTATTCGTTGGTATAGGTCTGATTTCTTTTATAAATAATATTTTTGCCTCAAATAAATATTTTTTTAACAATAAAAGTTTGAGAATATTTTTTATATGCACCACACAAAATTTAAAGCAAAATAAAAGAAAATTTCAATTATATTATCAAACTAACAATTCTTACAAACATGTAAAACTTACAAGTCTTACAAACACATCAAACTAACACAGTAATGTTAATTATAATAACCACCAAAACAACTTCTACGACAGCAAAAACACACAATACAGTAGATGAGCAAAAACCTATTTAAGTTAAAAACAGCTTCTAATATTCCTCTCTTCCATCTTCATCAGTGTATGGACTTGGAGAATTTATTAGGTTGGGGACACTAGAAGCATCTAAAGCCTATTGAAAATAAAAGAAAATAAGTTACAAAAGTTAAATATTTAGCACGATTTTGTCTGTAAATTTTACTTACTTTCTACAATATAATATTAGTCGAAACAAGAAACCAAAGTTCAAATATTTTCATAATATGAAAGAGTCTATTTTCAATTAGACTTACTTGTGCTTTTTTAGAAAACCAATGATGAACCAATTCATGATGTTGAGTTGGGTCAACCAGGCGATCTGGTTCAGCGGATGAAACTTCTTCTTCCGTTTTACTACAAGAAATTTTCCATATACCAACGGCAGAAATCCGTAGGTAAAGATCCAAAAACCGTTGGTATAGGTCATACCAACGGAAGTTTAGTTCCGACAACTTTGATTCGCTATACCAACGGCTAATTAGCCGTCACAATAGCCTATACCTACGGTAGTTTCAATCCGTTGGACAAAATTTTGGAGATATACCAAAGGCTAATGACACATATTTAATCACTATACTCACCACTTGTTTTCGTAGGTAAAGGACCACATTATTCGTTGGTATAGGTCTGATTTCTTTTATAAATACTATTTTTGCCTCAAATAAATATTTTTTTAATAATAAAAGTTTGAGAATATTTTTTATATGCAGCACACATAATTTAAAGCAAAATAAAAGAAAATTTCAATTATATTATCAAACTAACAAGTCTTACAAACATGTAAAACATACAAGTCTTATAAACATATAAAACTAACAAAATAATGTTAATTATAATAACCACCAAAACAAGTTCTACGACAACAAAATCACACAATACAGTAGATGAGCAAAAACCTATTTAAGATAAAAGAAGCTTCTAATCTTCCTCTCTTCCATCTTCATCAATGTATGTACTTGGAGAATTTATTTGGTCAGACACTAGAAGCATCCAAGCCTATTGAAAATAAAATAAAATAAGTTACAAAAGGAAAATATTTAGCACGATTTTGTCTGTTAATTTTACTTACTTTCTACAATTGACAGAATATAATATTATTCGAAAGAAGAAACCACAGTTCAAATATTTTCATAATATGAAAGAATCTATTTTCAATTTGTCTTACTTGTGCTTTTTGAGAAAACCACCGATGAACCAAATCACGATATTGAGTTGGGTCAACCCGACGATCTGGTACAGCGGATGCAAGTTCTTCTTCCGTTTTACTACAAGAAATTTTCCATATACCAACGACATAAATCCGTAGGTAAATGTCCATAAACCGTTGGTATAGGTCATAAAACCTATACCAACGGAAGTTTAGTTCTATAAACTTTGATTCGCTATACCAACGACAAATTAGCCGTCGCAATAGCCTATACCTACGACAGTTTCAATCCATTGGACATAAGTTTGTAGCTATACAAACGGCTAATGACACCTATTTATAACTTTACCCACCACTTGTTTCCGTAGGTATAGGACCACATTATCCATCGGTATAGGTCTGATTTCTTTTATAAATAATATTTTTGCTTCAAATAAATATTTTTTTAATAATAGAAGTTTGAGAATATTTTTTATATGCACCACACAAAATTTAAAGCAAAATAAAAGAAAATTTCAATTATATTATTAAACTAACAAGTCTTACAAACAGGTAAAACTTACAAGTCTTACAAACATATCAAACTAACAAAGTAATGTTAATTATAATAACCACCAAAATAACTTCTACGACACAAAAAACACACAATACAATAGATGAGCAAAAACCTATTTAAGATAAAAGCAGCTTCTAATATTCCTATCTTCCATCTTCATCAGTGTATGGACTTGGAGAATTTATTAGGTTGGGGACACGAGAAGCATCTGAAGCCTATTGAAAATAAAAGAAAATAATTTTCAAAAGGCAATATTTAGCACGATTTTGTCTGTTAAATTTTACTTACTTTCTACAATATAATATTAGTTGAAACAAGAAACCAAAGTTCAAATATTTTTCATAATATGAAAGAGTCTATTTTCAATTTGACTTACTTGTGCTTTTTGAGAAAACCAATAATGAACCAATTCATGATGTTGAGTTGGGTCAACCAGGCGATCTGGTTCAGCGGATGAAACTTCTTCTTCCGTTTTACTACAAGAAATTTTCCATATACCAACGGCAGAAATCCGTAGGTAAAGATCCAAAAACCGTTGGTATAGGTCATACCAACAGAAGTTTAGTTCCGTCAACTTTGATTCGCTATACCAACGACAAATTAGCCGTCGCAATTGCCTATACATACGGTTGTTTCATTCTGTTGGACAAAAGTTTGAAGCTATACCAACGACTAATGACACATATTTAATAACTTTACCCACCAATTGTTTCCGTAGGTATAGGACCAAATTATCTGTTGGTATAAGTTTGATTTCTTTTATAAATAATATGTTTACCTCAAATTATTATTTTTTTAATTATAAAAGTTTGAGAATATTTTTTATATGCACCACACAAAATTTAAAGCAAAATAAAAGAAAATTTCAATTATATTATCAAATTAACAAGTCTTACAAACAGGTAAAACTTACAAGTCTTACAAACATATCAAACTAACAAAGTAATGTTAATTATAATAACCACCAAAATAACTTCTACGACACAAAAAACACACAATACAGTAGATGAGCAAAAACCTATTTAAGATAAAAGAAGCTTCCAATCTTCCTCTCTTCCATCTTCATCAGTGTATGTACTTGGAGAATTTATTTGATTGGGAACACTAGAAGCATCTGAAGCCTATTGAAAATAAAATAAAATAAGTTACAAAAGGCAAATATTTAGCACGATTTTGTCTGTTAATTTTACTTACTTTCTACAATTGATACAATATAATATTAGTCGAAAGAAGAAACCACAGTTCAAATATTTTCATAATATGAAAGAATCTATTTTCAATTTGACTTACTTGTGCTTTTTGAGAAAACCAATGATGAACCAATTCACGATATTGAGTTGGGTCAACCCGACGATCTGGTACAGCGGATGCAAGTTCTTCTTCCGTTTTACTACAAGAAATTTGTCATATACCAACGACATAAATCCGTAGGTAAAGGTCCAACAACCGTTGGTATAGGTCATAAAACCTACACCAACGGAAGTTTAGTTCCGTCAACTTTGATTCTCTATACCAACGACAAATTAGCCGTCGCAATAGCCTATACCTACGACAGTTTCAATCCATTGGACAAAAGTTTGGAGCTATACAAACGGCTAATGACACCTATTTTATAACTTTACCCACCACTTGTTTTCGTAGGTATAGGACCACATTATCCGTTGGTATAGGTCTGATTTCTTTTATAAATAATATTTTTGCCTCAAATAAATATTTTTGTAATAATAAAAGTTTGAGAACATTTTTTATATGCACCACACAAAAATTAAAGCAAAATAAAAGAAAAAAATTCAATTATATTATCAAACTAACAAGTCTTACAAACAATTAAAACTTACAAGTCTTACAATTATATCAAACTAACAAAGTAATGTTAATTATAATAACCATCAAAACAACTTCTACGACAGCAAAAACACACAATACAGTTAATGAGCAAAAACCTATTTAAGATAAAAGAAGCTTCTAATCTTTCTCTCTTCCATCATCATCAGTGTATGTACATGGAGAAATTATTTGGTTGGGGACACTAGAAGCATTTGAAGCCTATTGAAAATAAAAGAAAATAAGTTACAAAAGACAAATATTTAGCACGATTTTGTCTGTTAATTTTACTTACTTTCTACAATTTATACAATATAATATTAGTCGAAACAAGAAACCAAAGTTCCAATATTTTCATAATATGAAAGAATCTATTTTCAATTTGACTTGTGCTTTTTCAAAAAACCAATGATAAACCAATTCACGATATTGAGTTGGGTCAACCCGAGGATCTGATACAGTGGATGCAACTTCTTCTTCCGTTTTACTACAAGAAATTTGCCATATACCAACGGCAGAAATCCGTTCGTAAAGGTCTGAAAATTGTTGGTATAGGTCATAAAACCTATACCAAAGGAAGTTTAGTTCCGTCAACTTTGATTCGCTATACCAACGGCTAATTAGCCGTCGCAATAGCCTATACCTACGGTAGTTTCAATCCGTTGGACAAAATGTTAGAGTTATACCAACGGCTAATGACACATATTTAATAACTTTACCCACCGCTTGTTTCCGTAGGTATAGACCCACATTATCCGTTGGTATAGGTCTGATTTCTTTTTTAAATAATATTTTTGCCTCGAATAAATATTTTTTTAATAATAAACGTTTGAGAATATTTTTTATATGCACCACACAAAATTTAAAGCAAAATAAAAGAAAATTTCAATTATATTATCAAACTAACAAGTCTTACAAACATGTAAAACTTACAAGTCTTACAAACATATCAAACTAACAAAGTAATGTTAATTATAATAACCACCAAAATAACTTCTACGACACAAAAAACACACAATACAGTAGATGAGCAAAAACCTATTTAAGATAAATGAAGCTTCTAATCTTCCTCTCTTCCATCTTCATCAATGTATGTACTTGGAGAATTTATTTGGTTGGGGACACTAGAAGAATCTGAAGCCTATTGAAAATAAAAGAAAATAAGTTACAAAAGGCAAATATTTAGCACGATTTTGTCTGTTAATTTTACTTACTTTCTACAATTGATACAATATAATATTAGTCGAAAGAAGAAACCACAGTTCAAATATTTTCATAATATAAAAGAATCTATTTTCAATTTGACTTACTTGTTCTTTTTGAGAAAACCACTGATGAACTAATTCACGATATTGAGTTGGGTCAACCCGACGATATGGTACAACGGATGCAAGTTCTCCTTCCGTTTTACTACAAGAAATTTTCCATATACCAACAACATAAATCCGTAGGTAAAGGTCCAAAAACCGTTGGTATAGGTCATACCAACTAAGTTTAGTTTCACTAACTTTGATTCGCTATACCAAGGGCAAATTAGCCGTCGTAATAGACTATACCTACGCCAGTTTCAATTTGTTGAACAAAAGTTTGGAGCTATACCAACGGCTAATGACACATATTTAATAACTTTACCCACCGCTTGTTTCCGTAGGTATAGGACCACATTATCCGTTGGTATAGGTCTGATTTCTTTTATAAATAATATTTTTGCCTCAAATAAATATTTTTTTAATAATAAAAGTTTGAGAATATTTTTTATATGCACCACACAAAATTTAAAGCAAAATAAAAGAAAATTTCAATTATATTATCAAACTAACAAGTCTTACAAACATGTAAAACTTACAAGTCTTACAAACATATCAAACTAACAAAGTAATGTTAATTATAATAACCACCAAAACAACTTCTACGACAGCAAAAACACACAATACAGTAGATGAGAAAAAACCTATTTAAGATAAAAGCAACTTCTAATATTCCTCTCTTCCATCTTCATCAGTGTATGGACTTGGAGAATTTATTAGATTGGAGACACTAGAAGCATCTGAAGCCTATTGAAAATAAAAGAAAATAAGTTACAAAAAGCAAATATTTAGCACAATTTTGTCTGTTAATTTTACTTACTTTCTACAATTGATACAATATAATATTAGTCGAAACAAGAAACCAAAGTTCAAATATTTTCATAATATGAAAGAATCTATTTTCAATTTGACTTACTTGTGCTTTTTCAGAAAACCAATGATGAACCAATTCACGATATTGAGTTGGGTCAACCAGACGATCTGGTACAGCGGATGCAACTACTTCTTCCGTTTTACTACAAGAAATTTGTCATATACCAACGACAGAAATCCATAGGTAAAGATACAAAAACCGTTGGTATAGGTCATACCAACGGAAATTTAGTTTCGTCAACTTTGATTCGCTTTACCAACGACAAATTAGCCGTCGCAATAGACTATACCTACGACAGTTCAATCCGTTGAACAAAATTTTGGAGCTATACCAACGGCTAATGACACATATTTAATAACTTTACCCACCACTTGTTTTCGTAGGTAAAGGACCACATTATTCGTTGGTATAGGTCTGATTTCTTTTATAAATAATATTTTTGCCTCAAATAAATATTTTTTTAATAATAAAAGTTTGAGAATATTTTTTATATGCACCACACAAAATTTAAAGCAAAATAAAAGAAAATTTCAATTATATTATCAAACTAACAAGTCTTACAAACATGTAAAACTTACAAGTCTTACAAACACATCAAACTAACAAAGTAATGTTAATTATAATAACCACCAAAACAACTTCTACGACAGCAAAAACACACAATACAGTAGAGGAGCAAAAATCTATTTAAGTTAAAAGCATCTTCTAATATTCCTCTCTTCCATCTTCATCAGTGTATGGACTTGGAGAATTTATTAGGTCAGACACTAGAAACATCCAAGCCTATTGCAAATAAAAGAAAATAAGTTACAAAAGGTAAATATTTAGCACGATTTTGGCTGTTAATTTTACTTACTTTCAACAATTGATACAATATAATATTAGTCGAAACAAGAAACCAAAGTTTAAATATTTTCATAATATGAAAGAATCTATTTTCAATTTGACTAGTGCTTTTTGAAAAACCAATGATGAACCAATTCACGATATTGAGTTGGGTCAACCCGACGATCTGGTACAATGGATGCAACTTCTTCTTCCGTTTTATTACAAGATATTTGCCATATACCAACGATGTAAACTGTAGGTAAAGATCCAAAACCGCTGGTATAGGTCATACCAACTTAAGTTTAGTTTCACTAACTTTGATTCGCTATACCAACGACAAATTAGCCGTCGCAATAGACTATACCTATGTTAGTTTCAACTGCTGAACAAAAGTTTGGAGCTATACCAACGACTAATGACACATATTTAATAACTTTACCCACCACTTGGTTCCGTAGGTATAGGACCACATTATCCGTTGGTATAGGTCTGATTTCTTTTAAAAATAATATTTTTGCCTCATATAAATATTTTTTCAATAATAAAAGTTTGAGAATATTTTTATATGCACCAATCAAAATTTAAAGCAAAATGAAAGAAAATTTCAATTATATTATCAAACTAACAAGTCTTACAAACATGTAAAACTTACAAGTCTTACAAACATATCAAACTAACAAAGTAATGTTAATTATAATAACCACCAAAACAACTTCTACGACAGCAAAAACATACAATACAGTAGATGAGCAAAAACTATTTAAGATAAAAGCAACTTCTAATATTCCTATCTTCCATCTTCATCAGTGTATGGACTTGGAGAATTTATTAGGTTGGGGACAACAGAAGCATCTGAAGCCTATTGAAAATAAATTACAAAAGACAAATATTTAGCACGATTTTGTCTGTTAATTTTACTAACTTTCTACAATATAATATTAGTCAAAACAAGAAACCAAATTTCAAATATTTTCATAATATGAAAGAGTCTATTTTCAATTTGACTTACTTGTGCTTTTTGAGAAAACCAATGATGAACCAATTCACGATATTGAGTTGGGTCAACCCGACGATCTGATACAGATGATGCAACTTCTTCTTTCGTTTTACTACAAGAAATTTTCCATATACCAACGACAGAAATCCATAGGTAAAGATACAAAAACCGTTGATATAGGTCATACCAACGGAAATTTAGTTCCGTCAAGTTTGATTCGCTATACCAATGACAAATTAGCTGTCGCAATAGACTATACCTACGACATTTTCAATCCGTTGAACAAAATTTTGGAGCTATACCAACGGCTAATGACACATATTTAATAACTTTACCCACCGCTTGTTTCCGTAGGTATAGACCCACATTATCCGTTGGTATAGGTCTGATTTCTTTTTTAAATAATATTTTTGCCTCGAATAAATATTTTTTTAATAATAAACGTTTGAGAATATTTTTTATATGCACCACACAAAATTTAAAGCAAAATAAAAGAAAATTTCAATTATATTATCAAACTAACAATTCTTAAAAACATGTAAAACTTACAAGTCTTACAAACACATCAAACTAACAAAGTAATGTTAATTATAATAACCACCAAAACAACTTCTACGACAGCAAAAACATACAATACAATAGATGAGCAAAAACCTATTTAAGATAAAAGCAGCTTCTAATATTCCTATCTTCCATCTTCATCAGTGTATGGACATGGAGAATTTATTTGGTTGGGACATTAGAAGCATCTGAAGCCTATTGAAAATAAAATAAGTTACAAAAGGCAAATATTTAGCATGATTTTGTCTGTTAATTTTACTTACTTTCTACAATATAATATTAGTCAAAACAAGAAACCAAATTTCAAATATTTTCATAATATGAAAGAGTCTATTTTCAATTTGACTTACTTGTGCTTTTTGAGAAAACCAATGATGAACCAATTCACGATATTGAGTTGGATCAACCAGACGATCTGGTACAGCGGATGCAACTTTTTATTCCGTTTTACTACAAGAAATTTGTCATATACCAACGACAGAAATCCATAGGTAAAGATACAAAAACCGTTGGTATAGGTCATACCAACGTAAATTTAGTTTCGTCAACTTTGATTCGCTTTACTAACGGCAAATTATCCGTCGCAATAGACTATACCTACGGCAGTTCAATCCGTTGAACAAAATTTTGGAGCTATACCAACGGCTAATGACACATATTTAATAACTTTACCCACCGCTTGTTTCCGTAGGTATAGGCCCACATTATCCGTTGGTATAGGTCTGATTTCATTTATAAATAATATTTTTGCCTCGATTAAATATTTTTTTAATAATAAAAGTTTGAGAATATTTTTTATATGCACCACTCAAAATTTAAAGCAAAATGAAAGAAAATTTCAATTATATTATCAAACTAACAAGTCTTACAAACATGTAAAACTTACAAGTCTTACAAACATATCAAACTAACAAAGTAATGTTAATTATAATAACCACCAAAACAACTTCTACGACAGCAAAAACACACTATACAGTAGATGAGCAAAAATCTATTTAAGATAAAAGCAACTTCTAATATTCCTATCTTCCATCTTCATCAGTGTATGGACTTGGAGAATTTATTAGGTTGGGGACACTAGAAGCAGCTGAAGCCTATAGAAAATAAAAGAAAATAAGTTACAAAAGGCAAATATTTAGCACGATTTTGTCTGTTAATTTTACTTACTTTCTACAATATAATATTAGTCAAAACAAGAAACCAAATTTCAAATATTTTCATAATATGAAAGAGTCTATTTTCAATTTGACTTACTTGTGCTTTTTGAGAAAACCAATGATGAACCAATTCACGATATTGAGTTGGGTCAACCCGACGATCTGATACAGCGGCTGCAACTTCTTCTTTCGTTTTACTACAAGAAATTTTCCATATACCAACGACAGAAATCCATAGGTAAAGATACAAAAACCGTTGATATAGGTCATACCAACGGAAATTTAGTTCCGTCAACTTTGATTCGCTATACCAAGGGCAAATTAGCCGTCGTAATAGACTATACCTACGACAGTTTCAATTCGTTGAACAAAAGTTTGAAGCTATAACAACGGCTAATGACACATATTTAATCACTTTACTCACCACTTGTTTCCGTAGGTATAGGACCACATTATCCGTTGGTATAGGTCTGATTTCTTTTATAAATAATATTTTTGCCTCAAATAAATATTTTTTTAATAATAAAATTTGAGATTTTTTTTTTATGAACCACACAAAATTTAAAGCAAAATAAAAGAAAATTTCAATTATATTATCAAACTAACAAGTCTTACAAACATGTAAAACTTACAAGTCTTACAAACATATCAACCTAACAAAGTAATGCTAATTATAATAACCACCAAAACAACTTCTACGACAGCAAAAACACACAATACAGTAGATGAGAAAAAACCTATTTAAGATAAAAGCAGCTTCTAATATTCCTCTCTTCCATCTTCATCAGTGTATGGACTTGGAAAATTTATTAGGTTGGGACACGAGAAACATCTGAAGCCTATTGAAAATAAAAGAAAATAAGTTACAAAAGGCAAATATTTAGCACGATTTTGTCAGTTAATTTTACTTACTTTCTACAATATAATATTTGTCGAAACAAGAAACCAAAGTTCAAATATTTTCATAATAGGAAAGAATCTATTTTCAATTTAACTTACTTGTGCTTTTTCAGAAAACCAATGATGAACCAATTCACGATATTGAGTTGGGTCAACCAGACGATCTGGTACAGCGGATGCAACTTTTTATTCCGTTTTACTACAAGAAATTTGTCATATACGAACGACAGAAGTCCATAGGTAAAAATCCAAAAACCGTTGGTATAGGTCATACCAACGGAAGTTTAGTTTTGTCAAATTTGATTCGCTATACCAACGACAAATTAGCCTTCGTAATAGACTATACCTATGGCGCTTTCAACCCGTTGAACAAAATTTTGGAGCTATACCAACGGCTAATGACACATATTTAATAACTTTACCCACCACTTGGTTCCGTAGGTATAGGACCACATTATCCGTTGGTATAGGTCTGATTTCTTTTATAAATAATATTTTTGCCTCATATAAATATTTTTTTAATAATAAAAGTTTGAGAATATTTTTTATATGCACCACTCAAAATTTAAAGCAAAATGAAAGAAAATTTCAATTATATTATCAAACTAACAAGTCTTACAAACATGTAAAACTTACAAGTCTTACAAACATATCAAACTAACAAAGTAATGTTAATTATAATAACCACCAAAACAACTTCTACGACAGCAAAAACACACTATACAGTAGATGAGCAAAAATCTATTTAAGATAAAAGCAACTTCTAATATTCCTATCTTCCATCTTCATCAGTGTATGGACTTGGAAAATTTATTAAGTTGGGACACGAGAAACATCTGAAGCCTATTGAAAATAAAAGAAAATAAGTTACAAAAGGCAAATATTTAGCACGATTTTGTCTGCTAATTTTACTTCATTCTACAATATAATATTATTCGGAACAAGAAACCAAAGTTCAAATATTTTCATAATATGAAAGAGTCTATTTTCAATTTGACTTACTTGTGCTTTTTCAGAAAACCAATGATGAACCAATTCACGATATTGAGTTGGGTCAACCCGACGATCTGATACAGCGGATGCAACTTCTTCTTTCGTTTTACTACAAGAAATTTTCCATATACCAACTACAGAAATCCATAGGTAAAGATACAAAAACCGTTGATATAGGTCATACCAACGGAAATTTAGTTTCGTCAACTTTGATTCACTTTACCAACGGCAAATTATCCGTCGCAATAGAATATACCTACGACAGTTCAATCCGTTGAACAAAATTTTGGAGCTATACCAACGGCTAATGACACATATTTAATAACTTTACCCACCGCTTATTTCCGTATGTATAGGCCCACATTATTCGTTGGTATAGGTCTGATTTCTTTTATAAATAATATTTTTGCCTCGAATAAATATTTTTTTAATAATAAAAGTTTGAGAATATTTTTTATATGCAGCACACATAATTTAAAG
The DNA here is from genome assembly GCA_029844215.1 of Przewalskia tangutica. Lineage (NCBI taxonomy): Eukaryota > Viridiplantae > Streptophyta > Magnoliopsida > Solanales > Solanaceae > Przewalskia > Przewalskia tangutica. The sequence continues at coordinate 84,283,953 of CM056731.1, forward strand.
CAAAATAAAAGAAAATTTCAATTATATTATCAAACTAACAAGTCTTACAAACATGTAAAACTTACAAGTCTTACAAAAATATCAACCTAACAAAGTAATGTTAATTATAATAACCACCAAAACAACTACTACGACAGCAAAAACACACAATACAGTAGATGAGAAAAAACCTATTTAAGATAAAAACAACTTCTAATATTCCTATCTTCCATCTTCATCAGTGTATGGACTTGGAGAATTTATTAGGTTGGGGACACTAGAAGCAGCTGAAGCCTATAGAAAATAAAAGAAAATAAGTTACAAAAGGCAAATATTTAGCACGATTTTGTCTGTTAATTTTACTTACTTTCTACAATATAATATTAGTCAAAACAAGAAACCAAAGTTCAAATATTTTCATAATATGAAAGAGTCTATTTTCAATTTGACTTACTTGTGCTTTTTCAGAAAACCAATGATGAACCAATTCACGATATTGAGTTGGGTCAACCAGACGATCTGGTACAGCGGATGCAACTACTTCTTCCGTTTTACTACAAGAAATTTGTAATATACCAACGCATGTAAACTGTAGGTAAAGATTCAAAACCGCTGGTATAGGTCATACCAACTAAGTTTAGTTCCGTCAACTTTGATTCGCTATACCAACGGCAAATTAGCCGCCGCAATAGACTATACCTAAGGCGCTTCAACTGCTGAACAAAATTTTGGAGCTATACCAACGGCTAATGACACATATTTGATAACTTTACCCACCTCTTATTTCCGTAGGTATAGGACCACATTATCCATTGGTATAGGTCTGATTTATTTTATAAAGAATATTTTTGCCTAAAATAAATATTTTTTTAATAATAAAAGTTTAAGAATATTTTTTATATGCACCACACAAAATTTAAAGCAGAATAAAAGAAAATTCAAATATATTATCAAACTAACAAGTCTTACAAACATGTAAAACTTACAAGTCTTACAAACATATCAAGCTAACAAAGTAATGTTAATTATAATATACACCAAAATAACTTCTACGACAGCAAAAATACACAATACAATAGATGAGCAAGAACCTATTTAAGATAAAAGCAGCTTCTAATATTCCTCTCTTTCATATTCATCAGTGTATGGACTTGGAGAATTTATTAGGTTGGGACACTAGAAGCAGCTGAAGCCTATAGAAAATAAAAGAAAATAAGTTACAAAAGGCAAATATTTAGCACGATTTTGTCTGTTAATTTTACTTACTTTCTACACTATAATATTAGTCAAAACAAGAAACCAAATTTCAAATATTTTCATAATAAGAAAGAGTCTATTTTCAATTTGACTTACTTGTGCTTTTTGAGAAAACCAATGATGAACCAATTCACGATATTGAGTTGGATCAACCAGACGATCTGGTACAGCGGATGCAACTTTTTATTCCGTTTTACTACAAGAAATTTGTCATATACCAACGACAGAAATCCATAGGTAAGGATACAAAAACCGTTGGTATAGGTCATACCAATGTAAATTTAGTTTCGTCAACTTTGATTCGCTTTACCAACGGCAAATTATCCGTTGCAATAGACTATACCTACGGCAGTTCAATCCGTTGAACAAAAGTTTGGAGCTATACCAACGGCTAATGACACATATTTAATAACTTTACACACCGCTTATTAAAGTAGGTATAGACCACATTATCCGTTGGTATAGGTCTGATTTCTTTTATAAAAAATATTTTTGCCTAAAATAAATATCTTTTTAATAATAAAAGTTTGAGAATATTTTTTATATGCACCACACAAAATTTAAAGCAGAATAAAAGAAAATTTCAATTATATTATCAAACTAACAAGTCTTACAAACATGTAAAACTTACAAGTCTTACAAACATATCAAACTAAAAAAGTAATGTTAATTATAATATTCACCAAAACAACTTCTACGATAACAAAACTACACAATACAGTGAATGAGCAAAAACCTATTTAAGATAAAAACAGCTTCTAATATTCCTCTCTTCCATATTCATCAGTGTATGGACTTGGAGAATTTATTAGGTTGGGACACTAGAAGCATCTGAAGCCTATTGAAAATAAAAGAATATAAGTTACAAAAGGCAAAAATTTAGCACGATTTTGTCTTTTAATTTTACTTACTTTCTACAATATAATATTAGTCGAAACAAGAAACCAAAGTTCAAATATTTTCATAATATGAAAAAATCTATTTTCAATTTGACTTACTTGTGCTTTTTCAGAAAACCATTGATGAACCAATTCACCATATTAAGTCACAACTGCATAACTGCACAAATGGATGCAACTTCTTCTTCCGCTTTACTACAACAAATTTGTCATATACCAACGATGTAAACTGTAGGTAAAGATCCAAAACCGCTGGTATAGGTCATACCAACTAAGTTTAGTTCATTAACTTTGATTCGCTATACCAACGCAAATTAGCCGTCGCAATAGACTATTCCTGTGGCGCTTCAACTGCTGAACAAAATTTTGAGCTATACCAACGCTAATGACACATATTTGATAACTTTACCCACCACTTATTTCCGTAGGTATAGGACCACATTATCCGTTGGTATAGGTCTGATTTCTTTTATAAAGAATATTTTGGACTAAAATAAATATTTTTTTAATAATAAAAGTTTGAGAATATTTTTTATATGCACCACACAAAATTTAAAGCAGAATAAAAGAAAATTTCAATTATATTATCAAACTAACAAGTCTTACAAACATGTAAAACTTACAAGTCATACAAACATATCAAACTAACAAAGTAATGTTAATTATAATATCCACCAAAACAACTTCTACGACAACAAAAATACACAATACAGTGGATGAGCAAAAACCTATTTAAGATAAAAGCAGCTTCTAATATTCCTCTCTTCCATATTCATCAGTGTATGGACATGGAGAATTTATTAGGTTGGGAAACGAGAAGTATCTGAAGCCTATTGAAAATAAAAGAAAATAAGTTACAAAAGGCAAATATTTAGCACGATTTTGTCTGTTAATTTTACTTACTTTCTACAATATAATATTAGTCGAAACAAGAAACCAAAGTTCAAATATTTTCATAATATGAAAGAATCTATTTTCAATTTGACTTACTTGTGCTTTTTCAGAAAACCAATGATGAACCAATTCACGATATTGAGTCAGTCAACTAGACGATCCGTACAATGATTGCAACTTCCTATTCCGCTTAACTACAACAAATTTGTCATATACCAACAATGTAAATCCATAGGTAAAGATTCAAAACCGCTGGTATAGGTCATACCAACAGAAGTTTAGTTCACTAACTTTGATTCGCTATACCAACGGCAAATTAGTCGTCGCAATAGACTATACCTAGGCGCTTTCAACTGCTGAACAAAATTTTGGAGCTATACCAACGGCTAATGACACATATTTGATAATTTTACCCACCACTTATTTCCGTAGGTATAGGACCACATTATCCGTTGGTATAGGTCTGATTTATTTTATAAAGAATATTTTTGCCTAAAATAAATATTTTTTTAATAATAAAAGTTTAAGAATATTTTTTATATGCACCACACAAAATTTAGAGCAGAATAAAAGAAAATTTCAATTATATTGTCAAACTAACAAGTCTTACAAACATGTAAAACTTACAAGTCATACAAACATATCAAACTAACAAAGTAATGTTAATTATAATATCCACCAAAACAACTTCTACGACAACAAAAATACACAATACAGTGGATGAGCAATAACCTATTTAAGATAAAAGCAGCTTCTAATATTCCTATCTTCCATATTCATCGTTGTATGGACTTGAGAATTTATTAGGTTGGGACACTAGAAGTATCCAAGCCTATTGAAAATAAAAGAAAATAAGTTACAAAAGGCAAATATTTAGCACGATTTTGTCTCATAATTTTAATTACTTTCTACAATATAATATTAGTCGAAAGAAGAAACCACAGTTCAAATATTTTCATAATATGAAAGAATATATTTTCAATTTGACTTGTGCTTTTTCAAAAACCAATGATGAACCAATTCACGATATTGAGTTGGGCCAACCTGACGATCTGGTACAGTGGATGCAACTTCTTCTTCCGTTTTACTACAAGAAATTTGCCATATACCAACAGCGTAAATCCATAGGTAAAGATTCAAAACCGCTGGTATAGGTCATACCAACTAAGTTTAGTTTAGTCAACTTTGATTCACTATACCACCGACAAATTAGTCGTCGCAATAGACTATACCTAGGCGCTTTCAACTGCTGAACAAAATTTTGAGCTATACCAACGGCTAATGACACATATATGATAACTTTACCCACCACTTATTAAAGTAGGTATAGGACCACATTATCCGTTGGTATAGGTCTGATTTCTTTTATAAAGAATATTTTGGCATAAAATAAATATTTTTTTAATAATAAAAGTTTGAGAATATTTTTTATATGCACCACACAAAATTTAAAGCAGAATAAAAGAAAATTTCAATTATATTATCAAACTAACAAGTCTTACAAACATGTAAAACTTACAAGTCATACAAACATATCAAACTAACAAAGTAATGTTAATTATAATATCCACCAAAACAACTTCTACGACAACAAAAATACACAATACAGTGGATGAGCAAAAACCTATTTAAGATAAAAGCAGCTTCTAATATTCCTCTCTTCCATATTCATCAGTGTATGGACATGGAGAATTTATTAGGTTGGGAAACGAGAAGTATCTGAAGCCTATTGAAAATAAAAGAAAATAAGTTACAAAAGGCAAATATTTTGCACGATTTTATCAATTAATTTTACTTACTTTCTACAATATAATATTAGTCGAAACAAGAAACCAAAGTTCAAATATTTTCATAATATGAAAGAATCTATTTTCAATTTGACTTACTTGTGCTTTTTCAGAAAACCAATGATGAACCAATTCACGATATTGAGTTGGGTCAACCAGACGATCTGGTACAGCGATTGCAACTTCCTATTCCGTTTAACTACAACAAATTTGTCATATACGAACAGCAGAAATCCATAGGTAAAGATCCAAAAACCGTTGGTATAGGTCATACCAACAGAAGTTTAGTTCCGTCAACTTTGATTCGCTTTACCAACGGCAAATTAGTCGTCGCAATAGACTATACCTAGGGCAGTTACAATCCGTTGAACAAAATTTTGGAGCTATACCAACGGCTAATGACACATATTTGATAACTTTACCCACCACTTATTTCCGTAGGTATAGGACCACATTATCCGTTGGTATAGGTCTGATTTCTTTTATAAGAATATTTTGACCTAAAATAAATATTTTTTTATTAATAAAAGTTTGAGAATATTTTGTATATGCACCACACAAAATTTAAAGCAGAATAAAAGAAAATTTCAATTATATTATCAAACTAACAAGTCTTACAAACATGTAAAACTTACAAGTCATACAAACATATCAAACTAACAAAGTAATGTTAATTATAATATTCACCAAAACAACTTCTACGACAATAAAAATACACAATACAATGGATGAGCAAAAACCTATTTAAGATAAAAGCAGCTTTTAATATTCCTCTCTTCCATATTCATCAGTGTATGGACTTGGAGAATTTATTAGGTTGGGACACTAGAAGTATCCAAGCCTATAGAAAATAAAAGAAAATAAGTTACAAAAGGCAAATATTTAGCATGATTTTGTCTGTTAATTTTACTTACTATCTACAATATAGTATTAGTCAAAACAAGAAACCAAAGATCAAATATTTTCAAAATATGAAAGAGTCTATTTTCAATTTGACTTACTTGTGCTTTTTCGTAAAAACCAATGATGAACCAATTCACGATATTAAGTCACAACCGCATAACTGCACAATGATGCAACTTCTTCTTCCGCTTTACTACAACAAATTTGTCATATACCAACGATGTAAATCCATGGTAAAGATTCAAAACCGCTGGTATAGGTCATACCAACGTAAGTTTAGTTCCGCTAACTTTGATTCGCTATACCAACGCAAATTAGCCGCCGCAATAGACTATTCCTGTGGCGCTTCAACTGCTGAACAAAATTTTGGAGCTATACCAACGGCTAATGACACATATTTGATAACTTTACCTACCACTTATTTCCGTAGGTATAGGACCACATTATCCGTTGGTATAGGTCTGATTTCTTTTTTAAAGAATATTTTGGCCTAAAATAAATATTTTTTTAATAATAAAAGTTTGAGAATATTTTTTATATGCACCACACAAAATTTAAAGCAGAATAAAAGAAAATTTCAATTATATTATCAAACTAACAAGTCTTACAAACATGTAAAACTTACAAGTCATACAAATATATCAAACTAACAAAGTAATGTTAATTATAATATCCACCAAAACAACTTCTACGACAACAAAAATACACAATACAGTGGATGAGCAAAAACCTATTTAAGATAAAAGCAGCTTCTAATATTCCTCTCTTCCATATTCATCAGTGTATGGACTTGGAGAATTTATTAGGTTGGGAAACTAGAAGTATCTGAAACCTATTGAAAATAAAAGAAAATAAGTTACAAAAGGCAAATATTTAGCACGATTTTGTCTGTTAATTTTACTTACTTTATACAATATAATATTAGTCTAAACAAGAAACCAAAGTTCAAATATTTTCATAATATGAAAGAATATATTTTCAATTTGATTTGCTGTGCTTTTTCAGAAAACCAATGATGAACCAATTCACGATATTAAGTTGGGTCAACCAGACAATCTGGTACAGCGGATGCAACTTCTTCTTCCGTTTTACTACAACAAATTTGTCATATACGAACAATGTAAATCCATAGGTAAAGATCCAAAACCGTAGGTATAGGTCATACCAATGTAAGTTTAGTTCACTAACTTTGATTCGCTATACCAACGGCAAATTAGTCGTCACAATAGACTATACCTAGGCGCTTTCAACTGCTGAACAAAATTTTGAGCTATACCAACGCTAATGACACATATTTGATAACTTTACCCACCACTTATTAAAGTAGGTATAGACCACATTATCCGGTATAGGTCTGATTTCTTTTATAAAGAATATTTTGGCATAAAATAAATATTTTTTTAATAATAAAAGTTTGAGAATATTTTTTATATGCACCACACAAAATTTAAAGCAGAATAAAAGAAAATTTCAATTATATTATCAATCTAACTGTTAGAATCCACAATCTGTGATTGCATGATCACCCTGGACTGAATCCAGGTATGATTGAATAGTGAGTTGAACCAGAAGTTTTGTGAAGCTTTTCTGTTTTTGATTGATCCATCTGAAAACAATTACAATGTTATTTATACTGAAGTGATGAAATAACGGAAAAGACGAAATTACCCTTGCCTGCTAAAAGACGAAAATACCCTTACTACTTAAAACTGTAAATCAGTAAGTCTTTCTTTTTTCTGTTTGAGTTTGTATATCTGCCCGTATATCTTGTATATTCCAACATCCCCCCACAAGCGAGGTGCTAGAACAAGTTCTTGACGCCTAGCTTGGATAACAAATAAAAGTGTTTATTCCGGACCAAGCTTTTCGTCAAAATGTCCGCTGGCTGCTCTGTAGTGTTTACATAAAAGGGGAACACTAAACCATGTCGAACTTTCTCCCTGATAAAGTGACAATCAATGTCGATGTGCTTTGTGCGCTCATGAAACACCGGATTTGCAGCAATTTGAATTGCCGACTTGCTGTCACATCCAACTGGTACAGGTGATGACAATCGCACATTCAATTCCTCAAATAATCCTGAAATCCAAACTACTTCGGCAACCACAGACGCCAGACTCCGATACTCTGCCTCTGCCGAGCTTCGTGAAATTGTCTGCTGTTTCTTTGCCTTCCATGAGATGAGGGAAGACCCAAAGAACACAAAATAACCTGTAACGGATCGTCTTGTATTGGGGCAGGATGCCCAATCTGCATCACAGTAAGCAGACAGTTTTTCTGTCCTTTCAGCAGCCATGAAAATGCCTAGACCAGGAGCCTTTTTGATGTATCGAACGACCCTCTCTGCTGCAAACATGTGTGATTTCTTTGGCTGTTGCATAAACTGACTCAGAACCTGCACAGCAAATGCTATGTCTGGTCTGGTGTTGGTAAGATACAATAGCCTGCCTATGAGTCTTTGATAACCAACAACATCTGGGAGCAACGGATCATCAGCAGGAGCAGCAACTCCAGTCACTTCCAAATGCTTGTCATACACATGAGAAGTAAGTTTCATGTTCACCTCCATTGGAGAATTAGCAGGTTTAGCTCCTGTTAATCCCATGTCTGCAACTAATTCCAAGGCATATTTCCTTTGGTGCATCACTATCCCATCCTTGTTTCTAGCAAATTCGAATCCCAAAAAATATCTCAATTCTCCTAGATCCTTGATTTTGTTGTTTCGCAATGTGCTTTTTGTTTCTTCTATCAGTCTCATATCATTTCCAGTCACAAGCAAATCATCTACATAAACCAACACTACTACAATGCAAGTGTTGACCCTTTTTGTGAACAAAGAGTAGTCTAAGTGACTTTGAATGAAGCCTGAAGACACTAGAGCAGCAGTCAATTTGATGTTCCACTGCCTCGAAGCCTGATTCAGCCCATATAACGACTTGAGCAGTCTGCAAACCTTCCCTTTCTTGTGTGTAAATCCCTGTGGGAGTGTCATGTACACCTCCTCATCAAGATCTCCTTGTAGGAAAGCATTGAACACATCCATCTGATATACAGTCCATCCCTGTGAAACAGCAATTGAGATGACAGACCTCACTGTCACCATTTTTACCACAGGTGCAAATGTATCTTGATAGTCTATCCCTTCTTTCTGATTATACCCTTTTGCTACAAGTCGTGCTTTGTACCTCTCCACCTCTCCTGTAGCCTTGTACTTGATCTTATAGACCCATTTGCACCCAATAGTTGTCTTGTTCTTTGGCAGGTCTACCAAATTCCATGTGTTGTTGTCTTCTAAGGCATTGATCTCTGCCTTCATGGCCTCAACCCATTTGGGATCCTTAGCTGCCTCTGCATATGATTGTGGTTCACTATCCTCTGAGATATTTTCTATGTAACTCTGATATGATGTAGATAGTCCAGCAAAGCTGATATTGTTTGATAGTGGATATTTGACACCCTCATCTCTCGCACTGTGTCGACAAAGTCATTCATCCGGAAGGTGGTTTCTGCTTCGCTTGATCTCCCGACCTCACGTGAATGAGAGACTCCCATCTCTTGTGTCACAACTGTCCTCACAACCCCCTCATCAGCAGCTGAAGCATTTTCAGTGTCAGTAACATTATTTGGAAGCTCATGAGACCCACCTTCTGTATCAGTGGCATCAACAGCTACCTTGTCAACCTCTCGATGGAGTAGCAGGGATGTTTCAACAAAGATCAATATCCGCAGCCTCCTCCAATCAGACCGCAGCCTCCTCCAGATCAATTAGTAGACATAGAATCATTGTTTGCAAAACCAGGAGATATGGATACTGGAGAATCAAGATGTGATTCCCCAATATTAGCTCCAGTGTCATTTTTCTCAATATGCAGAAAAGGGAATTGATCTTCATGAAATACCACATCTCTACTTACAAATATAGTTTTGTTAGTTAAGTCAAGTAATCTATATCCTTTTTGTTTACTTGCATAACCCAATAATATGGCTTTAGTGGCCCTAACATCAAATTTATCCTTCTTAATCAGATTAGTGGCATAACAAAGACAACCAATAATCCTCATATGAGATAAGGAAGGGGCTTTACTAAAGAGTTTCTCATAGGGAGGTATGTTGCCTAGAACAACAGAAGGGATTCTATTGATCACATACATCGCCGGCCTACACACTCCCTGCACTCGATGGCATGTGTCCCTGGAACTTGATGGCCCTAGCAATCTCCAAAATATGCCTATGCCTCCTTTCCACTACTCCATTTTGTTGTGGAGTGTATGGACAGGAGCTCTGATGTATAATCCCATCCTGCCTAAATAGATCATGGCACACATTATTAAAGAACTCAGTCCCATTATCAGTTCTAATCTTCTTCACCCCCATATCAAATTGGTTTCTTATTTCAATGAAGAAGGTTTTGAGAATAGTGGACACATCAGACTTCATATGTAACAAGAAAACCCAGGTATATCTACTATAATCATCAACAATAGTGAGAAAGTACCTCATCCCATTATAAGTAGGTACCCTATAAGGTCCCCAAACATCAATGTGCAACAATTGAAAGGCAAATAATGTTCTACTAGTGCTAGTAGGAAATGGTTTCCTGGTTTGTCTAGCTATAGGGCAGATCTCACAATGCTTTAATGTGAACTTGGATTTATCTTCAAAACTGGTTATCTTCCTTAACATGCTCATAGGAACATGCCCTAGCCTTTTATGCCATAACTCTCCTCCTCCCTGCCTATCATCCTTTGCAATATCAGCTGCCAAGGAAGTCTCCTTCAGCTGCCTCCTGTCATGTGTGTATACCCCATCGACCATCTGACCAGATTTGCCTCTTATTCTTGTTCTCAGCATGTAGAGTCCATCAACCATTTTACCAATCTCCTTCACCTTCCCAGTGAAGAGATCCTGCAGAATAAAGAAGTCAGGGAAAAAGGATGCACTACAATTAAGTTCCTTAGTCAACTTTGAGACTGAGAGGAGATTAAACTGGAAGCTTGGCACGCATAACACATTCTTAATAAGGTCACCTCCTCCTAGTCTATAACTCCCAGCCTGTGTGATTGTTGCTGTTTCTCCAGTTGGTAATTGCACACGACCTGCACTTTCTGTGAGACCATGTTGTTCAATCAAACTCTTGTCATTCACCATATGATTGGTTGCTCCTGAATCAACTATCCAATTTGGATCGATTTCCTTATTAAGTACAGGTTTACCTGCCATATGCACTTGAGGCATCTGTGTATTGTCATTCATTTGTTGCTGGATTGCTGTAATCATCTTCCCATACTTATCAGGTGGGCAGGTTCTCATCAGCTGTTGAAATTGGTTATTCATCATCTGTTGAAACTGTCCCTGTTGTTCCTGATTCAAGTTCCTCATTCCTCCTTTGTATTGTCCATAGTCGTATCCATTACCTTCTCCTGTTATAGCAGCATTCACTTGTTTCTTCCCTTTCGAATCAGCAGTAGCCTTATTATCAGCAGCAAGTCTGTAACATTTATCCCTCACATGTCCTTGTTTGTTACAATAGTCACAATACATCAATTTGTAGCATATTTCCCTACAGTGTCCTTTCATTCTGCAGTGATCACAGTACATGTTCTTCTTCTGTTGTCTGTTCTGGTTACTGCTAGGCCTTCCAAATAAGGCTATACGTTCAGTCGATTCAGATGATTTATACTCAGTTGATGTTACATGCCTTCCAGTCATCAACTTCTGGCTCTCATCCTGCGCGATCATAGCATAAGCTTGATTTACACTAGGTGAAGGTGTCATAAGAAGAATGTGACTCCTAGCTTGATTGTAGCTATCATTCAGTCCCATCAGGAACTCCAGCAGACGTTGGTTTGCTAAATGTTCTATATATTCCCTTGGGCTGGCGCATTCACAAGTCGGAGGTGGGATTATAGAGTCGATTTCGTCCCATAGATCCTTTATCCTTGAATAATAACTAGCTACTGATGTTATACCTTGATGCAGCATTGCCAGCTCCTTCTTCAATTGATACACACGAGACAAGTTTATCTTGTCGAACCTTTCTTTCAGATCCTTCCAAACTGCATATGCAGTCGTCTTGTACAGAATACCACTAAGCAAATGCTTGCTAACATTCTTCATAATCCAAGTGATGCGCGATTAGATGCACACACTTTTAAACGCAAGTGCACGTTATCGTATCAAGTAGTATAGTCTTAGATAAGACCGAATATCGTCCTCTGGGATTAGGGTTCAAGTACCAATTGTCTATTTTCTAGTATCTATTTGGTGAATTAATGAGTGATTGGTTGTTTATGACTAAGAATTATAAAAGCTACTTAATTATAAAGATTTAATTCAGATGTGATGAGAATAGGGCTTCTATGTATCCTTACTATCCGCTTATGTTACTTACTAATGCATTACTTATGGTGTTCTTCTTTTGGAGAAAGCAGTTTACTTAAATCGCTTTATACTCCCGCTAGGGTTATATAAACACTCAACCCCAGATTGTTCCTTACCTAACTTTCACGATAAGGGTAACTCTATAGGAGGATTAAGCACAAAACCTAGTTGACCGTCACACGCACAATGCGCAAAATTAGGGTTGTTAAGCCTCTCATCAACGCTTACAAATCTAATTGAGGTATTTTCATCCCCAATTCAAGACCGTCTACCCAACTTACAAAGATATTCACAATCCTCCTTTTCGTAACTGATTAGAAATCATATAGTGATAACTAGTTGTCAATTAGCTACCAAGAATTCAACTCAATTATTGGATAGATCTCTCAATAAGAATAATAACCATAAGCATGCATTACTTTATAACATAAGGTTCAAGAATTCAACATAGAAAGCCCTATAAGAGAATTAGTTCCTAGCCATGAATATGACAAGAACTAATTCAAAGTTCATCATGCCAAAACTGAATTAAAGAAAAGAAAAAGAAAAGAAATTACTAATGTTTGGGTCTCCAATCTCCTAGGCAAGAAAACCTTGTGTTTGGCAAGAAAGGGAACCCTTGAAAACTGCCTAGGGTTCTCCTTTTATAGGTTTAAAACGTCTCCCTTCTTTTCCTTCCGTGCCGCCCAAAATCCGTCAAAAGACCTAATTTTTCCGCCGGCGCTGCTGTCGGCAGCCAAGCGCGCCTAAAGTTCTGCAATACTGGTGTTTTGGCGCCGCACTCGATATTCGCTGCTCGAGTAGCCGCGGCCGCAACTCCGTGGCTTCTGATGTTTAGCGCCGCGCCTATTTCTCGTCTTCAGGAGGCGCGCTACCAATCTTCTGCAGCTTCTTCAATAATAGCGCCGCCTCGCTTCGATCGCAGAGGCCGCGCGCAGTCCGGATTTCAGCCTGCTTTGCCACTTTCTCCGCTTCACTCTCCTCTTTTTCCCCTTTTCGCTCCTTTTCCGCCATTTGGCCACTTTAGCCACTTTGACTCAAAAGAAAGAAAATCTATCCTAATACGACACTTTGTATGTACAAACGGACAAAAGACTAACTAGATCGACTCAAAAGGTGTATATAAAATACACCGATCAAATACCCCAACTTAACCTTTGCTCGCCTCGAGCAAAGATAGAAAGAAATACAATAAAATGACAGACTAATAAATAAGAAAATCAACAAAGAAAATAAATGACTTCGCCATTGATCACTTTTTGCCGCATGAATGTTAACTAGAAAACATGAAGGTTAGCGTAATAATATGCAGGAACATATAGCATGGAATTTCAACACATTGAGCTAGATATTTCGCAAACTCATACTTATCATGCTTAAATGGAAGTCGGTACTGAGTATGCATATAAATTCAAAAATTCCTATGGCATGCTTACTTGCTATTCTCCACTAATTCCGGATATACATAGACGAGATCTTCAGGACTTTGGGGTTGTAATGTAGGCTTAGGTAGGGGTTGGTAAAGATAGGCATTTAGGCTCATTTTTCCTGCACTAAGCTCTTTGGCTTTTCAATTTTTCCTTTTCTTTTGATTCTTTCCTTCACTTCAATTCTATCATTCCCCTCTTTTGTTTTGGGATAGTGAAGTGTATTATACAAATAGGCACCCCCAAACTTAGGCTTTTGCCTCTTTCTTATTACTTTTCCATTAGGGTGCCTCAAACTTGTTCACTCTTTTTGTTTCTTCTTTTTAACACAATGTACTCCACTATTTCATATTTTCACTTATGGCACAATTTTGTGGGAATATGGGGTGTCAAAGAAGAAGTTTCAAATTTAGGCTCAATGGGGCTAACTAGTGATATTTTTAAAGTACGGGATAGAAAAGAATGGTAAGAATTGGCTATCAAAGAAATGCCTGAGTCATCTCCCTAACATGCATATCCTAACTATTTCGCCTCAAATAGCAAGCAGTCATAACACATAAGCATTTATCATTTAGCATACATAACTCAAGCAAGAGACTCCAAATAGACAGATTCTGTGAGTTTTTGGCATCTCTAACCTAAGTGTTTAGATAGCTGCTTCCATTCCTTTACATTATTCCACCTTACTTCACTAGGTGTTTCTAGCAACTACAGCATACATGATCTTTGACAGGCAATTATGACTCAAAAAGAAAAAATTTGGTGACTCAAAATAAACATGAAACAAATAAAAAGACTTAAATAAAACATAACATGACACACAAATAAAACTAAAACACAAAACACACCCCCAAACTTAAATCACACATTGCCCCCAATGTGTGTAGACTCAAAGACAGTAAAAGAAAACGACACTTACAAACTTTGGCTAAAATGGTGGTGGTGGCGGTGGATAATGCATCGACCATTGGTTGAACAAGGCACTCACTGCCGATTTGTTGCCTTGTTTCTTGCCGCCCTTGTACTACTCGCTTGCAAGGTCTGCATCATCTCCTTCCGTGTTGGTACAATTGCCCTATTGTGGCTCTGAAGGTTCTCGCTTGTGGTTGGCCGTGGTCGGGTCTCGCTCATATCGAGCCCCTATTTCGTGCTCATCTTCATCCATGGTTGCCTCGCTGCGTTGTTGCCGCCGGCCGCGGTTGTACTCTTCGCCGCTGGGGGCTAGTGGTCTGAAAAGAGTGCACTATCCCATAGACACCGGCAGTTGGTTTCTTTCATGAGTATCTCGGGTAGTTGTGGATCGCACTCATGTGGCATAGGCGGTAATAAGTGAACCGTGTCCCAATCCACTGTTGTCACCAACTCGCTGATTTCTTCGATGCTCGCACTATCTCTTTTCCCACATCAATTATCGCCTCATAATTCCATAAATCAACTTAACTCGCTTCCGCACTCTGGTGAAGTGCGTAGATGGAATCATGCGGCATCGACGAAATACAGCCAAGCCTTGGTCGCTTTGTTGAATTGGCACCGCCGTTTCTAGATCCATTCCTTCCGATCTCAAAAGCCCCTGTGGTAGCTCATCGGTTCGCATTATTATTCCGTCAATGTTGTTGCCGCTTCCGACCATGTTCTAAAATGGTTCCAATCGCTACTTTCTTCAACATCAATCGCTTTTAGCGTTGTATTTATTGTTTCGCGATCACAGCATATAATTTCCCCTTACAAAGCACCCCTTTCTGCCTTCTCCGGAAAGTTTGCATAAAATTCCCGCACTATTGTTGTATTCATCGGTGTTATCTTCTCCGATTGACAAATCTCTTCCACCCTTAGCTTCAATCATCGCCGGACGGGCTCATAAACGCTCTTCATCCCCATAGGATCCCCTTTGGTAATCCATTCCCTTCTCGGAATTACGGTCTAGTATCAAGTCTTTTGTATCTTTGGTAGGCCCGTAACTCACGAACCTATTTTCATCGTATTGGGGTGTTGGGGTGGATGCGAGCCTCTTCTCTTCCCGTGGCCATGGTTAAAACAGTTTCGAGCTTTTAACTTAGTGGCACAACGTCTCCTACACACTCAACAACTAGCAATAAAAAAACAACACCCCCAAACTTCAATCTTTCTACTCAATACCCACAACCTTCTTTTCTACTCCTTTCTCCAACTTCACAATCACTTTTCAGCCTCCGAACTACTCCAACTACAATACTTCTCCAAACTACTACCTCCTATGACTTTTAGTAAAAGGATTCAAGAACAAGGATAGGGATTACCTTTTTATGAGAAGACTCAAGCTTGTTCTTGTTTCAATTGGTGGGTTGAGGCTATGGAATGGAGCTTGTTGTTTGAGATAGTTGGGGGGTTTTTTTGGGAATTTAAGAGTTTAGGTTGTGGTTGGGTTGGATTTGTGGAGGATTTGTGGGGGAGTTTCTGAAATTTCGTGGGTTTTGGAGAGGGAAGGTTAGTTTTTTTTTTTTTTTGAAGTTGGAATTGGGAAAGATCTGATTTTTGGGCGTTTTAAGTTCTGGATTTTCCGCCGGCCATGTTCGCTTTTAGCCGCGCGCCTAATCATCTGCGCTCCTTCGATTTTTCGCGCGCGCCGCCCCGGGAGCCGCGCGCTAAACTCGCCAACTTTCGAATTCCACCGCCGCGCCTGCTTCCCCGGGAGCCGCGGCTTAAACTTCCGAACTGCTCAGATCTTTCGCGCCGCCCGCTTCTGGCGCGGCTACCCGCTCTCTGAAATCCTTGCTTTTCTTCGCTTATTTCGCCCCGGTTTAATTTCTTGTACCACAATCACAAAACAACAAGATCCAATACCGTGAGACTGTTCTTAGACAAACTAAAATAAAATAACGACAGAAATTAAAATAACATAATTAAAAAAACGTTGGGTTGCCTCCCAACAAGCGCTGTCTTTAACGTCTTTTAGCCGGACGCAAGTTCCTTAGACTTACTAGCCCTGGGGTGGATTAAGTCCCCAACCAATCCATTTCCGCCACATTTGGCGTTTCCTTTTTCTCCTTTTCTTTTTAGCATTATCGGTAGTAGGGAGTTTCGGAACAATTACCTCATTTAGTGTCATCTCAGCAAACCATGCTTGCTTTCTTGGGCTCATCATTCTTTGGTTGCATTGCAATGGCTCGCATGGGGGTTTGGTGGTGTTGATTGCAAAACACCCACTTACAGTTCTTGGCTCAATGACGTGTTTAAAGACTTTAAACACCATCTCTTCGTTCTCCACTCTTAGCGTTAGCTCTCCTCTTTCAACGTCAATCAAGGCTCTACCCGTTGCTAGGAATGGCCTCCCCAATATGATCGGGATTTCTGCATCTTCTTCCATATCCAGAATGAGGAAGTCTGCAGGAAAGAAAAATTTTCCTACCTTCACAATCACATCCTCGATCTTCCCTCGTGGATGAACCACTGTCCTGTCGGCTAGTTGCAGACTCACAGTGGTGGGTTTGGCTTCTCCTAACTCCAATCTTTTGAAAACTGATAGGGGCATCAAATTTATACTCGCCCCTAGATCACACAAGGCTCTGTTGCAAGTCACCCTGCCCACTGTGCATGGTAGTGTAAAGCTTCCAGGGTCCTTTAGCTTTGGTGGCAATTTCTTTTGTAAGATAGCACTACACTCTTCTGTTAGTGCTACTATCTCATATTCGGCCAGTTTCCTTTTTTTCCCCAAGATTTCTTTCATGAACTTGAAGTAAGATGGCATCTGCTCCAAAGCCTCTATAAACGGTATGTTGATGTGCAACTTCGAATACCTCCAAGAATTTGGAAAATTGTTTATCGACCGCCTTCCTTTGTAATCTCCGGGGAAAGGAATCTTTTCGTATACTCCTTCTCGGAGTTTTCTATCACCGGCTAGGTTCAGCCACCTTATCTTTTTCTAACTCTGCTTCCCTCTCAACTATTGGCTGAGGCGGCTGTTGCTCCAATTGTTTTCCACTTCTCAACTGCACTGCCTTACATTGCTCCCTCGGATTTACCTCAGTATTGCTTGGCAATGTCCCCTGTGGCCTGATGTTTGCCTCGCTGCTACCGCCCTACCGTGTTTCCAAGTTTCAACGAGGATCTAGATTCTGTTATAAATCGCGTGCGCTGGGTGCGCCGCCATGGTCGCTAAGCTCATCTGGTTTTTCTTCACGACCGGTGCATCGAGCCGCTGAGGCCGGGGCTTGAGTGAAGCGGTCATGATTCGCATCGCTGGTTCGCATCGCCCCTATACCGATTCCGCTGCTCGATATTGGTTTTGGCTGCCCTGCATCGATTTTGCCGCCCCGATCTCTCTCCATGAGAAGTTTGGGTGATTCCTCCACCGGATTATAAGTGTTTGAGTAGGGTTGTTCGCTTGCCTCCGGTAGTTACCTACCGCTGACACTCGCCGCTCCATTGGGATGTTGTTGGTATCCGCCAAGGACACCTATCAAATGTATGTGGGCCGCCACATATCTCACGCTTTTTCAGCTGCACAAAGATTCACCGACACAAGATGTTGCCGCAATTGTTTCGCTAGAAGAGCCACTTGTGCGTTCAAAGCAAAGAATAGCATCTACTACGGACCCCACGCTTCTTCTCCCACCGGTTGCCCTCTTCGTGACATGGTTGTTAGTGGCCATATCTTCTAATAACTCGTGGCGCCGGTCGCTTTTCCTCATGAATGCCCCACCGCGTCGCATCTATGATGGTTCCGTTGTACCGCCACCGTTGTAGAAAATATGAACCAAGTTCCACAACTCAATGCAATGGTGTGGACACTTCCTCTGTAGATCCTTGAATCTCTCCATGCTTCATATAAGGACTCTCCATCACTGATAGAAGTTGTTCAACTCCTCTTAATTTTGCTGCTTTACAGGGTGGAAAGAACTTGGCTAGGAATTTCTGTGCCAGCTCGTGCCATGTAAATATCGAATCACCTGGCAGGGAATTCAACCATACTTTTGCTCTATCCCTGAGTGAGAAGGGAAAGAGCCTCAACTGACGCATCATCGAACGCCGTTATATTCGAAAGTGGCACATAGCTCCAAGAAATTTGCTATGTGCATATGTGGATCCTCCGATGGCATCTCCGAATCGCATCATGTCGCACCATGCTCGTAATCGCTGGTTTTATCTCGAAATTGTTGGCTCCTTATCAGGGAGCCTAATGCAAGTCTGCGGCTCCATTCACTCTTGGTAGCACATAATCTCCTGCACTTCTTCTCGCCGGATTCGAACCCCGCCCTCCATATCTATTGGCACTTGCCGAGGATCTCCAGGTTAAGTTGATTTTCACCTAACCCTTCTCTCATCCTCGTTATTGTTGGGAGCACCGCCCATTTCTATCAACGTTGCAATTCCGATTCTTTCGCTCGTTTGTGCTTTCTCTATTTCCGGATTGAAGGGAACAAGAGTGTCGCCTCTTCTCCTTCGCATAAACTGATATCCTGAGAAAGATCAAAAACAAACAAAGAATCACGGCACCCTGATTTTCGTAGAAACTAAAAATAAATAAAAAAAAATGAAAATTAAATCCAAATTAGAAATTAAAAATAGATAATTTGATATTGAACTATTGCCTAATCCCCGGCAACGGCGCCAAAAACTTGATGCGCGATTAGATGCACACACTTTTAAACGCAAGTGCACGTTATCGTATCAAGTAGTATAGTCTTAGATAAGACCGAATATCGTCCTCGGGGCTTAGGGTTCAAGTACCAATTGTCTATTTTCTAGTATCTATTTGGTGAATTAATGAGTGATTGGTTGTTTATGACTAAGAATTATAAAAGCTACTTAATTATAAAGATTTAATTCAGATGTGATGAGAATAGGGCTTCTATGTATCCTTACTATCCGCTTATGTTACTTACTAATGCATTACTTATGGTGTTCTTCTTTTGGAGAAAGCAGGTTTACGAAATCGTTTTATACTCCCGTTAGTGTTATATAAACACTCAACCCCAGTATTGTTCCTTACCTAACTTTCGCTGATAAGGGTAACTCTATAGGAGGATTAAGCACAAAAACCTAGTTGACCGTCACGCACAATGCGCAAAATTAGGGTTGTTAAGCCTCTCATCAACGCTACAAATCTAATTGAGGTATTTTCATCCCCAATTCAAGACCGTCTACCCAACTTACAGCATATTCACAATCCCTCCTTTCGTAACTGATTAGAAATCATATAGTGATAACTAGTTGTCAATTAGCTACCAAGAATTCAACTCAATTATTGGATAGATCTCTCAATAAGAATAATAACCATAAGCATGCATTACTTTATAACATAAGGTTCAAGAATTCAACATAGAAAGCCCTATAAGAGAATTAGTTCCTAGCCATGAATATGACAAGAACTAATTCAAAGTTCATCATGCAAAAACTGAATTAAAGAAAAGAAAAAGAAAAGAAATTACTAATGTTTGGGTCTCCAATCTCCTAGGCAAGAAAACCTTGTGTTTGGCAAGAAAGGGAACCCTTGAAAACTGCCTAGGGTTCTCCTTTTATAGGTTTAAACGTCTCCCTTCTTTTCCTTCCAGGCCTGGCCCAAAAATCCGTCAAAAGACCTAATTTTTCCGCGTCGGCGCGGCTGCTGTCGGCGCGCGGCTAAAGTTCGCAATACTCGGGTGTTTTGGCGCGCGGCCGATATCTGGCTCGAGGCGCCGCGGCAACTCCTGTGGCTTCTGGATGTTTAGCGCGCGCCCTATTTCTGGTCTTCGAGGCGCGCTGAATCTTCGCACTTCTTCTAGGCGCCGCTTCTGCTTCTAATAGCGCAGCCAGCGCGCGCGCAGTCCGATTTCAGCCTCGTTTGCCACTTTCTCCGTTTTCAGCTCTAGTACCTCCTCTTTTTCCCCCTTTTCGCTCCTTTTCCGCCATTTGGCCACTTTAGCCACTTTGACTCAAAAGAAAGAAAATCTATCCTAATACGACACTTTGTATGTACAAAACGGGACAAAAGACTAACTAGACTGACTCAAAAGGTGTATATAAAATACACCGATCACCAAGAGATTATCATCGCGTTGCATCGATCCCATTGCTGTACGTGCTCAACCCCGTAGGTATCTCGTTTTACAAATCCGTCGATAAATCCAATCTTATTTTTCGTAAGCAGATTTAATCGCATAACTCGACTCCACAGCGTGTAGTTCTCCATCCCTACCAGTTGAATCTCCACTTGTATCGAGTTAGGAGCATCAGAACTACTTAAAAACAACGGATGATTGTGATCAGCGATGTTCAGCCGGGAAATAAAACTTTCATTCTCCATGACTCTCGCAGTTTATATCAATTTTTAAACTAAAAAACAAATCGAACTCTCAGAAAATTATCGAACCAACACAGTTCAGTGTCAGATCTGAATCAATTGTGACGAAAAAACTAAAAACATGCAAAATCAACACAGTTCAGTGTTGTCGCACAGCTCAGTGTTGGATTTAAACACATCAGAATGATTATTAACCCAGGTGTTGAAGCAAGATCGACATAACCTTGCGAAGCTTCATCGACCTTCCAAACGATGAGGATATCATCGATTCACACTCCTAGAGCTCTGATACCATGTTAGAATCCACAATCTGTGATTGCATAATCACCCTGGACTGAATCCAGGTATGATTGAATAGTGAGTTGAACCAGAAGTTTTGTGAAGCTTTTCTGTTTTCGATTGATCCATCTGAAAACAATTACAATGCTATTTATACTGAAGTGATGAAATAACGGAAAAGACGAAATTACCCTTGCCTGCTAAAAGACGAAAATACCCTTACTACTTAAAACTGTAAATCAGTAAGTCTTTCTTTTTTCTGTTTGAGTTTGTATATCTGCCCGTATATCTTGTATATTCCAACACTAACAAGTCTTACAAACATGTAAAACTTACAAGTCATACAAACATAACAAACTAACAAAGTAATGTTAATTATAATATCCACCAAAACAACTTCTACGACAACAAAAATATACAATACAGTGGATGAGCAAAAACCTATTTAAGATAAAAGCAGCTTCTAATATTCCTCTCTTCCATATTCATCAGTGTATGGACTTGGAGAATTTATTAGGTTGGGAAACGAGAAGTATCTGAAACCTATTGAAAATAAAAGAAAATAAGTTACAAAAGGCAAATATTTTGCACGATTTTATCAATTAATTTTACTTACTTTCTACAATATAATATTAGTCGAAACAAGAAACCAAAGTTCAAATATTTTCATAATATGAAAGAATCTATTTTCAATTTGACTTGTGCTTTTTCAGAAAACCATTGATGAACCAATTCACGATATTGAGTTGGGTCAACCAGACGATCTGGTACAGCGATTGCAACTTCCTATTCCGTTTAACTACAACAAATTTGTCATATACGAACAGCAGAAATCCATAGGTAAAGATCCAAAAACCGTTGGTATAGGTCATACCAACAGAAGTTTAGTTCCGTCAACTTTGGTTCGCTATATCAACGGCAAATTAGTCGTCGCAATAGACTATACCTAGGGCAGTTTCAATCCGTTGAACAAAATTTTGGAGCTATACCAACGACTAATGACACATATTTGATAACTTTACCCACCACTTATTTCCGTAGGTATAGGACCACATTATCCGTTGGTATAGGTCTGATTTCTTTTATAAGAATATTTTGGCCTAAAATAAATATTTTTTTAATAATAAAAGTTTGAGAATATTTTTTATATGCACCACACAAAATTTAAAGCAGAATAAAAGAAAATTTCAATTATATTATCAAACTAACAAGTCTTACAAACATGTAAAACTTACAAGTCATACAAACATATCAAACTAACAAAGTAATGTTAATTATAATATTCACCAAAACAACTTCTACGACAATAAAAATACACAATACAGTGGATGAGCAAAAACCTATTTAAGATAAAAGCAGCTTTTAATATTCCTCTCTTCCATATTCATCAGTGTATGGACTTGGAGAATTTATTAGGTTGGGAAACGAGAAGTATCTGAAGCCTATTGAAAATAAAAGAAAATAAGTTACAAAAGGCAAATATTTAGCACGATTTTGTCTGTTAATTTTACTTACTTTCTACAATATAATATTAGTCGAAACAAGAAACCAAAGTTCAAATATTTTCATAATATGAAAGAATCTATTTTCAATTTGACTTACTTGTGATTTTTCAGAAAACCAATGATGAACCAATTCACGATATTAAGTTGGGCCAACCAGACAATCTGGTACAGCGGATGCAACTTCTTCTTCCGTTTTACTACAACAAATTTGTCATATACCAACGACAGAAATCCGTTGGTAAAGATCCAAAAACCGTTGGTATAGGTCATACCAACAGAAGTTTAGTTCCGTCAACTTTGATTCGCTATACCAACGGCAAATTAGCCGTCGCAATAGACTATTCCTAGGGCAGTTTCAATCCGTTGAACAAAATTTTGGAGCTATACCAACGGCTAATGACACATATTTGATAACTTTACCCACCACTTATTTCCGTAGGTATAGCACCACATTATCCGTTGGTATAGGTCTGATTTCTTTTTTAAAGAATATTTTGGCCTAAAATAAATATTTTTTTAATAATAAAAGTTTGAGAATATTTTTTATATGCACCACACAAAATTTAAAGCAGAATAAAAGAAAATTTCAATTATATTATCAAACTAACAAGTCTTACAAACATGTAAAACTTACAAGTCATACAAACATATCAAACTAACAAAGTAATGTTAATTATAATATCCACCAAAACAACTTCTACGACAACAAAAATACACAATACAGTGGATGAGCAAAAACCTATTTAAGATAAAAGCAGCTTCTAATATTCCTCTCTTCCATATTCATCAGTGTATGGACTTGGGGAATTTATTAGGTTGGGAAACTAGAAGTATCTGAAGCCCATTGAAAATAAAAGAAAATAAGTTACAAAAGGCAAATATTTAGCACGATTTTGTCAGTTAATTTTACTTACTTTCTACAATATAATATTTGTCGAAACAAGAAACCAAAGTTCAAATATTTTCATAATATGAAAGAGTCTATTTTCAATTAGACTTACTTGTGCTTTTTCAGAAAACCAATGATGAACCAATTCATGATGTTGAGTTGGGTCAACCAGGCGATCTGGTTCAGCGGATGAAACTTCTTCTTCCGTTTTCCTACAAGAAATTTTCCATATACCAACGGCAGAAATCCGTAGGTAAAGATCCAAAAACCGTTGGTATAGGTCATACCAACAGAAGTTTAGTTCCGTCAACTTTGATTCGCTATACAAACGGCAAATTAGCCGTCGCAATAGACTATACCTGCAACAGTTTCAATTCGTTGAACAAAATTTTGGAGATATACCAACGGCTAATGACACATATTTAATCACTTTACTCACCACTTGTTTCCGTAGGTATAGGACCACATTATCCGTTGGTATAGGTCTGATTTCTTTTATAAGAATATTTTGGCATAAAATAAATATTTTTTTAATAATAAAAGTTTGAGAATATTTTTTATATGCACCACACAAAATTTAAAGCAGAATAAAAGAAAGTTTCAATTATATTATCAAACTAACAAGTCTTACAAACATGTAAAACTTACAAGTCATACAAACATATCAAACTAACAAAGTAATGTTAATTATAATATTCACCAAAACAACTTCTACGACAACAAAAATACACAATACAGTGGATGAGCAAAAACCTATTTAAGATAAAAGCAGCTTCTAATATTCCTCTCTTCCATATTCATCAGTGTATGGACTTGGAGAATTTATTAGGTTGGGAAACGAGAAGTATCTGAAGCCTATTGAAAATAAAAGAAAATAAGTTACAAAAGGAAAATATTTTGCACGATTTTATCCATTAATTTTACTTACTTTCTACAATATAATATTAGTCGAAACAAGAAACCTAAGTTCAAATATTTTCATAATATGAAAGAATCTATTTTCAATTTGACTTACTTGTGCTTTTTCAGAAAACCATTGATGAACCAATTCACGATATTGAGTTGGGTCAACCAGACGATCTGGTACAGCGATTGCAACTTCCTATTCCGTTTAACTACAACAAATTTGTCATATACGAACAGCAGAAATCCATAGGTAAAGATCCAAAAACCGTTGGTATAGGTCATACCAACGGAAGTTTAGTTCCGTCAACTTTGATTCGCTATACCAACGGCAAATTAGCCATCGCAGTAGACTATACCTAGGGCAGTTTCAATCCGTTGAACAAAATTTTGGAGCTATACCAACGGCTAATGACACATATTTGATAACTTTACCCACCACTTATTTCCGTAGGTATAGGACCACATTATCCGTTGGTATAGGTCTGATTTCTTTTATAAGAATATTTTGGCCTAAAATAAATATTATTTTAATTATAAAAGTTTGAGAATATTTTTTATATGCACCACACAAAATTTAAAGAAGAATAAAAGAAAATTTCAATTATATTATCAAACTAACAAGTCTTACAAACATGTAAAACTTACAAGTCATACAAACATATCAAACTAACAAAGTAATGTTAATTATAATATTCACCAAAACAACTTCTACGACAATAAAAATACACAATACAGTGGATGAGCAAAAACCTATTTAGTAACGTCAACTTTGATTCGATATATCATCGGCAAATTAGCCGTTGCAATAGCCTATACCTAGGGCAGTTTCAATCCGTTGAACAAAATTTTGGAGCTATACCAACGGCTAATGACACATATTTGATAACTTTACCCACCACTTATTTTCGTAGGTATAGGACCACATTATCCGTTGGTATAGGTCTGATTTATTTTATAAAAAATATTTTTGCCTAAAATAAATATCTTTTTAATAATAAAAGTTTGAGAATATTTTTTATATGCACCACACAAAATTTAAAGCAGAATAAAAGAAAATTTCAATTATATTATCAAACTAACAAGTATTACAAACATGTAAAACTTACAAGTCTTACAAACATATCAAACTAACAAAGTAATGTTAATTATAATATCCACCAAAACAACTTCTACGACAGCAAAAATATACAATACAGTGGATGAGCAAAAACCTATTTAAGATAAAAGCAGCTTTTAATATTCCTCTCTTCCATATTCATCAGTGTATGGACTTGGAGAATTTATTAGGTTGGGAAACGAGAAGTATCTGAAGCCTATTGAAAATAAAAGAAAATAAGTTACAAAAGGCAAATATTTAGCACGATTTTGTCTGTTAATTTTACTTACTTTCTACAATATAATATTAGTCGAAACAAGAAACCAAAGTTCAAATATTTTCATAATATGAAAGAATCTATTTTCAATTTGACTTACTTGTGATTTTTCAGAAAACCAATGATGAACCAATTCACGATATTAAGTTGGGCCAACCAGACAATCTGGTACAGCGGATGCAACTTCTTCTTCCGTTTTACTACAACAAATTTGTCATATACCAACGACAGAAATCCGTTGGTAAAGATCCAAAAACCGTTGGTATAGGTCATACCAACAGAAGTTTAGTTCCGTCAACTTTGATTCGCTATACCAACGGCAAAATAGTCGTCGAAATAGAATATTCCTAGGGCAGTTTCAATTCGTTGAACAAAATTTTGGAGCTATACTAACGGCTAATGACACATACTTGATAACTTTACCCACCACTTATTTCCGTAGGTATAGGACCACATTATCCGTTGGTATAGGTCTGATTTCTTTTTTAAAGAATATTTTGGCCTAAAATAAATATTTTTTTAATAATAAAAGTTTGAGAATATTTTTTATATGCACCACACAAAATTTAAAGCAGAATAAAAGAAAATTTCAATTATATTATCAAACTAACAAGTCTTACAAACATGTAAAACTTACAAGTCATACAAACATATCAAACTAACAAAGTAATGTTAATTATAATATTCACCAAAACAACTTCTACGACAACAAAAATACACAATACAGTGGATGAGCAAAAACCTATTTAAGATAAAAGCAGCTTCTAATATTCCTCTCTTCCATATTCATCAGTGTATGGACTTGGAGAATTTATTAGGTTGGGAAACGAGAAGTATCTGAAGCCTATTGAAAATAAAAGAAAATAAGTTACAAAAGGCAAATATTTAGCACGATTTTGTCTGTTAATTTTACTTACTTTCTACAATATAATATTAGTCGAAACAAGAAACCAAAGTTCAAATATTTTCATAATATGAAAGAATCTATTTTCAATTTTACTTACTTGTGCTTTTTCAGAAAACCAATGATGAACCAATTCACGATATTGAGTTGGGTCAACCAGACGATCTGGTACAGCGATTGCAACTTCCTATTCCGTTTAACTACAACAAATTTGTCATATACGAACAGCAGAAATCCATAGGTAAAGATCCAAAAACCGTTGGTATAGGTCATACCAACAGAAGTTTAGTTCCGTCAACTTTGATTCGCTATACCAACGGCAAATTAGTCGTCGCAATAGACTATACCTAGGGCAGTTTCAATCCGTTGAACAAAATTTTGGAGCTATACCAACGGCTAATGACACATATTTGATAACTTTACCCACCACTTATTAAAGTAGGTATAGGACCACATTATCCGTTGGTATAGGTCTGATTTCTTTTATAAAGAATATTTTGGCATAAAATAAATATTTTTTTAATAATAAAAGTTTGAGAATATTTTTTATATGCACCACACAAAATTTAAAGCAGAATAAAAGGAAATTTCAATTATATTATCAAACTAACAAGTCTTACAAACATGTAAAACTTACAAGTCATACAAACATATCAAACTAACAAAGTAATGTTAATTATAATATCCACCAAAACAACTTCTACGACAACAAAAATACACAATACAGTGGATGAGCAAAAACCTATTTAAGATAAAAGCAGCTTCTAATATTCCTCTCTTCCATATTCATCAGTGTATGGACTTGGAGAATTTATTAGGTTGGGAAACGAGAAGTATCTGAAGCCTATTGAAAATAAAAGAAAATAAGTTACAAAAGGCAAATATTTAGCACGATTTTGTCTGTTAATTTTACTTACTTTCTACAATATAATATTAGTCGAAACAAGAAACCAAAGTTCAAATATTTTCATAATATGAAAGAATCTATTTTCAATTTGACTTACTTGTGCTTTTTCAGAAAACCAATGATGAACCAATTCACGATATTAAGTTGGGCCAACCAGACAATCTGGTACAGCGGATGCAACTTCTTCTTCCGTTTTACTACAATAAATTTGTCATATACCAACGACAGAAATCCGTAGGTAAAGAACCAAAAACCGTTGGTATAGGTCATACCAACGGAAGTTTAGTTCCGTCAACTTTGATTCGCTATACCAACGGCAAATTAGCCGTCGCAATAGACTATTCCTAGGGCAGTTTCAATCCGTTGAACAAAATTTTGGAGCTATACCAACGGCTAATGACACATATTTGATAACTTTACCCACCACTTATTTCCGTAGGTATAGGACCACATTATCCGTTGGTATAGGTCTGATTTCTTTTATAAAGAATATTTTGGACTAAAATAAATATTTTTTTAATAATAAAAGTTTGAGAATATTTTTTATATGCACCACACAAAATTTAAAGCAGAATAAAAGAAAATTTCAATTATATTATCAAACTAACAAGTCTTACAAACATGTAAAACTTACAAGTCATACAAACATATCAAACTAACAAAGTAATGTTAATTATAATATCCACCAAAACAACTTCTACGACAACAAAAATACACAATACAGTGGATGAGCAAAAACCTATTTAAGATAAAAGCAGCTTCTAATATTCCTCTCTTCCATATTCATCAGTGTATGGACTTGGAGAATTTATTAGGTTGGGAAACTAGAAGTATCTGAAACCTATTGAAAATAAAAGAAAATAAGTTACAAAAGGCAAATATTTAGCACGATTTTGTCTGTTAATTTTACTTACTTTCTACAATATAATATTAGTCGAAACAAGAAACCAAAGTTCAAATATTTTCATAATATGAAAGAATCTATTTTCAATTTGACTTACTTGTGCTTTTTCAGTAAACCAATGATGAACCAATTCACGATATTGAGTTGGGTCAACCAGACGATCTGGTACAGCGATTGCAACTTCCTATTCCGTTTAACTACAACAAATTTGTCATATACGAACAGCAGAAATCCATAGGTAAAGATCCAAAAACCGTTGGTATAGGTCATACCAACAGAAGTTTAGTTCCGTCAACTTTGATTCGCTATACCAACGGCAAATTAGTCGTCGCAATAGACTATACCTAGGGCAGTTTCAATCCGTTGAACAAAATTTTAGAGCTATACCAACGGCTAATGACACATATTTGATAACTTTACCCACCACTTATTAAAGTAGGTATAGGACCACATTATCCGTTGGTATAGGTCTGATTTCTTTTATAAAGAATATTTTGGCATAAAATAAATATTTTTTTAATAATAAAAGTTTGAGAATATTTTTTATATGCACCACACAAAATTTAAAGCAGAATAAAAGGAAATTTCAATTATATTATCAAACTAACAAGTCTTACAAACATGTAAAACTTACAAGTCATACAAACATATCAAACTAACAAAGTAATGTTAATTATAATATCCACCAAAACAACTTCTACGACAACAAAAATACACAATACAGTGGATGAGCAAAAACCTATTTAAGATAAAGGCAGCTTCTAATATTCCTCTCTTCCATATTCATCAGTGTATGGACTTGGAGAATTTATTAGGTTGGGAAACGAGAAGTATCTGAAGCCAATTGAAAATAAAAGAAAATAAGTTACAAAAGGCAAATATTTAGCACGATTTTGTCTGTTAATTTTACTTACTTTCTACAATATAATATTAGTCGAAACAAGAAACCAAAGTTCAAATATTTTCATAATATGAAAGAATCTATTTTCAATTTGACTTGTGCTTTTTCAAAAACCAATGATGAACCAATTCACGATATTGAGTTGGGCCAACCTGACGATCTGGTACAGTGGATGCAACTTCTTCTTCCGTTTTACTACAAGAAATTTGCCATATACCAACGACAGAAATCCGTTGGTAAAGGTCTGAAAACCGTTGGTATAGGTCATACCAACGAAGTTTAGTTAAATCAACTTTGATTCGCTATACCAATGGTAAATTAGCCGTCTCAATAGACTATACCTATGGCAGTTTCAATCCGTTGAACAAAGTATTGGAGCTATACCAACGGCTAATGACACATATTTAATAACTTCACCCACCGCTTGTTTTCGTAGGTATAGGACCAAATTATTCGTTGGTATAGGTCTGATTTCTTTTATAAATAATATTTTAGCCTAAAATAAATATTTTTTTAATAATAAAAGATTGAGAATATTTTTTATATGCGCCACACAAAATTTAAAGCAGAATAAAAGAAAATTTCAATTATATTATCAAACTAACAAGTCTTACAAACATGTAAAACTTACAAGTCATACAAACATATCAAACTAACAAAGTAATGTTAATTATAATATCCACCAAAACAACTTCTACGACAACAAAAATACACAATACAGTGGATGAGCAAAAACCTATTTAAGATAAAAGCAGCTTCTAATATTCCTCTCTTCCATATTCATCAGTGTATGGACTTGGAGAATTTATTAGGTTGGGAAACGAGAAGTATCTGAAGCCTATTGAAAATAAAAGAAAATAAGTTACAAAAGGCGAATATTTAGCACGATTTTGTCTGTTAATTATACTTAATTTCTACAATATAATATTAGTCAAAATAAGAAACAAAAGTTCAAATATTTTCATAATATGAAAGAATCTATTTTCAATTTGACTTACCTGTGCTTTTTCAGAAAACCAATGATGAACCAATTCACGATATTAAGTTGGGCCAACCAGACAATCTGGTACAGCGGCTGCAACTTCTTCTTTCGTTTTACTACAAGAAATTTGTAATATACCAACGGCAGAAATCCGTAGGTAAAGATCCAAAAACCGTTGGTATAAGTCATACCAGCGAAGTTTAGTTTCGTCAACTTTGATTCACTTTACCAACGGCAAATTATCCGTCGAAATAGAATATACCTACGACAGTTCAATCCGTTGAACAAAATTTTGGAGCTATACCAACGGCTAATGACACATATTTAATAACTTTACCCACCGCTTGTTTCCGTAGGTATAGGACCACATTATCCGTTGGTATAGGTCTGATTTCTTTTTTAAAGAATATTTTGGCCTAAAATAAATATTTTTTTAATAATAAAAGTTTGAGAATATTTTTTATATGCACCACACAAAATTTAAAGCAGAATAAAAGAAAATTTCAATTATATTATCAAACTAACAAGTCTTACAAACATGTAAAACTTACAAGTCATACAAACATATCAAACTAACAAAGTAATGTTAATTATAATATCCACCAAAACAACTTCTACGACAACAAAAATACACAATACAGTGGATGAGCAAAAACCTATTTAAGATAAAAGCAGCTTCTAATATTCCTCTCTTCCATATTCATCAGTGTATGGACTTGGAGAATTTATTAGGTTGGGAAACTAGAAGTATCTGAAACCTATTGAAAATAAAAGAAAATAAGTTACAAAAGGCAAATATTTAGCACGATTTTGTCTGTTAATTTTACTTACTTTCTACAATATAATATTAGTCGAAACAAGAAACCAAAGTTCAAATATTTTCATAATATGAAAGAATCTATTTTCAATTTGACTTACTTGTGCTTTTTCAGAAAACCAATGATGAACCAATTCACGATATTGAGTTGGGTCAACCAGACGATCTGGTACAGCGATTGCAACTTCCTATTCCGTTTAACTACAACAAATTTGTCATATACGAACAGCAGAAATCCATAGGTAAAGATCCAAAAACCGTTGGTATAGGTCATACCAACAGAAGTTTAGTTCCGTCAACTTTGATTCGCTATACCAACGGCAAATTAGTCGTCGCAATAGACTATACCTAGGGCAGTTTCAATCCGTTGAACAAAATTTTGGAGCTATACCAACGGCTAATGACACATATTTGATAACTTTACCCACCACTTATTAAAGTAGGTATAGGACCACATTATCCGTTGGTATAGGTCTGATTTCTTTTATAAAGAATATTTTGGCATAAATAAATATTTTTTTAATAATAAAAGTTTGAGAATATTTTTTATATGCACCACACAAAATTTAAAGCAGAATAAAAGGAAATTTCAATTATATTATCAAACTAACAAGTCTTACAAACATGTAAAACTTACAAGTCATACAAACATATCAAACTAACAAAGTAATGTTAATTATAATATCCACCAAAACAACTTCTACGACAACAAAAATACACAATACAGTGGATGAGCAAAAACCTATTTAAGATAAAAGCAGCTTCTAATATTCCTCTCTTCCATATTCATCAGTGTATGGACTTGGAGAATTTATTAGGTTGGGAAACGAGAAGTATCTGAAGCCTATTGAAAATAAAAGAAAATAAGTTACAAAAGGCAAATATTTAGCACGATTTTGTCTGTTAATTTTACTTACTTTCTACAATATAATATTAGTCGAAACAAGAAACCAAAGTTCAAATATTTTCATAATATGAAAGAATCTATTTTCAATTTGACTTACTTGTGATTTTTCAGAAAACCAATGATGAACCAATTCACGATATTAAGTTGGGCCAACCAGACAATCTGGTACAACGGATGCAACTTCTTCTTCCGTTTTACTACAACAAATTTGTCATATACCAACGGCATAAATCCACAGGTAAAGATCCAAAAACCGTTGGTATAGGTCATACCAACAGAAGTTTAGTTCCGTCAACTTTGATTCGCTATACCAACGGCAAATTAGCCGTCGCAATAGACTATACCTGCAACAGTTTCAATCCGTTGAACAAAATTTTGGAGCTATACCAACGGCTAATGACACATATTTGATAACTTTACCCACCACTTATTTCCGTAGGTATAGGACCACATTATCCGTTGGTATAGGTCTGATTTCTTTTATAAAGAATATTTTGGACTAAAATAAATATTTTTTTAATAATAAAAGTTTGAGAATATTTTTTATATGCACCACACAAAATTTAAAGCAGAATAAAAGAAAATTTCAATTATATTATCAAACTAACAAGTCTTACAAACATGTAAAACTTACAAGTCATACAAACATATCAAACTAACAAAGTAATGTTAATTATAATATCCACCAAAACAACTTCTACGACAACAAAAATACACAATACAGTGGATGAGCAAAAACCTATTTAAGATAAAAGCAGCTTCTAATATTCCTCTCTTCCATATTCATCAGTGTATGGACATGGAGAATTTATTAGGTTGGGAAACGAGAAGTATCTGAAGCCTATTGAAAATAAAAGAAAATAAGTTACAAAAGGCAAATATTTAGCACGATTTTGTCTGTTAATTTTACTTACTTTCTACAATATAATATTAGTCGAAACAAGAAACCAAAGTTCAAATATTTTCATAATATGAAAGAATCTATTTTCAATTTGACTTACTTGTGCTTTTTCAGAAAACCAATGATGAACCAATTCACGATATTAAGTTGGGCCAACCAGACAATCTGGTACAACGGATGCAACTTCTTCTTCCGTTTTACTACAACAAACTTGTCATATACCAACGACAGAAATCCGTTGGTAAAGATCCAAAAACCGTTGGTATAGGTCATACCAACAGAAGTTTAGTTCCGTCAACTTTGATTCGCTATACCAACGGCAAATTAGCCGTCGCAATAGACTATTCCTAGGGCAGTTTCAATCCGTTGAACAAAATTTTGGAGCTATACCAACGGCTAATGACACATATTTGATAACTTTACCTACCACTTATTTCCGTAGGTATAGGACCACATTATCCGTTGGTATAGGTCTGATTTCTTTTTTAAAGAATATTTTGGCCTAAAATAAATATTTTTTTAATAATAAAAGATTGAGAATATTTTTTATGCATACACAAAATTTAAAGCGAAATAAAAGAAAATTTCAATTATATTATCAAACTAACAAGTCTTACAAACATGTAAAACTTACAAGTCATACAAACATATCAAACTAACAAAGTAATGTTAATTATAATATCCACCAAAACAACTTCTACGACAACAAAAATACACAATACAGTGGATGAGCAAAAACCTATTTAAGATAAAAGCAGCTTCTAATATTCCTCTTTTCCATATTCATCAGTGTATGGACTTGGAGAATTTATTAGGTTGGGAAACTAGAAGTATCTGAAACCTATTGAAAATAAAAGAAAATAAGTTACAAAAGGCAAATATTTAGCACGATTTTGTCTGTTAATTTTACTTACTTTCTACAATATAATATTAGTCGAAACAAGAAACCAAAGTTCAAATATTTTCATAATATGAAAGAATCTATTTTCAATTTGACTTACTTGTGATTTTTCAGAAAACCAATGATGAACCAATTCACGATATTAAGTTGGGCCAACCAGACAATCTGGTACAGCGGATGCAACTTCTTCTTCCGTTTTACTACAACAAATTTGTCATATACCAACGACAGAAATCCGTTGGTAAAGATCCAAAAACCGTTGGTATAGGTCATACCAACAGAAGTTTAGTTCCGTCAACTTTGATTCGCTATACCAACGGCAAATTAGTCGTCGCAATAGACTATTCCTAGGGCAGTTTCAATTCGTTGAACAAAATTTTGGAGCTATACTAACGGCTAATGACACATACTTGATAACTTTACCCACCACTTATTTCCGTAGGTATAGGACCACATTATCCGTTGGTATAGGTCTGATTTCTTTTTTAAAGAATATTTTGGCCTAAAATAAATATTTTTTTAATAATAAAAGTTTGAGAATATTTTTTATATGCACCACACAAAATTTAAAGCAGAATAAAAGAAAATTTCAATTATATTATCAAACTAACAAGTCTTACAAACATGTAAAACTTACAAGTCATACAAACATATCAAACTAACAAAGTAATGTTAATTATAATATCCACCAAAACAACTTCTACGACAACAAAAATACACAATACAGTGGATGAGCAAAAACCTATTTAAGATAAAAGCAGCTTCTAATATTCCTCTTTTCCATATTCATCAGTGTATGGACTTGGAGAATTTATTAGGTTGGGAAACTAGAAGTATCTGAAACCTATTGAAAATAAAAGAAAATAAGTTACAAAAGGCAAATATTTAGCACGATTTTGTCATTAATTTTACTTACTTTCTACAATATAATATTAGTCGAAACAAGAAACCAAAGTTCAAATATTTTCATAATATGAAAGAATCTATTTTCAATTTGACTTACTTGTGCTTTTTCAGTAAACCAATGATGAACCAATTCACGATATTGAGTTGGGTCAACCAGACGATCTGGTACAGCGATTGCAACTTCCTATTCCGTTTAACTACAACAAATTTGTCATATACGAACAGCAGAAATCCATAGGTAAAGATCCAAAAACCGTTGGTATAGGTCATACCAACAGAAGTTTAGTTCCGTCAACTTTGATTCGCTATACCAACGGCAAATTAGTCGTCGCAATAGACTATTCCTAGGGCAGTTTCAATCCGTTGAACAAAATTTTGGAGCTATACTAACGGCTAATGACACATACTTGATAACTTTACCCACCACTTATTTCCGTAGGTATAGGACCACATTATGCGTTGGTATAGGTCTGATTTCTTTTTTAAAGAATATTTTGGCCTAAAATAAATATTTTTTTAATAATAAAAGTTTGAGAATATTTTTTATATGCACCACACAAAATTTAAAGCAGAATAAAAGAAAATTTCAATTATATTATCAAACTAACAAGTCTTACAAACATGTAAAACTTACAAGTCATACAAACATATCAAACTAACAAAGTAATGTTAATTATAATATCCACCAAAACAACTTCTACGACAACAAAAATACACAATACAGTGGATGAGCAAAAACCTATTTAAGATAAAAGCAGCTTCTAATATTCCTCTCTTCCATATTCATCAGTGTATGGACTTGGAGAATTTATTAGGTTGGGAAACTAGAAGTATCTGAAACCTATTGAAAATAAAAGAAAATAAGTTACAAAAGGCAAATATTTAGCACGATTTTGTCTGTTAATTTTACTTACTTTCTACAATATAATATTAGTCGAAACAAGAAACCAAAGTTCAAATATTTTCATAATATGAAAGAATCTATTTTCAATTTGACTTACTTGTGCTTTTTCAGAAAACCAATGATGAACCAATTCACGATATTGAGTTGGGTCAACCAGACGATCTGGTACAGCGATTGCAACTTCCTATTCCGTTTAACTACAACAAATTTGTCATATACGAACAGCAGAAATCCATAGGTAAAGATCCAAAAACCGTTGGTATAGGTCATACCAACAGAAGTTTAGTTCCGTCAACTTTGATTCGCTATACCAACGGCAAATTAGTCGTCGCAATAGACTATACCTAGGGCAGTTTCAATCCGTTGAACAAAATTTTGGAGCTATACCAACGGCTAATGACACATATTTGATAACTTTACCCACCACTTATTAAAGTAGGTATAGGACCACATTATCCGTTGGTATAGGTCTGATTTCTTTTATAAAGAATATTTTGGCATAAAATAAATATTTTTTTAATAATAAAAGTTTGAGAATATTTTTTATATGTACCACACAAAATTTAAAGCTGAATAAAAGAAAATTTCAATTATATTATCAAACTAACAAGTCTTACAAACATGTAAAACTTACAAGTCATACAAACATATCAAACTAACAAAGTAATGTTAATTATAATATCCACCAAAACAACTTCTACGACAACAAAAATACACAATACAGTGGATGAGCAAAAACCTATTTAAGATAAAAGCAGCTTCTAATATTCCTCTCTTCCATATTCATCAGTGTATGGACTTGGAGAATTTATTAGGTTGGGAAACGAGAAGTATCTGAAGCCTATTGAAAATAAAAGAAAATAAGTTACAAAAGGCAAATATTTTGCACGATTTTATCAATTAATTTTACTTACTTTCTATAATATAATATTAGTCGAAACAAGAAACCAAAGTTCAAATATTTTCATAATATGAAAGAATCTATTTTCAATTTGACTTACTTGTGCTTTTTCAGAAAACCATTGATGAACCAATTCACGATATTTAGTTGGGTCAACTAGACGATCTGGTACAGCGATTGCAACTTCCTATTCCGTTTAACTACAACAAATTTGTCATATACGAACAGCAGAAATCCATAGGTAAAGATCCAAAAACCGTTGGTATAGGTCATACCAACAGAAGTTTAGTTCCGTCAACTTTGATTCGCTATACCAACGGCAAATTAGTCGTCGCAATAGACTATACCTAGGGCAGTTTCAATCCGTTGAACAAAATTTTGGAGCTATACCAACGGCTAATGACACATATTTGATAACTTTACCCACCACTTATTTTCGTAGGTATAGGACCACATTATCCGTTGGTATAGGTCTGATTTCTTTTATAAGAATATTTTGGCCTAAAATAAATATGTTTTTAATAATAAAAGTTTGAGAATATTTTTTATATGCACCACACAAAATTTAAAGCAGAATAAAAGAAAATTTCAATTATATTATCAAACTAACAAGTCTTACAAACATGTAAAACTTACAAGTCATACAAACATATCAAACTAACAAAGTAATGTTAATTATAATATTCACCAAAACAACTTCTACGACAATAAAAATACACAATACAGTGGATGAGCAAAAACCTATTTAAGATAAAAACAGCTTTTAATATTCCTCTCTTCCATATTCATCAGTGTATGGACTTGGAGAATTTATTAGGTTGGGAAACGAGAAGTATCTGAAGCCTATTGAAAATAAAAGAAAATAAGTTACAAAAGGCAAATATTTAGCACGATTTTGTCTGTTAATTTTACTTACTTTCTACAATATAATATTAGTCGAAACAAGAAACCAAAGTTCAAATATTTTCATAATATGAAAGAATCTATTTTCAATTTGACTTACTTGTGCTTTTTCAGAAAACCAATGATGAACCAATTCACGATATTGAGTTGGGTCAACCAGACGATCTGGTACAACGATTGCAACTTCCTATTACGTTTAACTACAACAAATTTGTCATATACGAACAGCAGAAATCCATAGGTAAAGATCCAAAAACCGTTGGTATAGGTCATACCAACAGAAGTTTAGTTCCGTCAACTTTGATTCGCTATACCAACGGCAAATTAGTCGTCACAATAGACTATACCTAGGGCAGTTTCAATCCGTTGAACAAAATTTTGGAGCTATACCAACGGCTAATAACACATATTTGATAACTTTACCCACCACTTATTTTCGTAGGTATAGGACCACATTATCCGTTGGTATAGGTCTGATTTCTTTTATAAAAAATATTTTTGCCTAAAATAAATATCTTTTTAATAATAAAAGTTTGAGAATATTTTTTATATGCACCACACAAAATTTAAAGCAGAATAAAAGAAAATTTCAATTATATTATCAAACTAACAAGTCTTACAAACATGTAAAACTTACAAGACTTACAAACATATCAAACTAAAAAAGTAATTTTAATTATAATATTCACCAAAACAACTTCTACGACAGCAAAAATACACAATACAGTGAATGAGCAAAAACCTATTTAAGATAAAAGCAGCTTCTAATATTCCTCTCTTCCATATTCATCAGTGTATGGACTTGGAGAATTTATTAGGTTGGGACACTAGAAGCATCTGAAGCCTATTGAAAATAAAAGAAAATAAGTTACAAAAGGCAAATATTTAGCACGATTTTGTCTGTTAATTTTACTTACTTTCTACAATATAATATTAGTCGAAACAAGAAACCAAAGTTCAAATATTTTCATAATATGAAAAAATCTATTTTCAATTTGACTTACTTGTGCTTTTTCAGAAAACCATTGATGAACCAATTCACCATATTGAGTTGGGTCAACCAGACGATCTGGTACAACGAATGCAACTTCTTCTTCCGTTTTACTACAACAAATTTTCCATATACGAACGGCAGAAATCCATAGGTAAAGATAAAAAACCCGTTGGTATAGGTCATACCAACGGAAGTTTAGTTACGTCAACTTTGATTCGCTATACCATCGGCAAATTAGCCGTTGCAATAGCCTATACCTATGGCAGTTTCAATCCGTTGAACAAAATTTTGGAGCTATACCAACGGCTA
Source organism: Przewalskia tangutica (assembly GCA_029844215.1). Taxonomy (NCBI): domain Eukaryota; kingdom Viridiplantae; phylum Streptophyta; class Magnoliopsida; order Solanales; family Solanaceae; genus Przewalskia; species Przewalskia tangutica. The sequence goes on from CM056731.1 coordinate 84,322,731, forward strand.
ATGACACATATTTGATAACTTTACCCACCACTTATTTTCGTAGGTATAGGACCACATTATCCGTTGGTATAGGTCTGATTTCTTTTATAAAAAATATTTTTGCCTAAAATAAATATCTTTTTAATAATAAAAGTTTGAGAATATTTTTTATATGCACCACACAAAATTTAAAGCAGAATAAAAGAAAATTTCAATTATATTATCAAACTAACAAGTCTTACAAACATGTAAAACTTACAAGTCTTACAAACATATCAAACTAAAAAAGTAATGTTAATTATAATATGCACCAAAACAACTTCTACGACAGCAAAAATACACAATACAGTGAATGAGCAAAAACCTATTTAAGATAAAAGCAGCTTCTAATATTCCTCTCTTCCATATTCATCAGTGTATGGACTTGGAGAATTTATTAGGTTGGGACACTAGAAGCATCTGAAGCCTATTGAAAATAAAAGAAAATAAGTTACAAAAGGCAAATATTTAGCACGATTTTATCTGTTAATTTTACTTACTTTCTACAATATAATATTAGTCGAAACAAGAAACCAAAGTTCAAATATTTTCATAATATGAAAAAATCTATTTTCAATTTGACTTACTTGTGCTTTTTCAGAAAACCATTGATGAACCAATTCACCATATTGAGTTGGGTCAACCAGACGATCTGGTACAGCGAATGCAACTTCTTCTTCCGTTTTACTACAACAAATATTCCATATACGAACGGCAGAAATCCATAGGTAAAGATAAAAAAACCGTTGGTATAGGTCATACCAACGGAAGTTTAGTTACGTCAACTTTGATTCGCTATACTGATCGGTGTATTTTATATACACCTTTTGAGTCAGTTTTAGTTAGTCTTTTGTCCCATTTTGCACATATAAGTGTCGTATTAGGATAGTTTTTCTTTCTTTTGAGTCAAAGTGGTTAAAATGGCCAAATGGCGGAAAAGGAGCAAAAAGAGGGCAAAAGAGGAGATGCCAGAGCTGAAAACAGAGAAAGTGGCGAACGAGGCTAAAATCCAGACCAGCGTCGCGGCGCCTCCTGCAGGCAAATGCAGGGCCGCGACGCCCACCATTCAGAGAGGCTGCAGAAGACTCAGCGCCGCGGCGCCCTCAGAGACCAGATGCAGGGCCGCGGCGCCTAAATATCCGAGAAGCCACAGGAGTTGCAGCGCCGCGGCGCCCTCAGACAGCAGATATCAGGGTCGCGGCGCCAAAACACCCGACGGATTGCAGAACTTCCGGCGCCGCGGCCGCATGCGAACGCGCGCGCCAGCGAAAAAATAGGTTTTAGACGGATTTTGGGCACGGCTGCAGGAAAAGTTGAGGCGGTTTTCACTATAAAGGAGAACCCTAGGCGGTTTTGAGGTTCCCTTCTGCACAACACAAGACTTTTTGCTTGGAGATTGGACACCATTAGTTTAGTAATTTTTTCCCTTTCTTGTTCTTTATTTCAGTTTTGGATGATGAACATGGAGGTATTTCTGGTCATGTCAATGGCTAGAACTAATTCTCTCATAGAACTTTCTATGTTGAATTTCTTGAAACTTATGTTATAAATTAATGCATGCTTATGGTTATTTTTCTTATTGAGAGATCTATCCAATAATTGAGTTGAATTCTTGGTAATTAATTGACAACTAATTATCACTATATGATTTCTAATCAGATTCTGAAAAGGGGGGATTGTGAATATGCTGTAAGTTGGGTAGACATTCTTGGATTGGGGATGAAAATACCTCAATTATTTATGTAGCGTTGATGAGAGGCTTAACAACCCTAATTTTGCGCATTGTGCGTGACGGTCAACTAGGTTTTTGTTCTTAATCCTCCTATAAAGTTATCCTTATCACTGAAAGGTAGGTAAGGTGCGATACTGGGGTTGAGTGTTTATATAACCCTAACGGGAGTATAAAACGATTTCGTAAACCTGCTTTCTCCAAAAGAAGAATACCATAAGTTAATGCATTAGTAAGTAGCATAAGCGGATAGTAAGGATACATGGAAGCCCTATTCCCATCACATCTGAAGTAAATCTTTATATTTTACATAGTTTTCATAATTCTTAGTTATAAACAACCAAATCAATTATCAATTCGCCAAATAGATACTAGAAAATAGATAGTTGGTACTTGAACCCTAATCCCAGAGGATGATATTCGGTCTTATCAAAGACTATACTACTTGTCACGATAACGTGCACTTGCGTTTAAAGTGTGTGCATCTTAACGCGCATCAAGTTTTTGGCGCCGTTGCCGGGGATTAGGCATAGTTCAATATCAAATTTGTCTATTTTTAATTTCTAATTTGGCTTTTATTTTGATTTTTAATTTTTACGTTTTTCTTTTGAAAAATTCGAGGTGCCGTGATTTGTTATGCATTTTTGATCTATTTGGAAGTCGGTTTATGCGAAGGAGAAGAGGAAGCGGACACTCTTGTTCCCTTCAATCCGAAATTGAGAAAACACGCAAGCGAGCGAAAGAATCGGTAGTGCAACCTTGTTAGAGATGAGCGGCGTTGACAACAACGGGATGGGAGAAGGGTTAGGAGAGAATCAACCCCATCCAGGAATGTCTAGGCAGCGCCCGATAGGCGTGGAAGAGAGAGTCCAAGTCGGCCGAGCGAAGTTTGGGAGACTATGTGCTACCAAGAGTGAATGGAGCACGACATGCATTAGGCTCCCTGCAATAGGAGCCAACTTCGAGATAAAACCAGCGATTAGGCATGGTACGGCCTGATGCAATTCGGAGGCGCCATGGAGGATCACATATGCACATAGCTAATTTCTTGGAGCTATGTGCAACTTTAGATATAACGGCGTTCTTGATGATGCCGTCAGATTGAGGCTCTTTCCCTTCTCACTCAGGGATAGAGCAAAAGTATGGTTGAATTCCCTGCCGGCCGATTCGATTTTCACATGGCACGAGCTGGCACAAAAATTCTTAGCCAAGTTCTTTCCTCCGTGTAAAGCAGCAAAACTAAGAGGGGAGTTGAACAACTTCTACCAAGCAGATGGAGAGTCCTTATATGAAGCTTGGGAAAGGTTCAAAGATCTACAGAGAAAGTGCCCACACCATTGCATTGAGTTGTGGAACTTGGTCCACATCTTCTACCTGGTGGCGATACTACGAGAACTATCATAGATGCGTGGCGGTGGAGCATTCATGAGGAAAACAGCCCGCGGCCTTTCATGAGTTATTAGAAGACATGGCCACTAACAACCATGTCACGGAAGAGAGGTCGACGAATGGGAGAAGAACAGTGGGAGTCCATGAAATAGACGCTATTGCTGCCTTGAATGCCCAAGTGGCCCTTCTAGCTAAACAGTTGCAGCAACATACAGTGTCAGTGAATGCGGTACAGATGCCTAAAAGCTGCGAGATATGTGGTGGCCCACATACATTTGATAGGTGTCCTTCAGCGGACCCCAACAATATACCAATGGAGCAGGCGGAGTGTCAGGCCATAGGTAACTATCAAAGGCAACAGAACAACCCCTACTCTAACACTTATAACCCAGGATGGAGGAATCACCCAAATTTCTCATGGAAAGGAGACCGAGCGGCGAATCGTACGAGGCGTGAGAATCGATCTGATGGGCAGCAGAACCAATATCGTGGGCAGAACCAATACGAGGGCGATGCAGTAACCAGCGAGAATCAGCAACCCTTCATTCAAGCCCCATCAACGATTCAATACCTGCAGGTTGAAAGAAAAGCGGATGGTGAAGCGGTGTGACAAAGACTTTCGATGCCTGACTCGATTCATGTGAAGCTAGATCCTCATTCAGAAACTTGGAGACACAGGTAGGGCAGTGATGCGCGTAATATGCACACACTTTAAACGCAAGTGCACATTATCGTATCAAGTAGTATAGTCTTAGATAAGACCGAATATCGTCCTCTAGGATTAGGGTTCAAGTACCAACTATCTATTTTATAGTATCTATTTGGCGAATTAATACTTGATTGGTTGTTTATAACTAAGAATTTCAAAAGTTATTTAAATGTAAAGAATTACTTCAGATGTGATGAGAATAGGGCTTCTATGTATCCTTACTATCCGCTTATGTTACTTGTTAATGCATTACTTATGGTGTTCTTCTTTTGGAGAAAGCAGGTTTACGAAATCGTTTTATACTCCCGTTAGGGTTATATAAACACTCAACCCCAGTATTGTTCCTTACCTAACTTTCGCTGATAAGGGTAACTCTATAGGAGGATTAAGCACAAAAACCTAGTTGACCGTCACACACAATGCGCAAAATTAGGGTTGTTAAGCCTCTCATCAACGCTACAAATCTAATTGAGGTATTTTCATCCCCAATTCAAGACCGTCTACCCAACTTACAAAGATATTCACAATCCTCCTTTTCGAATCGATTAGAAATCATATAGTGATAACTAGTTGTCAATTAGCTACCAAGAATTCAACTCAATTATTGGATAGATCTCTCAATAAGAATAATAACCATAAGCATGCATTACTTTATAACATAAGGTTCAAGAATTCAACATAGAAAGCCCTATAAGAGAATTAGTTCCTAGCCATGAATATGACAAGAACTAATTCAAAGTTCATCATGCAAAAACTGAAATAAATAAAGGAAAGGAAAAAGAAATTACTAAGCTAATGGTATCCAAACTCCAAGTCAAGAATCTTGAGCTGTGCAAGAAAGGAACCCTAAAAAGCGCCTAGGGTTCTCCTTATATAGTTTTAAAACGCCTCCTTCTTTTCCTTCCGTGCCCGCCCAAAAATCCGTCAAAGTCCTAATTTTTCCGCGTCGCGGCCTGCTGTCGGCGCGCGCCTAAAGTTCTGCAATACGGGTGTTTTGGCGCGCGCCGATATCTCTGGCATGCGCGCGGCGCTGCAACTCCTGTGGCTTCGGATGTTTAGCGCCGCGCCTGTTTCAGTCTCTGAGGCGCGCGTACTGGATCTTCTGCAGCTTCTCTGAATAATAGGCGTCGCGCCCCGCTTCTGCGAGGGCGCGCGCAGTCCGATTTCAGCCTCGTTTGCCACTTTCTCCGTTTACTCTAGTACCTCCTCTTTTTCCCTCTTTTCGCTCCTTGTTCCCCATTTGGCCACTTTAATCAATGTGACTCACAAGAAAGAAAAACTCTCCGAATACGACACTTTGTATGTACAAAACGGGACAAAAGACTAACTAGACTGACTCAAAAGGTGTATATAAAATACACCGTCAGTGCAATTAGCGAGCAAACATCGTGCCACATGGACACCGCCAGTGATCGGTGTATTTTATATACACTTTTTGAGTCATTTTTAGTTAGTATTTTACTCATTTTATTTATGTTTAGTATAGTATTAGGGTCGTTTTCCTTTCTTTTGTGTCACAGCGGTCAAAAATGGAGAAATGACGAAAAGAAGAGAAAATGAGCTTAATTGAGATGGAATTGCACCCAAAAAGGGCCAAGTAAGAACGTCTAAGAAGTTCCGAATTATAGAGAGATCGACGAAGACCGGACGAACAAAGGGCGAAGAAGCGAAAAATCGGAAGAATTTCGTCACGAGCGCGGCGCTTGTGCAGCGCGCCAGCGAAGCCGTCCAACTATCTCGATTTTCCAGCGCGCGCTGATCTGCGAACAGCGGTGCCGACGCGGAATTATGAAGTCTTTGGCGAATTTGACATGTTTTCAGAATCCTAAAGGGATTATTTTTCCTACCTAAAGGGATTATTTTTCCTACCTAAAGGGATAACTTTTCCTACCTTAAAACCCTTACCTAAAAGGATTCTAATAACTTTTCCTTTCCTACAAATCCCTAACCCTTCACCAAAAGGATTCTTTAGCTATAAATACTCTACATCATTAGAAGAATTATTCATTCTCCACTCCACCATTCACCATTCTACATCCATCCTTCCACCAATCCATCTTGTAAATATTCCACAACACAACCCTTGGATGCTTGGCTTGGAGACTCGTTCTTAGTAATTTTCTTTTCTTTTCTTTACTTTATTTCAGTTTTTAAGATGAACTTTGAATTAGTTCTTGTCATCTTTATGGCTAGGAACTAATTCTCTTATAGGGCTTTCTATGTTGAATTGCTTGAAACTTATGTTATAAATTAATGCATGCTTATGGTTATTGTTCTTATTGTGAGATCTATCCAATAATTGAGTCGAATTCTTGGTAATTAATTGACAACTAATTATCACTATATGATTTCTAATCAGATTCTGAAAAGGGGGGATTGTGAATATGTTGTAAGTTGGGTAGACATTCTTGGATTGGGGATGAAAATACCTCAATTATTTATGTAGCGTTGATGAGAGGCTTAACAACCCTAATTTTGCGCATTGTGCGTGATGGTCAACTAGGTTTTTGTTCTTAATCCTCCTATAAAGTTACCCTTATCACCGAAAGGTAGGTAAGGAACGATCTTTGAGGTTGAGTGTTTATATAACCCTAACGGAGTATAAAGCGATTTCGTAAACTCGCTTTCTCCAAAAGAAGAATACCATAAGTAATGCATTAGTAAGTAGCATAAGCGGATAGTGAGGATACATAGAAGCCCTATTCTCATCACTCCTGAAGTAAATCTTTATACTCTAAATAGCTTTTATAATTCTTAGTCATAAACAACCAATCAATCATTAATCCACCAAATAGATACTAGAAAATAGATAATTGGTACTTGAACCCTAATCCTAGAGGACGATATTCGGTCTTATCTAAGACTATACTACTTGATACGATAACGTGCACTTGCGTTTAAGTGTGTGCATCTTTTCGCGCATCACCAAGCAATACAGAGGTAAATCCGAGGGAGCAGTGTCAGGCAGTGCAGTTGAGAAGTGGAAGACAGTTGGAAGCGGCCCGATGGTTGAGAAGAAATCAGAGTTAGAAAAAGATAAGGTGATTGAGCCTAGCCCAGTGATAGAGAAAACTCCAGAGAAGGAGTATACAGAAAAGATCCCTTTCCCCCAGAAATTACAGAGGAAGGCGGTCGATAAACAATTTTCCAAATTTTTGGAAGTATTCAGGAAGCTGCATATCAACATACCTTTTATAGAGGCTTTGGAGCAGATGCCTTCCTATTTCAAGTTCATGAAAGAAATCTTGGGGAAAAAGAAGAAGCTGGCGGAATATGAGATAGTAGAACTGACAGAAGAGTGTAGTGTTATCCTTCAAAAGAAGTTGCCACCTAAGCTAAAGGATCCTGGCAGCTTTACACTACCTTGCACAGTGGGCAGGGTGACTTGCAACAGAGCTCTATGCGATTTAGGGGTAAGTATAAACCTGATGCCCTTATCAGTTTTTAAAAGATTGGAGTTGGGAGAAGCCAAACCAACCAGTGTGAGTCTGCAACTAGCTGACATGACAGTGGTTCATCCACGAGGAAAAATTGAGGACGTGATTGTGAAAGTAGGAAAATTCTTCTTTCCTGCAGACTTCCTCATTCTTGACATGGAAGAAGACGCGGAAATCCCTATCATATTGGGGAGGCCATTCCTAGCAACGGGAAGAGCTTTGATTGATGTTCAAAGAGGAGAATTAACACTAAGGGTGAAGTCTGAAGAAATGGTGTTTAAAGTTTTTAAACACGTCATTGAGCCACCAACAATGAGTGGGTGCTTTGCAATCAGCACCATCAAACCATGCGAGCCGATACAAGTCAACCAAAGAGCGATGAGCCCAAGAAAGCAGGCATGGTTTGCTGAAATGCCACTAAGGGAGGTAAGTTTTCCTGAACTCCCTATTACTGATAATGCCAAGAAGAAAAGAAGAAAAAGAAAACGCCAAATGTGGAGGAAATGGATAGGTTGGGGGCTTAATCCACCCCAGGGTTATTAAGGCTAAGGAACTTGCGTCCGGCTAAAAGACGTTAAAGACAGCGCTACGTGGGAGGCAACCCAACGCTTTCAATTTTGTTATTTTAATTTCTGTCTTTAGTTAATTTTATTTTGTCTAAGAACAGTCTCACGGTCTTGGGGTTTTGTGTTTGTGCTGTGATTGACAGGTACAGGGAAATAAACTGAAGAAAAGCAAGAATTTCCAGAAAAGCGGGTAAGCGCCGCGGCGCCCAGGAGCAGGGCCGCGGCGCCAAAAGAACTGAACAGGCGCAGAAGTTTAAGCGCCGCGGCGCCCAGGAGCAGGGCCGCGGCGCCAAAAGAGCTGAAAGTTTGCCAAGTCTAGGAGCCGCGGCGCCAGTATGGCGGCGCTAAAAGTCCCGGGCGAGGAGATTAGGCGCCAGCGCTGGCGTAAGCAAAGCGGGAATTCAGAAACTTAAAAACGCCCAAAAATCAGATTTTCCCCAATTCCAATATCAAAAACCTAACTTTCCCTCTCCAAAAACCCACGAAATTCCAGAAATTTGCCCACAAATCCTCCACAAATCCAACCCAACCACAACTTAAACTCTTAAATTCCTAAAAACCCCCAACTATCTCAAACAACGAAGCTCCATTCCATACCCTCAAGCCAACGAATTGAAACGAGAACAGCGTGAAGATCTCATAAAAAGGTAATCCCTTTCTTTGTTCTTGAATCCTTTTACTGAAGTCATAGAAAGTAGTAGTTTGGAGGAGTATTGTAGTTGGAGTAGTTTGGGTGCTGAAAAGTGATTGTGAAGGTTGTGGGTATTGAGTAGAAAGGTTGAAGTTTGGGGGTGTGGTATTCGCTGCTAGTGTTGAGTGTGTAGGAGACAGTTGTGCCACTAAAGTATAAGCTGCAGATTTTGTTTTAAAAATGGCCACGAGAGAAGAAGAGGCTCCACATCCACCCCAATCCCACAATACGAAAATAGGTTTGTAAGCTACGAAGCCTTTCAAAGATACAAAAAGCGATACTGCACTTAATACGAAGGGAATGGACTACGAGGCGTCATTTGGAGAAGGAGATGTTTATGAGCCCATTCGGGCGATGATTGAGCTAAGGGAGTGGGGAAAATTTGTGAACCCGTAGAAGATAGCACCATCAAACACAACAATGGTGCGTGAATTTTATGCCAACTTTCCGAAGAAGGTGGAAAGGGGATGCTTTGTAAGGGAAGCTATGTGCATGTGTGAGAAAATATCAATATACAATTGAAAGCGATTGATGTTGAAGGAGAAATTGGTGATCGGAGCCATTTTAGAACATGGTCTAGGAGCACCGACAACATAAACTGGGATATCGTCGCAAACACCGTGAGCTACCAGAGAGCTGTTTTTGATATTGGAAGGAATGGGTCAAGAGCACTGAACATGTGCCAATTCAACAAAGTAGCCAAAGGTTGGTTATACTTCATCAGCGCCCGCATGATTCCATCCACGCACTTCACCAGAGTGCCAGAGGATAGGATTAAAATGGTATATGGAATTATGAGGTTGGCGATTGATGTGGGGAAAGAAATAGTGCGAGCATTGAGGAAATCAGCGGGTTGGTAACGCAGCGGATTGGGACATGGCTCAGTTATCACCAAGCTATGTCACATGAGTGCGGTCCCACAACTACCCACTGACACTCATGAGAGAAACCAACTGTCAGTGTCCTACGGGATAGTGCACTCTTTCCTGCACCAAGCCCCAAAGGCGTGACGGAGAGTACCGGCAAAGCAGCAGAGGCGCCATGGATGAAGATGAGCACGAAATAGGGGTCAATATGAGCGAGGACCCGGCCACCACCAACCACAAGAGCGAGAACCTTGAGGCCACAATGGGGCAATTTTACCAACATCGAGGAGGATGATGCAGACGCGCAAGCGAGAGTACAAGGGCGACCAAGAAACAAGGCAACAAATCAACGAGCTGAGTGCCTTATTCAACCAATGGTCGATGCATTATCCACCGCCACAATTGATACAATATAATATTAGTCGAAATAAGAAACCAAAGTTCAAATATTTTTATCATATGAAAGAATCTATTTTCAAGTTGACTTACTTGTGTTTTTTTGGAAAACTAATGATTAACAAATTCACGATATTGAGTTGGGTCAACCCAGCGATCTGGTACAAGGAATGCAACTTATTCTTCCGTTTTATTAAAAGAAATTTGTCATATACCAACGGCAGAAATCCGTAGGTCTATCCAAAAACCGTTAGTATAGGTCATACCAATGGAAGTTTAGTTCCGTCAACTTTGATTCGCTATACCAATGGCTAATTAGCCGTCACAATAGTCTATACCTACGGTAGTTTCAATCTGTTGGACAAAAGTTTGGAGCTATACCAACGGCTAATAACACATATTTAATAACTTTACCCACCACTTGTTTCCGTAGGTATATGACCACATTATCTGTTGGTATAGGTCTGATTTCTTTTATAAATAATATTCATGCCTCAAATAAATATTTTTAAATTATAAAAGTTTGAGAATATTTTTTATATGCACCACACAAAATTTAAAGCAAAATAAAATAAAATTTCAATTATATTATCAAACTAACAAGTCTTACAAACATGTAAAACATACAAGTCTTACAAACATGTAAAACTTACAAGTCTTACAAACATATCAAACAAATAAAGTAATGTTAATTATAATAATCACCAAAACAATTTCTACGACAGCAAAAATACACATTACAGTAGATGAGCAAAAACCTATTTAAGATAAAAGCAGCTTCTAATATTCCTCTCTTCCATCTTCATCAGTGTATGGACTTGGATAATTTATTAGGTTGGGGACACTAGAAGCATCTGAAGCCTATTGAAAATAAAAGAAAATAAGTTACAGAAGGCAAATATTTAGCACGATTTTGTCTGTTAATTTTACTTACTTTCTACAATTGATACAATATAATATTAGTCGAAACAAGAAACCAAAGTTCAAATATATTCATCATATGAAATAATCTATTTTCAAGTATATTTACTTGTGCTTTTTTGGAAAACTAATGATTAACAAATTCATGATATTGAGTTGGGTCAACCCAGCGATCTGTTACAAGGAATACAACTTATTCTTCCGTTTTACTAAAAGAAATTATCCATGTACCAACGGCAGAAATTCGTAGGTTAAGATCCAAAAACCGTTAGTATAGGTCATACCAACGGAAGTTTAGTTCCGTCAACTTTGATTCTCTATACCAACGGCTAATTGGTCGTCGGAATAGCCTATACCTACGGTAGTTTCAATACGTTGGACAAAAGTTTGGAGATATACCAACGGCTAATGACACATATTTAATAACTTTACCTACCACTTGTTTCCGTAGGTATATGACCACATTATCCGTTGGTATAAGTCTGATTTCTTTTATAAATAATATTCTTACCTCAAATAAATATTTTTAAATAATAAAAGTTTGAGAATATTTTTTATATGCACCACACAAATTTAAAGCAAAATAAAAGAAAATTTCAATTATATTATCAAACTAACAAGTCTTACAAACATGTAAAACATACAAGTCTTACAAAAATATCAAACTAACAAAGTAATGTTAATTATAATAACCACCAAAACAATTTCTACGACAGCAAAAACACACAATACAGTAGATGTGCAAAAACCTATTTAAGATAAAAGCAGCTTCTAATATTCCTCTCTTCCATCTTCATCAGTGTATGGACTTGGATAATTTATTAGGTTGGGGACACTAGAAGCATCTGAAGCCTATTGAAAATAAAAGAAATAAGTTACAAAAGGCAAATATTTAGCACGATTTTATCTGTTAATTTTACTTTCTTTCTACAATTGATACAATATAATATTAGTCAAAACAAGAAACCAAAGTTCAAATATTTTCATCATATGAAAGAATCTATTTTCATGTTGACTTACTTGTGTTGTTTTGGAAAACTAATGATTAACAAATTCACGATATTGAGTTGGGTCAACCCAGCGATCTGTTACAAGGAATGCAACTTATTCTTTCGTTTTACTAAAAGAAATTTGTCATATACCAACGGCAGAAATCCGTAGGTAAAGATCCAAAAACGGTTAGTATAGGTCATACCAACGGAAGTTTAGTTCCGTCAACTTTAATTCTCTGTACCAACGGCAAATTAGCCATCGCAATAGCTTATACCTACGGTAGTTTCAATCCGTTGGACGAAAGTTTGGAGCTATACCAACGGCTAATGACACATATTTAATAACTTTACCCACCACTTGTTTCCGTAGGTATATGACCACATTATCCGTTGGGATAGGTATGATTTCTTTTATAAATAATATTCTTGCCTCAAATAATTTTTTTTAAATAATAAAAGTTTGAGAAAATATTTTATATGCACCACACAAAATTTAAAGCAAAATAAAAGAAAATTTCAATTATATTATCAAACTAACAAGTCTTACAAAAATGTAAAACTTACAAGTCTTACAAACATATCAAACTAACAAAGTAATGTTAATTATAATAACCACCAAAACAATTTCAACGACAACAAAAACACACAATACAGTAGATGAGCAAAAACCTATTTAAGATAAAAGCAGCTTCTAATATTCCTCTCTTCCATCTTCATCAGTGTATGGACTTGGATAATTTATTAGGTTGGGGACACTAGAAGAATCTGAAGCCTACTGAAAATAAAATAAAATAAGTTACAAAAGACAAATATTTAGCACGATTTTATCTGTTAATTTTACTTACTTTCTACAATTGATACAATATAATATTAGTCGAAACAAGAAACCAAAGTTCAAATATTTGCATCATATGAAAGAATCTATTTTCAAGTTGACTTACTTGTGCTTTTTTGGAAAACTCGTCCTGCTAAAAGACATTAAAGACAGCGCTACTTGGGAGGCAACCCAAGGTTTTAATTATGTTATTTAAATTTTTGTTTTAGTTTGTTTTATTTTGAATTGAACAGTCTCACGATCTGGTATGTTGAGTGTTGTCGGTGACAGATAAAAGAAGGGATTAAGAAAAATGCTGCAAAAACGAGAGAAATTTGGCACAGCGTCGCGGCGCCCGTTGATAAAACACGACATCTCCATATACCGCCTCAATGCAATATCTGCCGCCATCACCATCACTTTGAACCGCTTTTTTGATGTCTGTAAGTCGTCCCTTTTAATTTTTAGGCTTTACACATTTGGGACAATGTGTCGTTTAAGTTTGGGGGGGGGGGGGTCTTAGTATTTTGTGTGTCTGTTTTTGAGTTTTTTTTTGTGTTTTTGTGTCTTATATGAGTCAAAAAAAATTATGATCATGCATGTTGTAGTTGCTTGAAACGCCTAGTGAATTAAGTGGGATAATGTAATGAAATTAGAAACAAAAATCAGTGTGCTTGAGTTAGATATGCCTAAATTCATGAACATCTAATTATTTAGGATATTTGCGCTTAGCCTATGTGTGTCAATGGTGAAAAGAATGATTGAAACATGTCTATGAAGTCTGCTTGCTTCTTATTTGAGGCGAAATAGTTAAGATGTACATGCTTAGGGAGGTGATTCAGGCATTTCTTTGTTAGCCCTTCTTACCATTCATTACCTACCTTGCAATAAATTGTATCTCTAGTCAGTCCCTTTTTAGCCTAAAATAAGTTGTTTTCTTTGACACCTCATGATTCACTTGTGTGCCATAAGCAGTAATTGAAAATAGGGATGAAAAAGAGTGAAAAAGAAATACAAAAAGAGAGTGAAAAAGTGATGCACCCCAATGAAAAAAAAATGTAAAAGCCTAAGTTTGGGGGTGCTTATGTAAATGTGTTTCATTCTCTCAAAAAAAAGGAATGATAGGTATGAACGGAAAAGAATACCCAAAAGAAGGACAAAATGGTTGAATGATAAAAACGCTTATGGTACGTAATTTGAGCCTAAATGCCAACTTTTATCTACCCCTTCCTAAGCCTACATTACAACCCTGAAAAGTCCTGAAGATCTCTAGAGTGTATGTCTATGATTAGTGGAGAATAGCAAGTAAACAGACTCATAGAACTAAATGAAATTGACATGCATTGGTTAGGGGTTCATGCTTTCATTGATTGTGAGTGAAATGAATTTGCGAAATATCTGACTTGAAATTCTAGATTTCTATATTCATGTTATATATGTTCAAGCATATTATCCCAACTAACATTAATCCTTTTCTAAGTAACCTTGTGCAGTTGCTTGATTTGAGTCTTTGAGTCTTTTTGTTTTTTTTTGTTTCTTTGATTTTGTTTTGATCTTTGCCCGAGGGCGAGTAAAGGTTAAGTTTGGAGTATTTGTTAGGCGTATTTTGTATACGCTTTTTGAGTAATTTTTAGTTAGTATTTTTTCCAGCTTCGTTTAAATAAGTGTCTTGTTAGGGTTGTTTTTCTTTCTTTTGAGTCACAGCTGTTCTAAATGGCAAAATGGCAAAAAGAAGCTAAAAGTGGGCAGAAAAGGAGCTCCCGAAGAAAAACAAAGGATGAAAATTGGCAGATCAGGATGAAAAACCGCAGGACCGCGGTGCCACAATTACTCAGAGGCCGCAGTACTTTCGGCACCGCGGTACCATTCTGCAGGACCGCGGTGCCGATGCGAAAATTTCCAATCTGAAATAGAATTGACAAAGGGAAAAAGGGTCCAAGACACACGTTTTTGACAACATAAATAAACCCTTGGGACAGATTTTGGGGGATAACCTATCACATATCTCATAACACAGAAGACATCACAACTTGGGAGGCTACAAGAATGTAGACCTAGTTCTAAGTATTTTCTTTTCTTTATTTCAATTCAGTTCATGTTTGGATTTGTATTAGTTCTTAGCATGTCTATGGCTAGGAGCTAAACACTTTATTAGGGATTTCCTATTGAATTGCTTGAAATTATATTTCATGAATTAATGCATTAGTTTGATTTCTTCTTCACTTGATTAAGATTTATTCAATATTGGTATGAATGTTTGATAGTTAATTGATCACTAATTATCATAATCTATATGATTTCGAATCAAGAATCGAGAGGAGAGATTTGGATATGCTGTAATTGAATAGACATAGGTTAAAATTGCGGACGAAAGTACCCCGATACTTGTGTAGCATTATAGGTTATTGTTCTTAATCCTCCTATGTGGTAAATACTATCATAGAAATATAGAAGGGTTCTGCACTGGGGTTGAGCGATTATATATCATAACCGGAATATAAGACAGTCTAGTTAACCGCTATCTTAACGTAGAAGAATAAGTCATTCTAGTTGCATTAATGATTGAAAGGAGTGTATAGTCGAGGATATTGGAAGTCCTAATTCCTTCATAACTGATTAAACCTCAATAATTTAGTTTAAGTCTTGCAATTACTCTACTAGTGTTAGATAAAAACCAAATCAACTTATCGTTTGCCAAATAGATAACCTAGAATAGATGTTCGGTAATTAGAAACCAGTCTCTGAGGACGATATTCGGTCTTACTAGACTATATTACTTGTAACGCGTGAGCAATTAGAAATCGGCCTGACAAGTTTTTGGCGCCGTTGCCGGGGACTGGCGTACTTTTAATATCGAATTATCTATTCTTATTTCTAATTTGGTTTGTATATATTCGATTATGTTATTTTATTTCTAATTTGGTTGCTCCAGGAACAAGTTTCTGCGAGCATCTTTTTATCACTTTTTGTTGTTTTTCTTATTTTGTAGGTAAAGTTGAAAAAAAAATTGACTACTACTACTATCAGGGGCAGTGGAATCAACAACAACAACTTAACCCACAGGTTCCACAGGAAGATCAAAAGAAGTTGCAGGAAGCCATACTCAGGCTCACCAAGTGTCATACTCAGTTTATGGCTGAGACAAAGGTGTCCCTCAAAAATTTGGAGACACAAATAGGGCAGCTGATGGATATGGTGATCAATGTACCGCAAGAAAATCTGCCTAGAGAAATAGTTGTGGGGGTGATAAGCAGAGTGAGGAACCTGAACCAAAATAAGTTATTGAGAATAATGAGGAATTGAGATAGATAGTTGGTGTAGAGAAAGAAGAGGTTATCGAGATCCAAATTTTCACCTTTTTGGATTCCTTGGAATTTCTTTTTTCTATACCTGTTGCAGAAAAGACATCACCAACTATCATTGCTGAGCCCCAACCAGAATGTCCATACCCTTAAAGGCACCCCGAAAAGTTGAGAGATGTAGGGGAATTCACTGATCCCTACATTATAGAAAGCCTAGAAGACAAGCCTGCCTTATGTAATTGGGGGATAATCTTAGATATGAGGCCCTTGTTTGAAAAAATTGTTGTAGGAGAAGTGAGACCTGTAACAATAACTGTGTGGATTGCAAGCAGTTCACAGAAGGATTCACTGGGCACTAGTAAAGATTAACGGCGTCCGGCTAAAAGACGTTAAAGACAGCGCTACTTGGGAGGCAACCCAAGGTTTTAATTATGTTATTTAAATTTTTGTTTTAGTTTGTTTTATTTTGAATTGAACAGTTTCACGATCTGGTAAGTTGAGTGTTGTCGGTGACAAATAAAAGCAGGGATTGAGAAAAATGCTGCAAAACGGGAGAAATTTGGCACAGCACCGCGGCGCCCGTTGATAAAACACGACATCTCCATATACCGCCTCAATGCAACATCTGCCGTCATCACCACCATTTTGAATCGCTGTTTTGATGTCTGTAAGTCGTCCCTTTTAATTTTTAGTCTTTACACATTTGGGACAATGTGTCGTTTAAGTTTGGGAGGGTCTTAGTATTTTGTGTGTCTGTTTTTTGAGTTTTTTTTTGTGTTTTTGTGTCTTATATGAGTCAAATTTTTTTATGATCATGCATGTTGTAGTTGCTTGAAACGTCTAGTGAATTAAGTGGGATAACGTAATGAAATTAGAAGCAAAAATTTGTGTGCTTGAGTTAGATATTCCAAAAATCCATGAACATCTAATTATTTGGGATATTTGTGTTTAGCCTATGTGTGTCAATGGTGAAAAGAATGATTGAAACATGTCTATGAAGTCTGCTTGCTTGTTATTTGATGCAAAATAGTTAAGATGTACATGCTTAGGGAGGTGATTCAGGCATTTCTTTGTTAGCCCTTCTTACCATTCATTACCTACCTTGCATTAAATCGTATCCCTAGTCAGCCCCTTGAGCCTAAAATAAGTTGTTTTCTTTGACACCCCATGATTCACTTGTGTGTCATAAGCAGTAATTGAAAATAGAGATGAAAAAGAGTGAAAAAGAAATACAAAAAGAGAGTGAAAAAGTGATGCACCCCAATGAAAAAAAAATATAAAAGCCTAAGTTTGGGGGTGCTTATGTGAATGTGTTTCATTCTATAAAAAAAAGATGGGAATGATAGGTACGAACGAAAAAAAATACTCAAAAGAAGGACAAAATGGTTGAATGAGAAAAACGCTTGTGGTACGTAATTTGAGCCTAAATGCCAACTTTTATCTACCTCTGCCTAAGCCTACATTACAACCCTGAAAAGTCCTGAAGATCTCTAGAGTGTATGTCTATGATTAGTGGAGCATAGCAAGTAAACATGCTCATAGAACTAAATGAAATTGACATGCATAGGTTAGGGGTTCATGCTTTCATTGATTGTGAGTGAAATGAATTTGCGAAATATCTGGCTTGAAATTCTAGATTTCTATATTAATGTTATATATGTTCAAGCATATTATCTCAACTAACATTCATGCTTTTCTAAGTAACCTTGTGCAGTTGCTTGATTTGAGTCTTTTTGTTTTTTCTTTGTTTTTTTGATTTTGTTTTGATCTTTGCTCGAGGGCGAGTAAAGATTAAGTTTGGGAGTATTTGTTATGCGTATTTTGTATACGCTTTTTGAGTCATTTTTAGTTAGTATTTTTCCCAGTTTTATTTAAATAAGTGTCTTGTTATGGTTGTTTTTCTTTCTTTTGAGTCACAGCGGTTCTAAATGGCAAAATGACAAAAATAAGCTAAAAGTGGGCAGAAAAGGAGCTCCCAAAGCAAAAAAAGGATGAAAGTTGGCAGATCAGTATGAAAGACCGCAGGACCGCGGTGCCACAATTACTGAGAAGCCGCAGTACTTTCGGCACCACGATGCCATTCTGCAGGACCGCGGTGCCGATGCGGGAATTTCCAATCCGAAATAGAATTGGCAAGGGTCAAAAGGGTCCAAGGCACACGTTTTTGACAAAATAAATAAATCCTTGGGACAGATTTTGGGAGATAACCTATCAGATATGTTACACCCCGTATTTCCAACAGTTTGAGATAAGAACGTACGTGAGAATTTGGGATTTGAATTTTTGAAAGAATGGAAAATTCCGGAAAAACCTCGGAACCTCGTGAAGGAAAAAGGTTCATTAATTGGAATATGATTCTCAAATTTGGTATGTGGGATTCATAGAATATATTATAATTATGGAATTTTATTTTCGGATTTAGTCATGTGGGGCCCACCCGGGAAATTTTATAATTTTGTGGGGCCCACAAGTTTTTGATATTTTGGCCAATTATGGACTTTTTGGAGGATGAAAATATTTTGGACGAATAGGAGGGTGACACGTGTCACCCCGTGTGGGCCCATGTGGGGCGATTTGGTGTGGACAAGTGGCAAGACAAGTGTTTTGAGATATTTGTTGGACAAGTGGCTCATGGGACCCACACACACTTGCCTTGATCCTAGCCCTTGGTTGTCTTATATATACACACCTTGGGTTGAAGACTTCATCACTTAGAGAATTTTCAAGAACAATACTCCCTCCCTTGATAGAGCTCTCGGCCAACACCCCCCTTAGGCACCCAACTTCTTCTATTGTTGTTGATAAATCCCAACATTTAAACCAAGTGTCCCTTGTAGTGTTCTAAAGTTATCCCAACACAAAGTGAAACCCTAAGGTGATCTTCATATTTTTTGGATTTGTATTGGAGACAATAGAAGACATCACAACCTGGGAGGCTACAAGATTGGAGACCTAGTTCTAAGTATTTTCTTTTCTTTTCTTTATTTCAATTCAGTTCATGTTTGGATTTGTATTAGTTCTTAGCATGTCTATGGCTAGGAGCTAAACACTTTATTAGGGCTTTTCTATTGAATCGCTTGAAATTATATTTCATGAATTAATGCATTAGTTTGATTTCTTCTTCACTTTATTAAGATTTATTCAATATTGATATGAATGTTTGATAGTTAATTGATCACTAATTATCATAATCTATATGATTTCGAATCAAGAATCGAGAGGAGAGATTTGGATATGTTGCAATTGAATAGACATAGGTTAAAATCGCGGACGAAAGTACCCCGATACTTGTGTAGCATTATAGGTTATTGTTCTTAATCCTCTTATGTGGTAAATCCTATCATAGAAATATAGAAGGGTTCTGCACTGGGGTTGAGAGATTATATATCCTAACCGGAATATAAGACAGTCTAGTTAACCGTTATCTTAACGTAGAAGAAGAAGTCATTCTAGTTGCATTAATGATTGAAAGGAGTGGATAGTTGATCGGTGTATTTTGTTGACACCCAATTTTGACCCTCTCGCCCAGACAGTAGCTATAAAATTACACTAATTTTGCAAAATAATTTTTATGATTTCTTATAATAAAATGCAACAATAAAATATTAATACATGCATAAATAAATTATTTAATAATAACTTCGCATTTTCTACGTAGAGTATTAAGCATTTAGAGTCTCGCGCCCGCATTTATTAATTTCAAGCTCTGTCGTAATTTTTAAATAATTAATAAATACATAAAATAAATAATTTAGCAATGACGTCGCGTCAAGTAGAATAGTCGCGTTTATTAATACGCAAGAGAATTTCATAATCATTTGTAATTTAAAATCAATTTTAATCTAATACATGCATTTAATAGCGTCGCATTTATAAAAGCTTTAAACAATTCCTAAAAATCATACTTGCATTTAGCATTTAAATAATTTAATCTAAACTCAATTCAATTTTAATTTAACTTCGCAATAATGCACAATAATAAGATTTTAAATAATAGCACCGCATTCTAAAATATTAAGCACTAATTAAATAGCACGCCCGCATTTATAACAATTGGATTAATAAAGCACCTAAATAATTTAATCACAATTTATTAATTTTTACCACTAACTAATAATTATAACACTAACCTAAAACTAATACCCTAATTTAACTACCCAGCCCACTCCCCACTTAAATTACCCGCAGCCCACAAAACACCCCTCAGCCCTTTACTTACTTTTTCCTTATTACCTGAAGCCCACGCCCAGATCCCCCTTTAGCCCTATTTGCCCATCGTCCCTTTCCCTTAGAAAACCTCAAACACAAAACCTAAACCTAGAACTAGAAACCAACCGCCGCACCTCGCACCTTCCCCTCCCCATCGCAACGCCAGCACACCCCGTGATTCTCGTCTGAGAATCCGGCGAATCGAACCCTTTCCTTACCCATGCACACCCAGCTTCGAAAAGATATAACTTACCATACAAAATCGTACACAAAATCGCACTAAAGTCAGCACAAATCTCATCGAATCAAGCATAAGAATCTCAGCCCTAATTGTTTACCTAATAGGGAACCCAAACCAGGGCTATATAAGCACATGCAATAGGCATATGTTAAGGGCAGACGAGTAGAAGCGAGAAAAAGGAGAGACTCATATCATCGGTTGAGCCATCGGACACGAGGCGTAAGGCGAGCGGGAGTCCAATAGCAATAGTCGACAGGCATAGGAGGTTAGGAGGTCCAGCAATCGACAATCCAGACCATTAGCATCGCACAAATAAGAAGCCTGAAATCGTTCTTTTCAATATCAGCCAAAAATCAGCAAACAAACTTCGCCCTTTCAATCGCATCGCAATAACCCGTCGAGTGGACCGACGACTTGATACGCTGCCCCGGGTCGCTGTCCGGAGAAGGTAAACCTATTTACTCTCGACTCTAATTTACTTCGATGCCTACGTGCTTGTTGTGTTCTCTGTTGCTTAATCATGCATAGATGAGCTCGTCGTGTTATTGTTTCTATTAATGCTTAATACAACGACGATGTAATCTGCTTTAGTTAATCCAGATTGGTAATGGTTTATTAAAATCAGGAAATAGGTTGATGTTACTGTAATTACTTGCTTACCGGGTATGATGATGGATAGTAAAATGCTCTCATTGATGTTTGTTGTTGTCTTATGGCTTGCCGACCTGTTTTACTAGCTAATATTTAAATATGAGATATACACAAATATCGAAATATGCTACTGTACATCTAAATATATCATGTATATTAACGACTTTGCCTTTAGTTGTAGCCTGGGATGTCTGTTAGTTGTGGCGCGACGGGGGTCTGATTTCGGAATTACTTAAAACTTGTCTCGATTGTGTTGAACTTGTTTGGAGTATTATCATGTTTGATATATAGTTCGAATATGATTACGTCCAATTTACATTCTGCATATATGAAGGACCATTGTTGTTTGATCCTCGTCATCTCTATGTTTAGCATGTTCGTCTAACTAGTCCTGTGTGTTAATGCCACCTGTTGAACTAACTAATTACCCCTGCTTGGCTAAGTGCAAAATGCCTCCATATTGATATGAAAGTTTTTCCTGAGTCACCATATGCCCCTGTTTTGCTTCTTACTGTTGTCTCTGCCTACTGTTTACATCTGATTGGTGTATTTAGAGTATATCGAGCACTGCTGCGCAGTATCTCGATCGCATCATGTCCAACAGTCAGAACTATACCAGTGTTAGCATCTCTCGGATCATTCCCATTCCATATGAATACGTAGCCCCTGCTGCATCTTACATTTGAAAGACAATATGTTCTGATATGGTGGAACCTATGTTAAGAATATACTGTGTCATTTACCTTTACCCTAGCTTACAAAGACATCTGAACCTGTTTAAAGGATAAGTTATGGCTAGGATAAATCGTCAATGCTCATAGTAATTGGAACTACATCAGCCCAAGTGTAAAATTATATCGAATCTCGCGCATAGTAGTTCTCTGTTTGCTCTTGGATAATTAAAGGACTTGGGTTAGTTTGCATTTGAATATTTAGCATGTTCACACAACTCTAAGTACCCCCTGCCTTGGCATCGGCATTTGTGAATTTGTGTTAGGTGTGTTCTGCATAAATTGAGCATACCTCTAATTAAAGGACTTGTCTCTTTTCTCTTTAGCATATAAATCTATATCAGATCTGCCTATTATTTTTCTCTCCTCTGCTTGTCGCTGTGTACTGCCTTGCCCATCCCTATTTCTTTTACCATCTGCTGGTTGCTTATTCCATCTCATAATGTCACATGTTGGTCTTTATGTGCATACTTGCTCAAATACAAACTATAGGTCAAGTGCCTGTTTGATTTTTGGGATATATAGTAATCCTTATCACTTTCTTTTTTACATGGCACGCATCGGAGCAAAATAAGGAGTCTCACGGCGAGACTCATCGCAAGCCATTTCAAATGGCAACCCGCATCCGCGTTCGCATTCCCGCTTCAGAAACACCTAGAAAACAAAATAGGACGGAGTCACCCACTTCAATTCCTTTACTCTCTTAACCTCATTGCCTCATTTTTATGTCTTTATTTGTTTATTGTTGTTATACCCCGTATTTCCAGAGTATGTACGTGAGCGCGTACGTATTATAATTTGAGCCTTAAAAGTTGGCTAGTTTCGAAATTTGTACACAACACCCGATTAGAGTCGTTTTTTAAACGCGTTTCCACGACTTTCGTAGGAAAATTCGGCTATGTCATTTATAATTTTTGCGGATTTTTCCGAGAGGCGAAACATTTTGGACCAACGAGAGGCGACACTTGTCACCTCTACAATTGGAAGGAGTGGGCGGCAAAAGCTTGCCGCTTTGCACGTTTTGGTGTTGCATTTTTGGTCAAGGGTTAGCTAGGATTTTTTGTGTCGATGGCTAAGGTTTCACCTGGATTAATATTCGCCTTTCACGAGCTATGCAATTGTATTCAGCTTGGCCATTTGTTTTCCATCAAGTGACCTATAAATATCCCCTTATTTGATGAACTTTCTTCATCCAAAACTTGAGCAATCTACCTAAGTCTCAAAATACTCCCTCCTCTTACTTACTTTCGTCCGCCACACTACCCCCTCAGAAGCCTTGGCCGAGAGGTCTACCCCCTAGCCTAGTTGTTTTCATATAATACCCTTGTTGTGGTATAGAAATACTCTCTAGTATTGTTATAATGCCCAAAATACTTTAGCCAAATACCTTGTAGTACTTTCCAAAGTACCACTTTTACAAAAGCCAGAAAATACTATTATACTTTCCTCACCTCTAAACGAAACCCTAAGTAAATCTTCACCGTAGTTGAAGTTATAAGTAGAAGTTGGTTAGAACTTCTAAGGGTTGTTTGGAGTCGAGCACTCGGAGTAGGAGCTAAACCTTGCTCAGGATCGACATTTAAACTCGGATAATTTTGGGCTTATCGAGGTAAACATTCTTGACCTTACATTGTAATTGGAAATTACATTGTAGGAATATATAGTTGAAGTATACTATATATAGAACTGAACATTATAATTGTCGGCAATGTCTTTTGACTTAAGCTGAATAATACTTACGGCAATGTCTTGCGACTTAAGCTGAATTTAAACAAGAGAATCTGTATTTACATAGGGTGTATCAGATAGACTTGTGTAGCATTCTTGTGTAGTAGAATTGTACACGTCGGTCAGACGTGTTAACCCCGGTTGGCTTGGTAGCGGCCTCGATAGAGGAGGAGATTTCTGTTGTTGCGGGGAGAGTCGCCAATTTTACGTAGAATATTCTACGTCGGGATCTAAAGATATTAATAGGCGCTTTGTGGCCTCTATAGGTTGTAGTACTACGTGTGGAGTGACCTGCTTGACTGAGAGTGTAGCCGACGGTTTGAGGTACTTGGAGCGTTTTGCTATTAGTCGATAATCGTCGCGAGGTATGTGAACCTCTTCCTATCTCTTCTAGCATGATATGTGTGAACTATGTAGTACGGTAGACGTACATGTGCTAAATGTATTTGATTGGTTTAAAACATAAAGTGTTATAACGGCTTTATGGGAAGGCGGTTATAACAGCTTTATGTGGATAAGCAAATACTTTGTGGTTTCTAAAAGGTAACTGATTTGAATAATAACTGGCTTGATATGTGTTAATAAAGAACTTGAAGTATTTCAAAAGATTTATGAATCGTTTTGAAAGAATGAGTAGTACTTGGGTTTTGAAAGCTTAAGAGTTATACTAGCTTTATGGGAAGTTAGGTATAACGGCTTAAGAATGTTTTACTGATTTCGGAAATCAGAATGTGTATCGACAAACCACTGCAGCGTTAATAAAAGGAAAATGTATTGACTAATGAAGTATTATTAAAACCAGTAGAAACCTCCATCTGCATATAAGCTAAGATGAGACAAAATGATATTACATTTCCTAGAGCATGGCTGCTTAATAAGATTGATTATAAACAAGAATAACCTACTCACATATAAGACATATGTTTCTCAAAACGTTTAAAGGAGAATTTTGTTTTAAAGGACTAAAACTATGAACTACGAAACCTTTTTCTAAAATGAGAAACTTGAGCATTCGAAATTAGGCAAACTTGAACGTTTGGAAAATAAGGTTGTTACTTGATTTTACAAAGGAAAGCATTTTGGTTTACTTAACAATGTTAGTCACTCCAATTTTATACTACGGGTATCGGGTGACCTTTGTAAAAGAAATGGATCTTAAAAGGAATTTAACGGACGTAGTACTTTAAGGTTAAAATCCGAACTTTGACATAAAATGAAAGTACCTTGAGTCGTGTGTAACTTGCTTATGCTTGTTGTTATGAAACTTGACCATGTTACGTGTAATAGCCTTGTTGTGCAAGAACTGTGTTCTACTCGATTACTGGGTCATCCGGGAATGTATCTCACTTGATTACCGGGTCATCCGGGGATGTATTTCACTTGATTACCGGGTCATCCGGGAATGTATTTCACTTGATTACCGGGTCATCCGGGAATGTATTTCACTTGATTACCGGGTCATCCGGGAATGTATTTCACTTGATTACCGGGTCATCCGGGAATGTATATCACTCGACTACCGGTTCATCCGGGAATGTATATCACTTGACTACCAGTTCATCCGGGAATGTATTTCACTTGACTACCGGTTCATCCGGGAATGTATTCCACCCGACTACCGGTTCATGGGATGAACCGGGAATGTATTCCACACTTTTCCATATTGGGTCCATAAGATGGGCCGAGACCTGTTATACGTATCACATGAATTGTACCTAGACTGACGGCAGTGAGGAAAGAGTACCACGGGCATGAGGGATGACTTTTAGGGCGTGAGTCCCTGACTTGACATGACTGCTCTTATGTTGTGAACTGTAGTTTGGTTATCATACATGTCTCCTGCTTTATAGACTATTATGATTTCATTTACAGTATTTTACAGTTTCACATACTTGGTACCTGTTGTACTGACCTCCTTCGGGGGGCTGCGTTCATGCCGCAGGTAAAAGGTACATCGACTGTCGATCCCCGCTTATAGGATCACATTCCAGCGTGTTGGGAAGCTCCGTTCCTTCGGAGGCTTATCTTTTGGTATGTTACCCTGAGTCTGTAGATTCTTATACATTCAGGGGTATGGCGGGGCCCTGTCCCGTCATAGCTGTTGTAAAAATCTTAGAGGTCTGTAGCACTGTTGTGGGCAGGGTTTGTAAAAAGGATAACTGTTCGGGTATTTATGTATATATGATGAAGGCAACTGTTTTGGTTGGCCTGTTTATTTATCTCTTCTCTTAATTCATGTTCATGTTTTTATTTCCGCTGATTTTCTCTGATGTTGTATCACTAGGGTGCCCGGGGTAAGGCACCAGTCACGGGCCCGGGTTCGGGTCGTGACAATTGTAATTTTACTATCTAACTTTGTAATTAACAGGAAATCTAGAGCAATTAGTCTTTGAACATATAAGGTGGGAAGGTAATTTAGAATTATAAATGCACTTCTACTTATTTATCTAAGGCTTGTCATGCATGTCTAATCTCTTGCCTAACAATTAAAATTGCATATCTAATCATGAAGTTAATGCATAACAAAAGAAATTGATTTTCTCATAAATCACTTAATGACATTATAATTCATTTCATAGTAAAATTATCTTCTTATTATCAATTATAAAAAATAGCATCTTTTATATCATACCCTGCATATGTTAATCAAAATCGATTTTACAAATGAAATGCATATCTTTAGTAAATACGTCAATTTTGCATCATTTTATAAATGCATACTTTTAAACCTTACGTACGTTTCGTAGCATCGGTCTTGTAAAACTTTTATCAAAATGCATGCTCTTATAAAGCACTTGCATCATCTTTTAAAACTATGCATTTTCTCTAACATAATAATCAACCTAGGTTTGGCAGGACAACCGCAAGTTAGCGGATCTTAGAGGGTGCCTAACCCCTTCCCTCTAGATTAATAAAGAACCCTTACCCAGAATCTCACTAAGTTTAGCAGACCATAAAGAATGGAGTTAGTGTTGACTTTAACCTAAGTTGACATTTAGGTGTCCTAATTCACCAAATTAATTAGGTGGCGACTCCGCGAACCCTTAGCACCTTAGCATTTCTAGCACTTTAGTATTTTTACACTTTTAAATATTTTAGCATTCTTTAGCATATTTAGCATTTATTTTATTTTCTAACATTTGTTATTTAAGCAGGAGTTTAGAAAATAAAAATGTCGCGGTCGAAAAAGGGCGCGACAGAAATGGCGACTCCACTGGGGATTTTAGGTTCTTAACCACGACAGACCTAGGGTTATTATTTGGCATTACTTTTTGCATTTAATTTTGTGTGCTGTATTTTGTTTATTTTAAATTGCTACCTGCCTTACTGCTTTCCTTAAACTGGCATTCCGCTCATATTTCTTCCACTCTGGAAAATTCACACAATCACACACTACATGTGAGGTGCGCTGGGTGCATCAGCAAAATTCTTTCTTCAAAACCCAAATTTAGGAGAGTTGGTAACATACGTGGAGTGTCCGGTCTAACCGGTGGCCGCGTAGCCTTCTCACTCGAGTTGTCCGCTCGGGAACCTTGCGTCTAGAAAAGCCAAATCTTAGAAACTTAAGATAGAGCTATACCACCCTTATTTTAGGGCATGCATGCATTTACCTTAGGTGGGTTGGTCCTTGGCATCAACACCACAATTAGGAAGACACCAAACTTATCGACGGGTTTCTCAACCCAACGACCAACCAGCATATTATGTGTAGCGTGGCAGTGATAGACAAATCCAAACCTAATCATGTCATGCTGAAAATTGGAAAAAGTGCACCGTCATTTGGTCGCCATTTCCAACAAAAGCATTACAGTTGGACGGCTCGGACAAATCCATCATGACCTCGCATATGTGACGTTTAGGCTTACCTCTGGCATAAAGAGGTCCCCCTTGCATATTAGGAAACGTATGAATGTGCTATGTGCAATATATCTGCTACATACCTGCAAATTATGCTCTTTATGCTAACACCGTTTGTTGCATTTTTTTAGAAAGATTTATCATCTTCCCCAAAGGTCGGTTCGTATTTGACTCAACAATGTCGGAGCATCCACACTTTACTAGGTCCAAGGAAAGAAATGATGATATGGTAGCTCAAGGCGTCTGTGCCACATGGTTTGGGAATTATTCTGTCGGTAACAGAACCTTCAGAAGGGAGGAATGTCACCAGTCAGGAAGAATGTATTGCGCAGCTGCTACAACAAATTGCTGATATGCAGGTTGAGATGGAGAGGCTACGGAATCTGACCAACCTATCCATTAGTTTGAATACCCCTATGCCAGAGCAAAGGGCCACTACCTCGCAAACCATCCCAGAGCGACCTCCACCACCACATATCTCCCAAAATTCCCCACAAAGACCGCCAGTTGCCGACCAAACTGCCCCTCGCCCAGCCAATCCTCAACCCCACCTTCAAAATGATCCTCCTACTACCGCGTACCTCGGCCCGCTTACTTCACCACAATCAGCCCTAATCGCCAGGCCAACCAATACCCACGCACCATACCCATTACCAGCCCCAGCAAACAACCCAGACAGCTAACTTATGCAACAGAAACCCAGCCTTTTACCGTCCCCGTGCTTCACCAAGAAGTGGATCATTACGAAGAGATGGAGAGGGAAGTCCGAGCCAAAATGGACGAGGACGTGGCCAAAGAAATTCATAGTCTGAAAGAAGCGGTTCGGGGCATGCGATCGGACAAAGGTCACGAAGGACTAGACTACGAGGATCTTTGCATGCATCCAGACGTGGAGCTGCCTATGGGGTACAAGGTGCCGAAGTTTGAACTATTTGATGGGAAAGGGAACCCCCGTGCACACTTGAGGTCATATTGCGACAAGCTAATCGGGGTAGGGAAGAACCCAACAGTCATTATGAAGTTGTTCATTCGGAGCTTGACCGGCGAGGCACTAGATTGGTATACCAGCCAAGATCCGCCGAAATGGCATGGCTGGAATGCATTGGCCCAAGATTTTGTGGAGCGGTTCAGGTTCAACACAGAAACCGTTGTGAACAGATTCTATTTAATGAAGTTGGAGAAAAAGCCTACAGAAACGTTCAGGGAGTACGCCATGAGGTGGCGTTCAGAGGCAGCAAAGGTACAACCACCCATGATGGAGAGTGAGATGACCACACTATTCGTACAATCTTTGAAGGATGCAACCTACTATGAGCGGATGATAAGCGTCATCGGGCGGAATTTTGCGGAAGTTGTTAGAATGGGCGACTTCGTAGAAGAAGGTATTAAAACTGGTAGGATTACAAATCTGGCAGCATTACAGGCAACTAATAAGGCGATTCAGTCAGGGACACTCGGGAGTACTTCACAAAGGAAGAAAGAGACAGTTTCCCCTTCCATGTTTGTACAAGAACGCAAACCCGAAGCATTCATAACATACCAAAACCCATCATACTACCCCAACTACCACACACAGCCTATATATAACGCTTCCCAAGCATCCGTTTATCCTGCCCCGCATAGATCCACCCATCAAGCCCGCCAACAAAATAGAGCACCCAATGCACCCAGAGCAAATAAGAATTTTGAAGGGAAACCACCCAAGGTTCGCACCCCACTAGCCGAACCCATACCTCAAATATATGAAAGGTTGCGAGCTGCAGGCCTAATCCAACCGATTCCAGGAAGGATTCCTGACCCTATCCCAAGATGGTATGATGAGAACAAGCGCTGCGCGTATCACTCCGATAGCCCAGGACATGACACTGAAGGTTGCCACTCCTCGGGGACGTAATCGGCGATCAGAGAAGGGGTAATTCAGCTAAAGGATCCTGCCCCAAATGTGCATGATAACCCTTTGCCAAACCACGGCCACGTCAATGTGCACCTGATAACCTTAGATGAGGAATACACTCCCCTGCCTATGCCCATTCCGCCCTCGAATCAGTCATTTATCCAAGCATGCACCACGCAGAAGCCAAAAGAGGGAGGTACTGATAGCAGAGCATGAAGACCCAGCCATCCACGATGCAGAGCATGAAGACGTATTGGTTGAACTTGCCCCTTGTTTTGGTCCGCCTAGAGCCCGGATTAGAAAAGCAATTTGGTTTAGCAGAATAATTTAAAAACTCATATTTAAGCTTTAATAATGTTTTCTTTTGTTTTGCTTGTAATGAACTACGTTCGACCTGATTCCCTTGGCGGATACGTAGGCGGCCACCGGCCTCGGTCCCACATTTAGAAATTTTAATTTCACCCCAAAATTTGCTTGTAATGAACTACGTCATGACCTGATTCCCTCATGGGGATACGTAGGCGGCCTAAATCGGCTTCGGTCACACCATTAGGAAACCTTCCCTTCGCTCTGAAAATAACAAGAATACAAGCAACCCCATTGAGACCCATTTTAGGCCAGACACCCTTTTCAAAACTGGGACCATGTAGGAAACTGCGGGGTTGCAAGTCCAAATAGGCACACCGCGGATATCAAGGGACAAGGCGGCGAAGTCAGATACGAATCGACCCCCCCCAAAACTCACAATTTTTCTTTGAGCGCAGGTATTTTCATATTAATGAAGCGAAAAGTGCAACGGCGGCGAGAAAATACGACAAAACGTCTCTTCACGTAAGCGTGAAAGCAGCAAAGGCAGAGGATGACAACAATCCAAAGTCCGCAGCAAGAGCAGCAGCAGCAGAAAGGGGCATCAACAATCAGCAGTCAAAGTTCAGAGTTCCGCAACAAAACCTAGCGCATCAACTCGGGCATCAAGTCAAATTGGCAACCCACGCATCGCACACCACAAAGGCATCATGGCAATTCATCATTTGCAGCGTCTAGCACGTCCGTGCAAGGACAACACCTCGCACTATCTCGCATATCAGGGACGATATCTCTACCCATAAAATTGCACTTCTCATATGTATTTATCATTTTTAAACAGGTATACACTAACGTTTTCTCAAGCTTAGCTTGCAGGAGCATTTATTCTACGAGGCGAGCAAAGAACACGCCCGCATAACGGCGTGATCGGCATTATGTTCACGCAACGACGCCAAAGAAGAATACGTCCGAGCGGTGGCGTTATCAGCAAAGCAAGTCCACGCAACGACGCCCGGAAGAATACGTCCGCATAACGACGTGATCAGAAGTCCACGCAACGACGCCAAAGCATATCGCCCGCATAACGGCGTGATCGGCAAGTCCACGCAACGACGCCAAAAGAATACGTCCGTGCAATGACGTTATCGGCCGACAAAGAAGTCCACGCAACGACGCCAGCAAAG
Organism: Przewalskia tangutica; assembly: GCA_029844215.1. Lineage (NCBI taxonomy): Eukaryota > Viridiplantae > Streptophyta > Magnoliopsida > Solanales > Solanaceae > Przewalskia > Przewalskia tangutica. The sequence continues at coordinate 84,353,363 of CM056731.1, forward strand.
AACACGCGTCGAACACGCGTGAGCAAGTCCACGCAACGACGCCAGCAACAACACGTCCACACAACGACGTGATCAGCAAGTCCACGCAACGACCGGCGAAGAATACGTCCAGACAACGACGTTATCAGCACAGCAAGTCCACGCAACGACGCCAGCAGCAACACGTCCAGACAACGACGTGATCAGCAAGTCCACGCAACGACGCCAGCAGCAATACGTCCAGGCAATGACGTTATCAGCACAACAAGTCCACGCAACGACGCTAGCAGCAACACGTCCAAGCAGTGACGCTATCAGCACAACAAGCCTAAAAACGACGCCATCATCAGCATATCACATCCACGCAGAGACGATTTCTATACTCTCGAAATTGCATTTCTTACTCATGCTTTATTATTCTGTCTTAGCAGTTATGCACTAACTCTTCCTTGAGCTTTAGTCTACAGGGACAGTTTGCAGCAAGGACGACGCATCCGCATTCACAATCGCAACACGTCCGTGCAAGGGCGAAATCACAGCATTTGCAGCATCGCATCAACACAGCAGGCATCACATTTTTGCAGGATAACCTTTCCTACTCACAGTTACATTGTTTTTAAAATTATGCATCATCATTTTGCCTTAACAGTTATGCACTAACCGTTTGTTCAAGTCTTAGCATGCAGGAGCAGGAGCACAATGTGGATTTTCTCTTACAGCGAACCGGGGCAATTTGTTGGGGGGCCAACCTTCCCAATGAATGGCAGAAGCGGCCTCAAGCGTCGGTCCACTCGCTCCACATCATCATAGAGCCCAGCACCATAAGCCATAGCGGTACACCCCAGGTTCAAGCCCGTTTATTTTATTTTATTCTTTACACCACAGCCCAGTGTCGTCATAACTCGACACTGGGACAAATTTTGAGTCCGCGTTAGCCCGCCCTGGTGTTTCGACCATGGTAACCCAGTGTCGTCATAACTCGACACTGGGACAATTTTGATTTTTTGCGTCAGCCTTGTCTACCTGCCCAACATTTTTGCAATTCTGAGGATCGAGACAAAATTGGCTATGAGTCAACGTCTTTGTCCGAATATTCTTCCATCATCTCCATACAAAGAGGGACAAGTTGTTGACACCCAATTTTGACCCTCTCGCCAGACAATAGCTATAAAATTACACTAATTTTGCAAAATAATTTTTATGATTTCTTATAATAAAATGCAACAATAAAATATTAATACATGCATAAATAAATTATTTAATAATAACTTCGCATTTTCTACGTAGAGTATTAAGCATTTAGAGTCTCGCGCCCGCATTTATTAATTTCAAGCTCTGTCGTAATTTTTAAATAATTAATAAATACATAAAATAAATAATTTAGCAATGACGTCGCGTCAAGTAGAATAGTCGCGTTTATTAATACGCAAGAGAATTTCATAATCATTTGTAATTTAAAATCAATTTTAATCTAATACATGCATTTAATAGCGTCGCATTTATAAAAGCTTTAAACAATTCCTAAAAATCATACTTGCATTTAGCATTTAAATAATTTAATCTAAACTCAATTCAATTTTAATTTAACTTCGCAATAATGCACAATAATAAGATTTTAAATAATAGCGCCACATTCTAAAATATTAAGCATTAATTAAATAGCACGCCCGCATTTATAACAATTGGATTAATAAAGCACCTAAATAATTTAATCACAATTTATTAATTTTTACCACTAACTAATAATTATAACACTAACCTAAAACTAATACCCTAATTTAACTACCCAGCCCACTCCCCACTTAAATTACCCGCAGCCCACAAAACACCCCTCAGCCCTTTACTTACTTTTTCCTTATTACCTGAAGCCCACGCCCAGATCCCCCTTTAGCCCTATTTGCCCATCGCCCCTTTCCCTTAGAAAACCTCAAACACAAAACCTAAACCTAGAACTAGAAACCAACCGCCGCACCTCGCACCTTCCCCTCCCCATCGCAACGCCAGCACACCCCGTGATTCTCGCCTGAGAATCCGGCGAATCGAACCCTTTCCTTACCCATGCACACCCAGCTTCGAAAAGATATAACTTACCATACAAAATCGTACACAAAATCGCACTAAAGTCAGCACAAATCTCATCGAATCAAGCATAAGAATCTCAGCCCTAATTGCTTACCTAATAGGGAACCCAAACCAGGGTTATATAAGCACATGCAATAGGCATATGTTAAGGACGGACAGAGAGTAGAGCAGAAAAAGGGAGGAGACTCATAGCATCGGTTCAGGCCATCAGACACAGGGCAGGGCAGAGGGGGAGTCCAATAGCAGTAGTCGACAGGCATAGGAGGTTAGGAGGTCCAGCAATCGACAATCCAGACCATTAGCATCGCACAAATAAGAAGCCTGAAATCGTTCTTTTCAATATCAGCCAAAAATCAGCAAACAAACTTCGCCCTTTCAATCGCATCGCAATAACCCGTCGAGTGGACCGACGACTTGATACGCTGCCCCGGGTCGCTGTCCGGAGAAGGTAAACCTATTTACTCTCGACTCTAATTTACTTCGATGCCTACGTGCTTGTTGTGTTCTCTGTTGCTTAATCATGCATAGATGAGCTCGTCGTGTTATTGTTTCTATTAATCCAGATTGGTAATGGTTTATTAAAATCAGGAAATAGGTTGATGTTACTGTAATTACTTGCTTACCGGGTATGATGATGGATAGTAAAATGCTCTCATTGATGTTTGTTGTTGTCTTATGGCTTGCCGACCTGTTTTACTAGCTAATATTTAAATATGAGATATACACAAATATCGAAATATGCTACTGTACATCTAAATATATCATGTATATTAACGACTTTGCCTTTAGTTGTAGCACAGGATGTCATTAGTTGTGGTTGTGGCGACGAAGTCGATTTGAATTACTTAAAACTTGTCTCGATTGTGTTGAACTTGTTTGGAGTATTATCATGTTTGATATATAGTTCGAATATGATTACGTCCAATTTACATTCTGCTGTTATGAAGGACCATTGTTGTTTGATCCTCGTCATCTCTATGTTTAGCATGTTCGTCTAACTAGTCCTGTGTGTTAATGCCACCTGCTGAACTAACTAATTACCCCTGCTTGGCTAAGTGCAAAATGCCTCCATATTGATATGAAAGTTTTTCCTGAGTCACCATATGCCCCTGTTTTGCTTCTTACTGTTGTCTCTGCCTACTGTTTACATCTGATTGGTGTATTTAGAGTATATCTGAGCACTTACTGCAGCAGGTATACTGACTGCATCATGTCCAACAGTCAGAACTATACCAGTGTTAGCATCTCTCGGATCATTCCCATTCCATATGAATACGTAGCCCCTGCTGCATCTTACATTTGAAAGACAATATGTTCTGATATGGTGGAACCTATGTTAAGAATATACTGTGTCATTTACCTTTACCCCAGCATACAAAGACATCTGAACCTGTTTAAAGGATAAGTTATGGCTAGGATAAATCGTCAATGCTCATAGTAATTGGAACTACATCAGCCCAAGTGTAAAATTATATCGAATCTCGCGCATAGTAGTTCTCTGTTTGCTCTTGGATAATTAAAGGACTTGGGTTAGTTTGCATTTGAATATTTAGCATGTTCACACAACTCTAAGTACCCCCTGCCTTGGCATCGGCATTTGTGAATTTGTGTTAGGTGTGTTCTGCATAAAGTGAGCATACCTCTAATTAAAGGACTTGTCTCTTTTCTCTTTAGCATATAAATCTATATCAGATCTGCCTATTATTTTTCTCTCCTCTGCTTGTCGTTGTGTACTGCCCTGCCCATCCCTATTTCTTTTACCATCTGCTGGTTGCTTATTCCATCTCATGTTGTCACATGTTGGTCTTTATGTGCATACTTGCTCAAATACAAACTATAGGTCAAGTGCCTGTTTGATTTTTGGGATATATACTAATCCTTATCACTTTCTTTTTTACATGGCACACATCGGAGCAAAATAAGGAGTCTCACGGCGAGACTCATCGCAAGCCATTTCAAATGGCAACCCGCATCTGCGTTCGCATTCCCGCTTCAGAAACACCTAGAAAACAAAATAGGACGGAGTCACCCACTTCAATTCCTTTACTCTCTTAACCTCATTGCCTCATTTTTATGTCTTTATTTGTTTATTGTAATTTTACTATCTAACTTTGTAATTAACAGGAAATCTAGAGCAATTAGTCTTTGAACATATAAGGTGAGAAGGTAATTTAGAATTAGAAATGCACTTCTACTTATTTATCTAAGGCTTGTCATGCATGTCTAATCTCTTGCCTAACAATAAAAATTGCATATCTAATCATGAAGTTAATGCATAACAAAAGAAATTGATTTTCTCATAAATCACTTAATGACATTATAATTCATTTCATAGTAAAATTATCTTCTTATTATCAATTATAAAAAATAGCATCTTTTATATCATACCCTGCATATGTTAATCAAAATCGATTTTACAAATGAAATGCATATCTTTAGTAAATACGTCAATTTTGCATCATTTTATAAATGCATACTTTTAAACCTTACGTACGTTTCGTAGCATCGGTCTTGTAAAACTTTTATCAAAATGCATCCTCTTATAAAGCACTTGCATCATCTTTTAAAACTATGCATTTTCTCTAACATAATAATCAACCTAGGTTTGGCAGGACAACCGCAAGTTAGCGGATCTTAGAGGGTGCCTAACCCCTTCCTTCTAGATTAATAAAGAACCCTTACCCAGAATCTCACTAAGTTTAGCAGACCATAAAGAATGGAGTTAGTGTTGACTTTAACCTAAGTTGACATTTAGGTGTCCTAATTCACCAAATTAATTAGGTGGCGACTCCGCGAACCCTTAGCACCTTAGCATTTCTAGCACTTTAGTATTTTTACACTTTTAAATATTTTAGCATTCTTTAGCATATTTAGCATTTATTTTATTTTCTAACATTTGTTATTTAAGCAGGAGTTTAGAAAATAAAAATGTCGCGGTCGAAAAAGGGCGCGACATATTTTATATACACCTTTTGAGTCAGTTTTAGTTAGTCTTTTGTCCCGCTTTGCACATATAAGTGTCGTATTAGGATAGTTTTCCTTTCTTTTGAGTCAAAGTGGTTAAAATGGCCAAATGGCGGAAAAGGAGCTAAAAGAGGGCAAAAGAGGAGATCCCAGAGCCAAAAACAGAGAAAGTGGCGACGAGGTGAAACCGGACCAGCGCGGCCTCCTGCGATCGAAGCGAGGCGGCGCCACTATCGAGAAGTCAGAAGACTCAGCGTCGCGGCGCCTAATCACCCGGTGCTACAGAAGTTGCGGCGCGGCTACCGAACATGCCAATCGGCGCGGCGTAAATCACTGCACGGATTGCGAGATTCGGCGCCGGCGCTGCGAACATGGCGCCGGCGGAAAAATTAGGTTTCAGACGGATTTTGGGCCGAACTGCGAGGAAAAGCTGAGGCGGTTTTCAGCCTATAAAAAGAGAACCCTAGGCAGTTTTTAAGGGTTCCCTTTCTTGCACAACACAAGGATTCTTGCTTGGAGATTGGAGACCATAGTTTAGTAAATTCGTTTCCTTTTCTTTACTTTATTTCAGTTTTTGTATGATGAACATGGGATTAGTTCTTGTCATGTCAATGGCTAGGAACTAATTCCTCTATAGGGCTTTCCATGTTAAATCTCTAGAAACTTTTGTTATGAGTTAATGCATGCTTATGGTTATTTTTCTTATTGTGAGATCTATCCAATATTTGAGTTGAATTCTTGGTAATTAATTGACAACTAATTATCACTATATGATTTCTAATCAGATTTCGAAAGGGGGGGATTGTGAATATGTTGTAAGTTGGATAGACATTCTTGGATTGAGGATGAAAATACCTCAATTATTTATGTAGCGTTAATGAGAGGCTTAACAACCCTAATTTTGCGCATTGTGCGTGACGGTTAACTAGGTTCTTGTTCTTAATCCTCCTATAGAGTTATCCTTATCACCGAAAGGTAGGTAAGGTGCAATACTGGGGTTGAGTGTTTATATAACCCTAACGGGAGTATAAAACGATTTAGTGAACCTGCTTTCTCCAAAAGAAGAAGACCATAAGTTATTGCATTAATAAGTAACATAAGCGGATAGTGAGGAGACGTGGAAGCCCTATTCTCATCACAACTGAAGTAAACCCTTTTAGTTAAATAGCTTTTCTAAATCCTTAGTTATAAACAACAAATCTAAATATCAATTTACCAAATAGATACCAAAAAAATAGATAGTTGGTAATTGAACCCTAATCCTTGAGGACGATATTCGGTCTTATCAAGACTATACTACTTGTCACGATAACGTGCACTTGCGTTTAAAGTGTGTGCATCTTACCGCGCATCAAGTTTTTGGCGCCGTTGCCGGGGATTAGGCATAGTTCAATATCAAATTTATCTTTTTTTAATTTCTAATTTGGTTTTTATTTTTGTTTCTTTAAATTATTTATTTTATTTTCTTTTGAAAAAAAAAAATGTGCTGTGATTCTTTGTTGGTTTTGATTTATCTCAGGAATCTTTTAGATATGGATTTTTACTGTCAATATGGTAGAGAACCAACCATAGAGGAAGAGAGGGAGGAATTACGAGAAACTATACTCAGTCTCACGAGGTACCAAAATCAGTTCATGGACGAAACGAGAATGGTCATGAAGAAGTTGGAAACGCAAATAGCAGAACTCGCGATCATATTCAACAGCGAAACGCAAGAAGAGCAATCTGCACCTGGGGTAGGCAATGAGGAAACACAATGTCAGGCAATTGACCTGAAGGATGCCGAATCAGGGGAGATAGAGAGTTCGCAGCAGCAGCAGCGCCGCGGCGCCGATGAGCAGGGCCGCGGCGCCGAAGATTCTGAGACAGTGCAGGAGAGTGAGAGCCGCGGCGCCAAAGCGGGACGCGGCGCGAACCGTAAATCGAGGTGATTTTGAACGAACAACAAATTGAGAGCACGAACCACACCCAACTATTGAGAATCGGTGAGATAGTTGGTGTAGAGAAGGAAAAGATTGCAGATCCAATTATTTACCTTCGATTACGTGGAAATTCTTTTTCTTGCACCTATTACAGAAGAAACACCACTAGCTATCACGGCTGATTCCCAATTAGGAAGCCCATACCATCAAGGGTACCCCCTAGAGTTGAGAGATGTAGAGAAGTTCACGGATTCCTACATTATAGAAAGCATAAAAGACAAGCCTACTTGGGGGATAATTGTATATGTAAGGCTCTTGTTTGAACAAATGGTCGTAGGGAAATTGAGACCTACAACAATAACTCTGCGGATTGCAAGCAGTTCGCAGAAGGATCCAATGGGCACTCGGAAAGGTTAATTGCGTCCGGCTAAAAGACGTAAAAGACAGCGCTTGTTGGGAGGCAACCCAATGTTTTTAATTATGTTATTTTAATTTCTGTCTTTATTTTATTTTATTTTGCTTTGAACAGTCTCACGGTCTTGGGTTCTTGTTTTGTGTTGTTGGATGACAGGTGGACTGAAAGCTAAAACCGAGGAAAAAGGAGCAAAAACGCTGAAAAAAGGAAAAGCAGTCGTCAGCGCCGCGGCGCCAGAATCAGGGCCGCGGCGCCGTAATTTCAGAAGAGCCACAGTACTAGCAGCGCCGCGGCGCCGAATCTCAGGGCCGCGGCGCCCGAACTTCAGAGAGCCATATTTCCGTGCAAATTCCAGAATTTTTCCTCCTAGACCTCCGTTATGACCGCTGTGTTGTGTCAGTAAGTTGTCCTTTTTCTTTTATTTTCTTTGAGTCTTGCACACATTGGGGACAATGTGTGATTTAAGTTTGGGGGTGTTTTATTTGTGTCTTGTTATGTTTTATTTAAGTCTTTTTATTGTTTTTATGTTTATTTTGAGTCACCAAATTTTTTTCTTTTTGAGTCATAATTGTCTGTCAAAGATCATGTATGCTGTAGTTGCTAGAAACACCTAGTGAAGTAAGGTGGAATAATGTAACGGAATTGAAGCAACTATCTAAACACTTAGGTTAGATATGCCAAAAACTCACAGAATCTGTCTATTTGGAGTTTCTTGCTTGAATTATGCATGCTAAATGATAAATGCTTATGTGTTATGATTGCTTGCTATTTGAGGCGAAATAGTTAGGATATGCATGTTAGGGAGATGACTCAGGCATTTCTTTGATAGTCAATTCTTACCATTCTTTTCTATCCCGTACTTTAAAAATATCCCTAGTCAGCCCCATTGAGCCTAAATTTGAAACTTCTTCTTTGACACCCTATATTCCCACAAATCGTACCATAAGTGAAAATATGAAATAGTGGAATACATTGTGTTAAAAAAAGAGACAAAAAGAGTGAATAAGTCTGTTGCACCCAATACAAAAGTAATAAGAAATAGGCAAAAGCCTAAGTTTGGGGGTGCTTGTCATTATTAGATACTTCACTTTCCCAAAACAAAAGAGGGGAAAGATAGAATCGAAATGAAGAAAAGAACAAAAAGAAAAGGGAAATACTGAAAAGCTAAAGAGCTTATGGTACACAAAAATGAGCCTAAATGCCTATTTTTACCAACCCCTACCTAAGCCTACATTACAACCCTTAAAGTCCTGAAGATCTCTTTTATGCATATCCAGAATTAGTGGAGAATAGCAAGTAAGCATGCCATAGGATTCCTGAATTTATATGCATGATTTAATATATTAACTTCCATTAAGCATGATGAATATGAGTTTGCGAAATATCTAGCTTAATGTGCTGAAATGTCATGCTATATGTTTCTGCATATTATTTTGCTAACCTTCATGTTTTTCTAGTTAACACTAATGCAGCAAAAATGATCAAGGTCAGTGAGTCTTTTATTTTTCGTTCTTTGAGTCTTTTATTTCTTTCTTTCTTTCTATCTTTGCTCGAGGGCGAGCAAAGGTTAAGTTTGGGGGTATTTGATCGGTGTATTTTATATACACCTTTTGAGTCAGTTTTAGTTAGTCTTTTGTCCCGTTTTGCACATATAAGTGTCGTATTAGGATAGTTTTCCTTTCTTTTGAGTCAAAGTGGTTAAAATGGCCAAATGGCGGAAAATGAGCTAAAAGAGGGCAAAAGAGGAGATCCCAGAGCCAAAAAAAGAGAAAGTGTCGAGCAGTGAAACCGGACCAGCGCGGCCTCCTGCGATCGAAGCGGGCGGCGCGCCACTATCCGAGAAGTCGAAGACTGGCCGCGCGCCTAATCACCCGAAAAGCTACAGAAGTTGCGGCGCGCTGGCGAGCATAGAACTGGGCGCGGCGCCAAATCACCCGGATTGCGAGTTCCGGCCGCGGCCTGTCTGCGCAGCTGGCGCCGACGGAAAAATTAGGTTTCAGACGGATTTTGGGCGAACTGCGAGGAAAAGCTGAGGCGGTTTTCAGCCTATAAAAAGAGAACCCTAGGCAGTTTTTAAGGGTTCCCTTTCTTGCACAACACAAGGATTCTTGCTTGGAGATTGGAGACCATAGTTTAGTAAATTCGTTTCCTTTTCTTTACTTTATTTCAGTTTTTGTATGATGAACATGGGATTAGTTCTTGTCATGTCAATGGCTAGGAACTAATTCCTCTATAGGGCTTTCCATGTTAAATCTCTAGAAACTTTTGTTATGAGTTAATGCATGCTTATGGTTATTTTTCTTATTGTGAGATCTATCCAATATTTGAGTTGAATTCTTGGTAATTAATTGACAACTAACTATCACTATATGATTTCTAATCAGATTTCGAAAGGGGGGGATTGTTAATATGTTGTAAGTTGGATAGACATTCTTGGATTGGGGATGAAAATACCTCAATTATTTATGTAGCGTTAATGAGAGGCTTAACAACCCTAATTTTGCGCATTGTGCGTGACGGTTAACTAGGTTCTTGTTCTTAATCCTCCTATAGAGTTATCCTTATCACCGAAAGGTAGGTAAGGTGCAATACTGGGGTTGAGTGTTTATATAACCCTAACGGGAGTATAAAACGATTTAGTGAACCTGCTTTCTCCAAAAGAAGAAGACCATAAGTTATTGCATTAATAAGTAACATAAGCGGATAGTGAGGAGACGTGGAAGCCCTATTCTCATCACAACTGAAGTAAACCCTTTTAGTTAAATAGCTTTTCTAAATCCTTAGTTATAAACAACAAATCTAAATATCAATTTACCAAATAGATACCAAAAAAATAGATAGTTGGTAATTGAACCCTAATCCTTGAGGACGATATTCGGTCTTATCAAGACTATACTACTTGTCACGATAACGTGCACTTGCGTTTAAAGTGTGTGCATCTTACCGCGCATCAATAGTCGAGGATATTGGAAGCCCTAATTCCTTCATAACTGATTAAACCTCAATAATTTAGTTTAAGTCTTGCAATTACTCTACTAGTGTTAGATAAAAATCAAATCAACTTATCGTTTGCCAAATAGATAACCTAGAATAGATGTTTGGTAATTAGAAATCAGTCTCTGAGGACGATATTCGGTCTTACAAGACTATATTACTTGTAACGATACGTACGTGAGCAATTGGAAATCGGCATGACAGAAGGGTGAGTCAGTAATGACCTCTGAGTCGGGACAAGCTTCACATACTTTCTCGCAGGTCAAATTGACCCTATGACGGGGGCAGTTTTAGGCCCTTAATACGATAAAATGAAAGATAGGGAAGAATTATCAAAATTAGTTGCAGTGGAGGGTTTGCCTTTTTCATTTTCTGATTCTCCTGGTTTTATTCATTATATAAGATCAATGTACAATCCTGTTTATAACGGTTTTCCTAGATCAACTGTTAGGAGAGATATTTTTAAATTTGCACACGAATATCAACAATATTTACGTTATTATTTATATCATTACCCTGTAAAAATATCTATCACATCTAATATAGGTCGTAGTACTAACGGTCATGATTATTTAACTGTAATATGTCATTGGATAGACTATAAATGGTCTATGCAAAAATGTATTTTAGCATATAGGTATATTGATGAAAGGCACACTGGTATTTTTATTCAAGAAAATATTTTTCATGTTTGCGTTTATTATGGCATAAGTGATAAAGTCATGACTATTACATTAAATAACGTTTCTTCTAATATTTCTGATGTTAGAATATTAAAAAATGTCTTAACTCCGTCTTTTCCAGATCATTTTCATATAAAATGTGCATGTCATATTTATAACTTAGTTGTAAAGGATGATATAAAACTTTTTGAAGACATTCTTGCAAAAATTCAATTTGTTATAAACTATATTTTAAAAAATAATATAATACAACGACTAAAAGAATATAAAAAAACTTGTCACGATTGTGGTCTAGCTTACAGAAAAGTTTCCGAAGAAGTATGCACTAGATGTAATTTTTTATACAACCAACTACGTGTTGCTTATGAGTATAGACAACCTATAACTCAATTTTTTAACGCCCGTAATTGAAATCCTAGTGAAATGCTTAAAGATTCCGATTGGGATACAATTTTAGAACTTAATATATTTTTAGAGAAATTTATCTAGCTACTAAAGAATTTTCCGGGATTTATTATCCTACTATTTCATCAATGTTATTTTATATAGCTCTAATATTTATATTACTTAGTGAATATATGACAAAACCAGCTTATAAGGAACCTATTAAAAAATGTTTAAAAAAATGAAAAAATATTTTATTCCTATTCCCCCAATATTTTTTATTAGTGTTGTATTAAATCTGTCTATTAAACTAGACGGTTGTAAAAAACTTGTTGAAACTATTTACGATTGAATAGCTACACTTCCACCTCCAACTTCTAAAAATCCAAATGACCCACCACCTGTTGAAATAAGTAGAGAAGAAGTGTTGTCTAGCATTCAAGATGAATGTAAAAAAAAATATACGCATTACCAACACGAAAGTGCTAGCAACCAACCGGCTTCCATGCCATCTTCTTCTTCTTTAACACAACCCCAAAAACGACATGATGTTTCTGCGGCTAGTATTCAAAGCCTCAGACAGAGAATGAATAGTGGTACTCTTTCTAACCAAATTAGCGAGTTAGATGTTTTTGTTTTGCACGGTGTTGTACCGTACGAAACAATTGAAAATGAAGAGGGACGTGAAGACTTGCTAAAATACTGGAAGCAGAATGAGAAGAATTTTCCAACACTAGCAAAGATGGCCCGAGATGTGTTGAACATTCAAGCGTCATCAACAGCGTCCGAAAGTGCATTTTCTGGGGGAAGATTTCAAATAGGGGAGCACAGATATTCATTGGCAGGAGACTCATTAGAGATTGCAGTTCTATTCAGAGACTGAATTCGTGCAGAGTGTAGGAGGTGCGACCAACCGGAGATCGACGAAGAAGAAGAATACAACTACAACGAAATCTTATCCGACGGATGTGCAAGCGACGTCGTCCAATTTGACCAAGATATACCAATCCAACCGAAGAACCACAAGACATTATAAAGAAACTAGAAAATGTGTTTCTTAAAATGTAATTCTTTTAATTGTAATTTTACTATGCTATTTATTTGCAACTTTCAATATCACGAAGTTGCAATTTTGAAATTGTATTACAAAAAAAAAAAATCATACTTCTAGTCGAATAATATAAGAGGCATAAAAACAGTTTTGGAATGTTTTTATTAAACTATCTTATTGTGTATGTGTGTTATTTATTTATTTAATTTAAAGGCAAATAAAAAAATGACCCCACCCCGACCACCTCTGGATCGGGCGAGGCACACCCCGCCCGACTCGCCATGACCGCCAGATCCCGACCCGCCCACCGCCCGACCCGCCCGTTGGGATGCCACAGCTCTAACTTACATTACAAAACTTTGGCTCAAAAACAATAGGACTATCTCTGAAAAATAAGAAAAAGTTATTTAGGATTCTTCAATCTCCCTTCTTTACATTCTCTCTTCCGAAACTTCATACATTCATATTCACGCAAAATCAGATTCAATCCAACTCGAAACTTTATATACATCAGCAATTCGTGAAAAAAATCAGTAATTCTTTTTCAGTTTTTTCAGCAATTTGTGGTTTCAAAAACTTCATATACCCTATTTGCAAATTGTGGTTTCAACTTTTTTTTTACTGCAATTCGTAATTTTAACTTGTTTTCAATGGAACCCGCAAGGGTAGCCAAGTTGGTGTAGCAGTAGAGCGCGGAACCGCAAGGTCACGAGTTCGATCCCCTGCATAAACCTTCTTGGTTGAGCCTGTCACACATGGCTTGCCAAGTGTGGTTTACATGGCTGACGTGGTTTGCGAGCTCTGCGTCGTCCGGGTTTACCTGTCAGGCGCACTGAAAGAGAGCCGCGCGTTCCAAAAAAAAAAAAAAAAAAAAAAAAAAAAACTTGTTTTCAATGGAGATTTATCTGAGTCTTGTATACCTTCTTCATGGTGGTCAATATGGACAAGTATACACACAAATACAAATTTATACAATATATTTAAGGTCTGTGTACACTACCCTTCCAGACCCCACGGTATGGGATTACACTCGGTAAGTTGTTGTATATATAGACTTGTATATCTAATATCTAAACATGTATCTACATTGTATAAGTGTGTATAAACAAGGATAATACATATTTACAGCAGAAAATACCTTTTAGCCACCATTACCCCTTAGAAGAAGAATCATCATCATCAAAAGAAGAATGACAAATAAGAAATGAAATCCACCAAATACCTATAAATAATGTATCAATCTTGTATAATAGTGTATACGAGGTGTTTATATACCTATATACACTATTATACAATATTATACATGGGAATACAAATGAATCCTATCAATGGAGCTTCACATTTTCTTCTTCTTCCTTGAGCCTCGTCTTAAATTTAACTCAAATCTAGCTCAAATTTTGCGCCAAATCACTTAAAATTTTAAGTTTTGAACTCCTCTTGAAGTTTCCAATCGATTGGAGCAACACCCAATGATGTTTCCAAGCAAACCCAGCAATACTTATTTTGAATTTAATCTCAAATTTCATATTGACGAACATACTGTCGAAAGGAAGATCTTTATTCCTACACACACCCAATATATAATATTATACACTTATTATAATTTTGTATAAATTGTATACTGAAATCTTATTTCATCTTCAACTTCCTTTGTCAACTGGTATGATTCCCAATACCAACATTAATCAACCAAGCATTCTAGATTCAAGCTACTACAAGTTTTTCCAACAATTTTTCATTTCACTCATTCGTTTTAGAGTAAAAATAAGAATTTTCAGATATGAATTAAACTTTGAGCTCCCAAGCTTCTTCAATGGAGTCGGGGCTCCAAAGCTCCTGCAATAAATTTCAATTCCGAAGCGTCTTCAATGGAGGCAAAAGGGATCTGATTTCAAAAAAGAGAAGTTGGAATAGAGCAAAAAAGAAAGAAAGGGAAGAACTGGAGAAGATGAAAAGAAGGGAAACGAACTTAGAAGTAGGTCTTTAATGTATGAAAAGTAAGTTTCAGTTTATACATAAGCATGGGCATAATTTGGTAACATTATTGCCCCAATTAATCCAAAAAAGAAAGGGAACTTTCTTGTCATTGGACATAGCAAAAGGCCTTGCAACATAATCCCAGAAAGTTGGGAAAGAAGTTGTGGGTATTTCAGAGTGCGATCTTCAAATATATTCTGTTGCAACAAAATAAACACGAGGATAAGTTTAACTGATTCCAATCCAGAAAACCAAACTAGGATTATGTTTCGCCCAAGCCACAGCGGAAAGTTTCTCACACTTAAGATGAACTTGAATACGAGAGTGCCATTTTATGCTACAATCCTTAAATGGTTTTATTTCTCTTATTTCCCCTTCTATTGATGATTGACATTTGACTTCATATTTCCAGCTTTAAACAGAGATACCATTTTATTCAACTTCAAACACACAATGACTAGATAGAATTTAACACAGGGATCACAGTTGTCCGCCCATCACCTGCAGTACATAGTTCCCCACATTAGACAACCACTTATCAGCATTCAGCTCTGTGGGGAGTCAATTGTCCGAACATTTGCACCTGTAATTCCTTCCAGCCGATCTTTACTTATCTCTACAAAGTGACCCACCATTTCATAAAATTGTTTCAGGCCAGAAAGGGGAAGAATTATGGAAGAGCGATCAGAACCTGCTACCTGCAAATTACAGTTAAAATATGACATGAGAAACAGATGACCAAATTAAAACGCTTAAATTATCTGAAGGTTATCAACAAACCAAACCTCAGATATT
Source organism: Przewalskia tangutica (assembly GCA_029844215.1). Lineage (NCBI taxonomy): Eukaryota > Viridiplantae > Streptophyta > Magnoliopsida > Solanales > Solanaceae > Przewalskia > Przewalskia tangutica. The sequence goes on from CM056731.1 coordinate 84,368,609, forward strand.
CGTAAGAAATGGCCCCGGTTGTTACTCCCAAGATCAAAGAAGAACCTCTTCTGGTCAGCCCTGATTACTTTGGACACCCCCAAGTTACTAACTTCCTCAGCTGCTGCTGGCAAATCAATGGTCCGTTCTACACTCAAATCAGCTGTGGGGGCAGATTGAGAAGAGTGACTGGATATAAAACCAGCTCCTACATCATCTGAAAGCCCAAGACGCTCTGAGGTTTCCGAAGTCTCCTGCTTTCATGCATTTTCAAACAAGAGAACAGTGCAGCTATTATTTTGAGAGACACCTTAAAGGACAGGCACTGACTGTATAATTACCTGATTGGGCGCTTCGTTAATCTCTGCCAAGATATTCCTAAATGCTGCCCATCCCTCATCCCGTGCACTTCCTGCTGGAACAATAATGGTACTACGATTCCTGCTAACAGATGCTTCAGAGACCTACATACATTACTCTGTTAACAGATGGTGTAAAGTCTAGGGCTGCAAAAGAGTCCCCATTAGAGACTGATAGAACCTTGTTTGTAATCAAACTGCGACTGCTCTTCTTTTAGACATGGATAAACTAAGATGGAAGTTGATAATGTCATGGCTAGTTCAAGAATCAATTGATCTTACATTTCTATTTGTCTTGATTCAGTTTTTTTTTATGATTTCTTAGCTGTGTCCATTTTTACTTTTTTTTTTTTTTTTTGTAATCATAGGTATCTCAGTAGCTTTTAAGAATCCCTATACTACTCCTAAAACCCCAAAATACTGCAGTTTAGTATCCAATTGGATCTAAGAGACGTACTGGAAGTTGGAGTTTGTTCCAGAAGGGTTTTATCATTAACAGTACTTCATGTCACAATTGGTTTGAGATCCTTCTAGATATTCTCTTTGGACAGATAAAGTTCCATTGGAAATTTAGGAGTCTGACAATTAATCGCTTTCCTGATGTTTAAATGGTATATAAAACTCCTAGTAGTTCTTCACATTACCTTAATTTCAGAAATTACTCACTGTTCGTAACGCCAAATGTAAAACTTCTGATTATGTCACTATGCTGTTTTGATTATGAAAGTCAAACCTGTAACAAAATTCCATAGGAAAATAGAAGGAAAAAAATCTAGCAAGAGGATGAATGTGAAGGCAATGGAGCAAGGTTATGGCTGCAGATAGAATCATTTGTGCAAATAGAAAGAGATAGAAGGGTCATGCATTTGAGGGATATTCTCTTGCCAAAGGAAGAAATATTTGGTGATTAAATATCCTAGAGAATTTGGGAAATAGGTTAAGTCACTCAGGTGGTGGAAGAGGAATAAAACGGGAGGGAGCTCCTGGTCGAAAAGGCTCAGAGAAGGATTACAATATTCTAGTGCGATTGAATAAACATAAGAAAACAGGGTATCGAGCAGGGTTACACGTTCAGGTTTAGATGAGTTAGGGGAGAAAACAAAGGTTAAGGTCAAGATGATGGTTACCCCAAGGTCACAGAAGGCAAAACAAGCCACAATGAAGTTGCAGTTTAAAAAAGAGAATGCGGCTATTGGAGAAACAAGTGGTACAGATCAGAGAAAATTTTGACAAGTGATTATAATACTAAATTCAGAGATTGTAGACGCAAAAGCAGAGAACAAAATAAAACACCACTCAACTAGGGATGTAACTAGCTTCAAAGAATCTCGCCAGCTTGATTATAGGCTGTCAAATGATTCTTCTGTAGTTATACATGCAAATGTACACAAGAGGCTGCCTTTGTGCCTCAATTGTACTACCTCGATAGAGTCACAGGGACCAAAGATACAATTCATAGATCCAAACAACCAATTTTACAAGGTCTGCAACCCTGGCATCAACAACAACATACCCAGTAAAATCCCATGGGGTCTGGGACCCTGGCATCAGAAGTAATAAATGATTCTGAAGAGGCTTCCCCTCCTACCCTGTATAGTTACGCCAGAAATGAGCTCCAGTATACTGATCACCCACACTCAATGCAATTTCACATTCACATCAAGCCAAATCTAATGTTATAACTGTTAGAATATTAATTTATATAGCGCCACACATGGAAAAGGATTATTACGTATTGTGTCGTATATAACTATAAATAGGGCTAAGTGTAATAACGTAGATACAAAGATCAATAATACTTTTTCCCGTGTCTTTACTTCTCACATGGTACTAGAGCGGCAGTGAGAAACATTCGGAACAGAACAGTAAGTCGCTGTGCGTCTTTCCAGTAACTGCTCAGATCTGATTTGCGACGTTCCACTTTCTGGTCAGTGTTGTGCGAAAACCAACACCACCACAGGGTCCCCCACCCTTCGGCAACCAAAACCCAGCAAGATCGTTGGATATAGAGACGTTGATTGGGAGAGATCACCTTCTGATAAATGTTTGACGTCTGCATATTGTGTACGACACAAAATGTGGTTGCTCGATCTATTGAAGAAGCAGAATATGAACAATGGACTCGTGTATGATAATCAAGTGGCCCTTCATATTGCGTCAAATCTAGTATTTCATGAGAGGACTAAGCATATTTAGATTGACTGTCACTTTATCACACAAAAAATACTCGCAGTAGAGATAGTTACAAAATTTGTGAAGTCAATGATGCAGATATTTTCACCAAACCTCTCACTAGTCCTCGTAGTAGTTATATATGTAACAAGCTAGGTTAATCTAACTTATATGCATCAGCTTGAGGGGAGTGTTAGAATATTAATGTATATAGCCTTAGGGGTGGCAAATGGGCGTGGGTCAAATCCGGGCGGGTTAAAACGGGTCACATTAATTATTGGGTCAAGACCCAACCCGCCCAAAAGTTGCTTGGGTCAAATAGGTTGGATCAAGATGGGTCAAACAACAGTCATAACCTAACCCGCCCAACATAACACAACCTCTCCCTTCTTTAAACATTTAATAATATTTACTTGGGTCAAAATGGATTGGACAAATATAATATTTTAATAATATTAATATCAATATTCTTCTATTTGATTTCAAAAGTATAGTTTTTTTTAATGCTCTTGCTTGTTTAGGTTGGGTACATTTTGATCCGGTGGGTTACACTACTTTGACATGTTTTGACCCGATTGATTGATGGGTCATTTTGGGTTCAACCCGTTGGGTCAACTCAACAAACGGGTCATGACCCAACCCGTAGAAACACTAGACGGGCTGGGTGGGTTGGGTTTGGTTTTGCCGTATATAGTGTCCCTCGTGGAAAAGGATTATTATTTAGTGTGTAAAATATAACTATAATTGGGCTCAAAGTAATAATGTAGATACGAATCTCATTAACACTTTTCCCAGTGTCTTTACTTCGTATAATGACAAGTACTCAAAGCTTCCAACTGTATATAAAGTGTAACCTTCTTTTAAATGTTTCCCAACACAGAGAGTGCTAATAGTAGAGAAAGAGATAATCAACAGTATTGCATAATTAGGAAAATGGATCTGCAGCAAAAGTTACATAATTCAGGTTAGAATGACACGGATAGCTGCTAAATTCCCTTCTGAATTTTGGAGACTAGGGTTTTAATGAAATTTAGTTAGGGAAGTCGAAGAGCAGATTCATAAACAAGAAAATGTAACTCGACAAAGGAAAAGTACTTCTCTAGACAATAACCGTGAATACTTTCCTGGCAAACAGAAAAAGCTTTCGTTAACTCTTTGACTTGGTTCCTCATCTCCCCCCAAACTCCACCTGTATATGTGTGGAGGGGCCACGCACATGGACACAAACACATGACAGTGATTTTCCAAAAACATTATTGTACACACAACAAAATGGACAGAAAGGGGTCAAATATACTAACTTCTTTCATTAAATAAATTCATTACGGGATTTGACAGGAGTTCAGTTGATGTGAAGAACTACAAATTTTAAGATCCCTTCAACATCTTACAATTTTTAAAGTTTTGTAGATCCACAGCATCTACTTTTCCTCTGATTTTGCTCTACAACTTTGGAACCTTCTTAGTGTTCCTCTATTATTATATCTGGGCCTTTACTAATCAAAAAGAGATATAAGCATGGTAAAAAGAGCTTCAATCTTATTTCTAAGTTCGTTTGCTTGTCCAATCTGTATGTTAGATGATTATCATAAAAAAAAAACTATGTTTCACTCATATATGCAGGTAGAGAGAGAAAGAGAGAAGTCCACACCACCTAATACACTGATCATTCTGGTCATGAAACATAAACACAATTCAATTTACTACCCAACCCTGAGAAAGGGATAGGCTTCTTCATATTAGATTATGAGCATAGCATACGAGACATTAACTGCAATCCAAATAATAGCAATTTCCTTTAAGGTTGTTGTAAAAGGAATACAGGAGTAACAAATTCTGAATACAACAGTTGCAATCCGGATAGCTTATACGGAAACCAATTATCAGAGTTACCTAGCCCAAGACATGGTTATTTGATACTTGATAGGTCCTTTGGATATCTTTACATGAAAAATCTACAGATGAACTCAAATTTGTATATTGGTCTCCCATAAAATAATACGCAAAGGGTCCTTGTTCTAATGAGGGTTTTCCCGTATTACACACTCTCGTACCCAAGCTACTCTATACATTTTTACCGATAAACGAAATTCTCAACAATTATCATGAATGAGGAGAAATAATCTCCACATAGAATATAGCATAAGTTATACATTGTTTAATTGGTTTTTTCCCTTTTCCACAAAAAACATAACATTGCTACTACAATGTTTAGTTCATGTTTTCTCTTTTCGGCATAACTTATAGCATAACTTATACATGTATAAGTTATGAGGGAATCTATGTATTATTTTATACAGGGTAGAAGGGCAGCCCGGTGCACTAGGATAAGTTATGAGGGAATCTATGTATTATTTTATACAGGGTAGAAGGGCAGCCCGGTGCACTAGGCTCCCGCTATGCGCGAGGTCCGGAGAAGGGCCGGACCACAAGGGTCTATTGTACGCAGCCTATTTTTACAAGAGGTTGTTTCCACGACTTGAATTCATGACCTCCTGGTCACATGGTAGCAACTTTACCCGTTTCTCCAAGCCTCTCAGATGGAATAACTAATGCTACATGAATAGCTAAACCTTGCATTACTAATACATGCATAACTAATCCGTGCATTATTGATAGATTGCATAACTCTAACGAGCAACAAAACGACCGCTAAGGTTGAAAATATATTTTCTATTAGCATCAAAACAGAGTGAAGGTCAAGAAAGTAAAGTAACCTTAAGAAAGCGCCCTCGTCTATTCTCCCCTACATCAAAGTAAAACACCTGCAACCAGAAAACAACATTTATCAGCAGTTAAATGTTGGGGGAAAAAAAAAGTCCATATGTATATAATAATAATAATAATGTGCCTTGGTATCAAGTTGGAGTTGTTTGCTTAAGACGTGTTGGTCATCTGAATTGACATAGTAATTGAACAGATCGAGGAACCATGAGATGCCATTGAATGGTACTATTATAGTAGACCTTGTTGCTGACGTTTTCTCAGATATTTTCAAGTATCTTCCACGTGGATTCTCCTTCAAGTCAAAGTAGAAAAGCTTGTGTTCTACCTGTAACGTCTTACACAACAACTCCACGTCATTTCCACCACCACCTGGATTTCCCTCCATCAATCAACTTACAGTTGTGTGAATTAGGGTTCCACTTGCTAATCGAAAATGATAAAGACCGTTGGATGTTGGAAGTATATCCGCTAAACGTGTGCTTTCTGTTTTTTACTAAACTTCTGACTACGATTCGGTTGGTCTTAATTAGAGCCCTGTTTGGTAAAATACGGCTGCCTACTTGTGCAAATTTTCTGTCATGCCACATGCTACATACTAATAAATTTGTCCGGTCATTAAAAAAAAGGGAAAAGGGGCATATTTGCCCTCCAACTTTGAGAAGAGGGGTATATTTGCCCTCCGTCAAAGTTGGGGGACAAATATACCCCTTCTATTAATAAACTTCCATCATGGGGACATATTTCATCACCATTAACTGCGCACAGGTGGAATCCACGTGGACGCCACCTGTGCGCCACAATGTCACGTCAGCGCCACGTCACTGCCATATCAGCACCACATCAGAGCCATGTAAAAATTCTCTAAATATGATTTTTTTTCTTTTTTCATTTTTTTGTTTATTAACTATTTTTCTATTTCCTTACAAATATTGTTATACACTAATTAATCCTTAAACCCAATCTGCATAATCCCTTTCTTCTTTTCCAGTACCCTTTCTTTTTTCAGCGTGTAGATTTCAAGTCATATTCCCCAATTCTTCTCTCAGTCAAATCATCAAACACTTAGCTTTCATTCTACAAATTCTCCCCTTAACTCCTTTCCCACCATCTTTCAGTACCAAAAGTCAAAATGGACAGAAGAAAAGCAGAGATGAATTTTGTAAAAAGAAGATAAAAGAATCTTGTGCATGTAATTTCAAGTCATCTTCCACAGTTCTTCTCTCAATCAAATCATTATACATTAAAGATTGTCATTGTTTTAGCTCAAAGAAACAATATTCAATTCTTGAAAACAAATTTCGATGACCCGAACCGGAATAGAGATCAATTTATCAGTTTCATTCGCCGGAAACAATAATTTCGGCACCGAAAAGTCAGAATTCTCTCAATTGATGTTGGTGGGTCTATTGATGATATACTCGCCGCAAAAATCTTTGACCCATTTGAAAACTACACTTCGCCAGAAATTGAAATCTAATGCCCGTGTGCTGCGTTTTTCGACAACCAAAATCGTTTTTCTTCGACATTTTAGTGACGGAGGACGCTCTAGGATTTTCTTGCTTCTTCTACCAATATAAGTTGTACCCTAGAGACTGCTAGAAAAAGAAAGGAAAAAAATAATAGAAGAAGAGTATGGCGCAGAGGATCGCGAGGGGGTGGGGTGGGTGGCTGAGAAGAATGAGAAAGGTAATCTCTTGCAGCATATTTGGATTTCATTTCAAATCGGGTCGGGTAATTAACGGGTCGGATCATCCAGGTGGCGCACAGGTGGCGTCCACGTGGATTCCACCTGTGCATCACAGTTAATGGTGATGAAATATGTCCCTATGGTGGAAGTTTATTAACAGAAGGGGTATATTTGTCCCCCAACTTTGACGGAGGGCAAATATGCCCCTTTTCCCTTAAAAAAATATTGTTCTAATTATGTGATACCAATTGAAGAAAGAAAACCCAATTTTAGGAATTTATTAAAATCACACTTCCAATTTTAACCCTCTCATTTTAATTCCTCGTCAATATTTTATTTCACAATTTTAGGAATTTATTTTATCATTTTTTAATCCCCTTTTTTTCTTTTGTTATTTGGCTTGTTTAGCTGCCCTTTTTTATCTTCCTAATTTTTTCTTATGTAATCTCATACCTTTTTTGTTGAACCTCAATATTTCATTTCTTTCTTAAAATATAAAATTATGTCATCCTCTGTCTCCATTTATTACGATTCAAGTAGCTTCAATTACAATTCTAGATTTAGTTTTCTTTTCATTCAAATATTATACCCACTTTATACTTTTAACGGAATTACGATCTTTGTTCTATATTATGCATATAATTCTTCTTTAAGACATATCTTAGACATTTAAATTTTTAGAGAAATATATTTATAAGTTGTAAACTATAATTCTGATCAAATCTGACCTGTGGCAAGCTCTATGGTTCATCTCTCATTATCTATTTCAAAGTAAATCTTTTTTTTATTATTTTTTTTCTTTGTTTTCTTTCTCATATTCATATACCCTTTAGAAACTCATGTTATCCTTCCTTTGAGTAATCAAATCAATTTTCCTTCAAGTCGTACTAATCTTATGTAATATCTCTAAAAATTACTTTCTGTGTTTATTAATTCCTCCTATCATTACAAAGAAATATCTCGAGCGATATATAGTCACAACCCCACAGAAAATATAGTAGATATGAAAAATTAATTGTTGATGGCCTCTTCAAAACTTTTTCAAAAGGATAAGCGGGTTTAAGAAGTGGAGTCCTATTATAAGGCTCTATTTGTCATAATGTTTGATTGCGGAATTTGAAAATTTTATGTTTAAACCCAACAAACGACGAACTGCAAGATGATTATGTAATAATATAAACATGTAAATCATACAACATGTAATAATCGTAATGCATCGGAAGAACACTTACGGTTTGAATAATCTAGAGTCTTTTAGTATAACTTCCGAGGGTGCGCACACAATTGATCTTCGACTGCAGGTTCCTAGAACTCCGATGTAATCCTACCAAAGGTTCGAGAGAATATCATTTAATTCTAGGCCTCTAAGACTTAGAATAATATAAATGAATTATGTATTGAATAATGAAATGAAGCCACTATTTATAGATGCGTTTTAGGGTTAAACGCAGCCTAGGGTTTCCCATGGGTCAGGCCCAGAAAACGAGGGTCAGTGGGTCAGTCAGACTGGCCACTGGAATGGCGGAGCCGCGGCTCAAAATGGGAAGCGTCGCGACCCTAGTCCATTTTTAGGACGTCGTCTCATTTTCATTTTAATTAAATCTGAAATCCAATTTTGACTTAATTAAATAATCATTATTCATTCGAATATCTCGATCATAAATCGAACATTTATATTCTCTCATTACATCCTTAGATCGACGGAACAATTGACATAGTTTTACCCTACAGACTTTCACATATCGACATTAATCATATTAGGGTCTACACGGAACTCCTAGACGGCGCCGGAATATGAACTCAATATGTGAAGTATAGTTACACGAATTTGGTAAAGTGAACCTCTATGTGGGAAGATAAAATCTTTTCATTCACGACACACTCGATCAAGCTTAGGATATGTCAAGTGTCTATCCAAATGGCTTGATCATTATATCTCATCTATATTAGTTGACAACAAGACTATATCCTAGATATGTCTATTGCGTTGGCCAACGACTTAGTCAACCTAATATCATTGAGAAACTGAGTGCTCTCTCGAATATACATTTGAGGAATGAATACTAATATTGGCTCAACTACCACCTTTAATCCACTTCGTAATATACCCAATACAAGTCGTATCTCAACCTATAAGACATTTGAGCTTAGGACAAGATCAAAGTACATTTTTGTAAACAAGGTATGTATCGACCTCAAGTCTAAGGACTTCTATCTCTCACACATTGATTATACTTTAAATATGTATAACAAATAGTATATCAGTAGGGTATAATAATACTTCCAAAGTATCCATGTGTCCATCAAGAATATCCATAACTCATAGCACGTGAGACATACTACATTCTCTAAGGATATGATGCAGACCACATGTCGACTTAATTATCGATATCACATTCTCGATGATCATTAGTCGATGATATTTTAAGAGTTACGTTATAATATTAATAGCTCACACTATTAATAACAACGTAACCTTTAGGGATGCATATTATAGAATATTATAAACAATCAACTAACAATTCATTAATTGCAAATGTCAAAATATTAATCTTCATTAATAATAATATGAATGTGTATAAAGTACATTTGTCTTAATACATATTGTCTCTAGGACATAAATATACTTTCAATCTCCCATTTGACCTAGATCCAATCTCCAACATATCTAATACCCATATTCTCAAAGTGATCATTATGCTTAACTAAGCTTAATGATTTAGTGAGTGGGTCATCAAGATTATTGTATGTGGGAACATAGTCTAATCTAATCTCTTCAGTCTCCACCATCACCCTGAGTATATGGTACTTTCTTGGTACATGTTTGTTGATCTTGGTTCCTTAGCCAGAGCAATTGCACCAGTGTTGTCACAATAAAGTCATTGGACAACTAGCACTCGGAACTACCCCTAATTCCTCCAGGAACTCAGAAATTGCGACAACTTCTTTACCAGCTTCCGATCAAGCAATGTACTCAGCTTCGGTTGTCGAATCAGCAGCTGTATCTTGTTTGAAACTTTCCAGCTCACTGCTCCACCATTGAAAATGAATGTGTATCCAGACTGAGACTTGAAGTCATCAAAATCCGTCTGGAAGCTAGCATCAATGTATCCAGTAGCAGCTAGCTTTTCTTCTCCACCATAGACCAAAAAGTAATCTTTAATTCATCTAAGATACTTAAGAATACTCTTGACTGCTTTTCAGTGTTTCTCCCCAAGATTCTGCTGGAATTTGCAAGTCATACTAAGTGCAAATGCCACATTCGGCCTAGTACAAGTCATGTCATACATGATTGATCCTATAGCCAAAGCATATGGGATCCTCTTCATGCGCTCAAGTTCTACAGAATTAGAAGGACTATCCTTCATAGATAACTTGATGCCTTGACCCATAGGTAGACCGTCTTTCTCGGAATTTTCCATAGAAAAACATCTAAGCACTTTATCTATGTAGACTGACTGTGACAACCCCAACAATCTTTTAGGTCTTGTTACACCCCGTATTTACAGGACATGCTTTAAGAACGTACGTAAGAACTCACAAGTGTTAAGATTTGAGACTTGTAAAAATTTATCGGAATTATGAAATTGTCGGAAAACGTATTATTGTGACGAATGGGAGGGCGACACGTGTCACCCCCCCCCCCCTTATGGTGCCTTGGACGAAAATGAGCAAGGACTTAAGGGTCATTTGACCTTTGTAGGATGACTAAGTCTTGCAAGTAGTGAGCTTGAGAAAATTGACTTAGTCAATGGGTCCACAAGGCTTGATATTTAAGAGAACCTCATCCAAGCCACCCATTTGGTTACATCTTGACCCTCAATGTTACTATATAATACTACTAGTAGCAAGACATAGTCCAACACTTAGAAAAATTTCAAGAATTTGAAGAACACACATTTGTTGCTCTCGGGTTCAAGCACATTAGAAAAGAATTTTTTTTTGTTTCTTGTCCATTAAGCTCCACACTTTAAACCAAGGTTCATGAGTGTATTGTGAGTGTATCTCAATAGAAAAATCCCGGAAAAAGATAGTTTTTGTATTAGTCGCAAGGTGAGAACCTAGTTGCTTCTCTAGGTTTTGTTTGGAAGTTTGAAGGAAATTTGTTGGTATTGTTCTAAGGGTCTCAAGTTGCGGATTGAAGTGTCTTGAAGAGGCTCTAAGTTGCTAAGGAGCGACTTCGGATTTGGAGTTGGATTAAGATTCGTTGAGGTAATAATCTTGTCTCTTAAAAGTGTTACAAGATTATATATATTGTTGTTAGCTTTACATGTTGCTAGCATGAAGTTTATGTGTTGAAGTTTTATAAGTATTATGGATTGATTGTAGCCTTAAATCCGAAATGTCATTTAAGCCATGTGAAGTTGGATTACAATTTGGTCGTTTATTAGAATCGTCGCATGTTACTTACTTGAAGATTATAGTAGTTATAATCGATTGCGGCTTGATATCATGTTATGCTAACAACTTGGATTGAAATGGAAATTGGATAAGAATTGGTGTTGTTGTACTCAATGTGGCCGAATTGGACTAGTAGTTTGTATTAGTTTGATATCTTTTGTGGGGCGGATTTTTACACGTCTAGTAGGCGTGTAATCCCCTATTGTTAATTGCATTGTTTGGGCCTTAAATGTGGCGTGTTTGGTTATTGAATTCGGCCTTGAAAAAGGTGGCAAAGTAAGTAGAAACAAAGGAGGTACTGTCCGATTTTCCGTAGAATTTAGAGACTTTACTCTTGTAATATTCTACGTTTGAAGTAAGGCGTTAATAGACGTTTTGTGGATATTATAGGTTGACATACTACGGGCGGGATTTTGTACTTGGTAAGTGGTTTGACCCGAAGAGGTATGTAGAACTTTCCTATCTTTTGAGCATGACTATTTGCACGTATATAGTACGGTAGACGTACGAGACCTTGATATCCTTTACTAGTTTTATGAATAGCCAAGTCGGGTGAGTTAGGAGATTAACTCACTTCTTTGAAAATATTAAGGATATCTTAAGTTTTATTAAAGTTAAGGGACTTGAAGAGTTTTAAAGTATGTGATACTTGTTTCGTTTTAAACGCATAAGTCCCTTGGATAGGAATTTGTATTTGACTAAGGTATAAAGTGAATATAACGACTTTATGGGAAGTTGGTTATATTAGCTTTATGGAAAGATAAATGAAGATAAATGACTTGATTTAATGAAAGACAATTTGATTTTAAGGCATCAATTGCCTAAGGTTTTATAAGAAAAGGAGTCACTTGATTTAGAAACCTAACTTTATTTCTAAAGGTATTGTGACTTGTCCTGAAAAGAAATTTTGACTTGATACTATGGTTAATGGTATCTTGGAAGTTTTATACTAAAAAGAGTCATTTGTTTTAAAGAGTAGAAGTATGTAGTATGTTATACCCCGTAGTTGCAGGGTATGTTTGTGAGGACGTACGTACGAGAGTACGGCAGAAATTTTGAAAAGAAAGAAAGATGTGAGTTTTCGACGGAAAAGTTTCCGGTAATTTGTGAAGAAAAAGGTTCGTTAATGGGAATTGGATTCCCAGATTTGGTATTTGGACTTCTTAAATTATATTAGAATTTTGGGATTTTATTTTCGGAAATGGTCACGTGGGGCCCACGGGAGAAATTCTGATTTTGTGGAGCAGCTTTGTTTTTGAGATTTCGGTATTTTGGATATTTTGGAAGACGAAATATTCGGCGAATCGGGGCGACACGTGTCACCCCATGGCACTGGCCGAAATATTTATTGTCTGCAACACCCGATTAAGTCGTTTTTAATGAAGCGTTTTACTAAGCTACGAAGGAAAATTCGGCTATGTCATTTAGTATTTTTGCGAATTTTTCCGAGAGGCGGGCGTTTTGGACCAACGAGAGGGCAACACTTGGCACCCTCGTTGGTGGACTTGAAGGCGGTAGGCCGAATGGATGGGCAAGTTGTGGTAGATATTTGTGTAGATATTTGTGAGGATTTGTGGAGTAGGGTTAGGGTGCACTTGGCTTGATCTTGGCCTTACACTTGTGTAGCACTTGGCTAGATCTTGGCCGTTGGTTGGCCTTTGGCTTTGCTATAAATACCCTCCTTGTGAAGACTTATTCATTCACCTCACTTTGTCTAAGTCTTGAAATCCCTCCTCTCCTTGTTGTTGCTCTCGTCCAACTCCCTTCTCCCCTTAGAAGGAGGCCATGGCGAGAACACCCCTCACTAGCCTAGTTGTGCTAGCCGAGCCTACCCCTTGGTAGAAAGTTGTCTTCCAGTATTGTTATAATGCCCAAAATACCTTAGCCTTGTACCTTGTAGTATTCCAAAGATACCTCTTTACGTAGAGCAGGAAATACTACCTTTTGTCCTTTAGTCTCAAACCGAAACCCTAAGGAAATCTTCGTTGTTGGTTGGAGTATGTGAGTAGAAGTTGGTTAGAACTTCTAAGGGTTGTTTGGAGTGGTTTAGAGCGCACGGAGTGGAGCTAAACCTTGCTCGTGAGCGACGACATTAAACTCGGATAATTTTGGGCTTATCGAGGTAATTATCTTGTCCCTCTATTGTAATTGGAAATTACATGTTTGTTAGAATATATAGTTGAAGTATACTATATATGGAACTATACTTAGTATTCGGCAATGTCTTTTGACTTAATCCTGAAGAATAAAGAACTGAACTGAACTGTATTTACATAGGACTGTATTGCAGTAGACTTGTGTAGTATTGCTGAGTAGAATTGTACGTCAGGTTAGGCGTGTAAACCCCGTTGTCTTGGTAGCGGCCTCGATAGAGGAGGAGATTCTGTTGTTGCGGGGAGAGTCTTGCGAATTTTCTATAGAAAGATAGAAACTTGTGTTTTGGGGTTAATAGACGTTTTGACCTTTATAGGTGAAAGTACTAAGAGTAGCGTATTCTACTCGAGGAGTGGAAAGGGCTAGCAAGGTTGTAGTACTTGGAGCATTTTGCTTATTGTCGATAAATCGTCGCGAGGTATGTGAACCTCTTCCTATCTTTTCTAGCATGATTATTGTGAACTATGTAGTACGGTAGACGTACATGTGCTAAGTGATTTGGTTGGTTTAAAACATAGGGTGTTATAATAGCTTTATGGGAAGTTAGTTATAACGACCTTATGTAAGTGAAAATGGTTTACTGATGTTAGAAGTTAAGAGACTTGATCTTATAAGATAAGAGACTTAACTTATTTGTTTTAATGTGGATGTTTGTGTGAAACCTCATTCGTGAGTAATGAGTACTTGGTTTTAAAGGGATAATGTTTTACTGATTTCGGGAATCAGAATGTGTATCGACAGGACCACCGCGGCGTTAATAAAAGGAAAATGTATTGAATAATGATGTGTTGTATTAAAACCGGTAGAAACCTCCATCTGCATAGAAGCTAAGATGAGACAAAATGATATTACATTTTCTAGATCACGGTTCTTTGTAATAAGATCGTTATAAACAAGAATAAACTACTCACGTATATGTCATATGTTACTCAATTGTTCTAAAAGGAATCAAGTGATTAAGTTTGGGAACTATGAAACCATTTGAAAAATGAGAAGCTTGAGTATTTGAAACTATGCAAACTGGAACTTAGGAAAAGAATGTGGTTACTTGGTTTTGAAAAGGAAGGTGGGTTGGTCATTCTAATACTACGGGTATCGGGTGACTCTTATAAAAGAAATGGATCTCTTTTAAAAGAACTTAACGTATGTAGTACTTTGGGGTTAAAAACCCGGACTTTGGCATAAAATGAAAGTACTTTGAGTTGTGTGAAACTTGCCTATGCTTGTGATGATAGCCTTTATTGTACAAGCGTTGTGTTTACGTGTTCCGCGTCTCGATAGAGTCGGTTGGTAGTTGAGAACTTACTTGGATGTCTTGGCGGTGGCGGAGAAATTCCGCAGTGCGTTCACGCTGATAGTATTATTGTTGTTAATCGCTTTGGACATACCGACACGATCGTAGCGCGGGTATGCTTCCATTTTAGTTAAGGTCTTGTGGTTAATCGCTTTGGATATCTCGACGCGATCGTAGCGCGCGGGTATGTTTCCATTTCGATTATCGCCTTGTGATTTCCTTTTGGACATCTTGACACGATCGTAGCGCGCGGGTATCGTCCATTTGGAAAGTTGTCTTATTGTTTCCCTTTGGACATCCGACACGATCGTAGCGCTGCGGGTATCGTCCATTTGGAAAGTTGTCTTATTGTTTCCCTTTGGACATCGACACGATCGTAGCGCACGGGTATGCTTCCATTTGGATTCTTTGTCTTGTTGTTGAGGTCACATGGACATGTCTACACCGATCTGAGTCCGGGGCATGTGGCCATGGGACATTGGTATTATTGTTGCATCATGGACATGTCTACCGTCACGATATTCGGGCACGCGGCCATGTCACGAACGATTGATGTGGTGGGCGTGAGACCCATAGTTATATTGGAGTGATGATGTTTTATGTTGTGAGCGTAGTTTGGTTATCATACATGTCTCGCTTTATATAGACTAGTATGATTTCATTCTGATATTATCTGATTTCACATACTTGGTACTGTTATCGACCTCGCCCGAAGCTGCGTTCATCTGCAGTAGAAGTACATCGATCGTGGATCCTCGCCATAGGATCACGATTCAGCATTTGAAGCTCCGTTTCTCGGAGGCTTATCTTTTAGTAGGTGTTCCACGAGTTGTAGGTTCTTGTACATTCGGGGGTATGGCGAGGCCTGTCCGTCATAGTCGTATTTATCTTAAGTGCTGTAGTACTATTGTGGGCGGGGTTGTAAAAGATTAAACATTCGAGTTTTATGTATATCGAAGGCAAGCTTGTTTTTGGTTGCTGTTTATTTATTATATCTCTTGTTAAATGACTCATGTTTTATGTTCCGCTGATTTTCTCGATGTATGTATCACCAGGGTGCGGGGTAAGGCACGATGTGAACCGGGCAGTCGTTACAAAAGTGGTATCGAGCGATTAATCCTCGGAAAGTGTCTACGCACCGTGTCTAGTAGAGTCTTGATTATCGATGTGTTGTGCACCACATCTATAATCGGAGGCTGAGACATTTAGGATTAGTTTCCATTCTTCTCATTCCGAGATCGTGCCTTAGAGTGTGTTGTAAGTTGTACCCTGCAGCGTATCTCGTTTTACGATTATGCCTCGCGCAAGCAGCGAGCCCGAAGGGCAAAGCGGCCGAGTGCTGCTAGTGAGATCTGAGGAGAGTACGAGCGCGAGCCCGATGCACGAGTTGTGCTTGACGGCGGGTTTCGCGACGCCGCCCGACCAGCGAGTTTAGAGCGCAGCGATGGGCGTGAGACTCTGATGCACGAGCCTCAGTCCGCGATGCAGGCGGGGAGATGGGTCACGAGAGATGGCGATTATTGGCGAGTTGTGGCGAGATATGAGAGCAGTGGATCTGGCGATTCGGTTCGATGCTGATGGATTCACCCCGGCGAGATAGTTTGAGGCTACGGGACTTTACGAGTTGTAGCGCGAGTTTTATGGGTCGAGGCACGAGGATGATCCGCAGGAGTTCATCCGGCGATTCTGACGGATCACGCGGGTGATCAAGCTTGAAACAGTGCGTGACCTTTGGTTCGCATCGGTGCGTGATACATGATCGATTGGTTTGATTCATGGGAGCTTTCGGGAGAGCATGCACCTCCAGCAGTATGGGATGAGTTTTGGGGCTTTCCTCACGCACTTCTTGCCTCCGCGGATGAGGAGGGCGCAGTAAGTGATTTTTATTCTTGAGGCGAGAGAGAGGCGCCGTCGGGAGTACAATGTCGAGTTCGATTCTTTGGCTCGATATGTCCTGCGCTAGTGGCGAATATGGAGGATAGGGTGCATCGCCACGTCACGGGCTTGATGATTATATGGCGAATCTTGTGCGGGTGTTTCTCTTCGGGCATGGACATTGCCGCGTGCGAGCTCATGCGCTAGGATGTGAGGCACGGAGGGTCGGCGGAATGACTGGATCGCCAGAAGAGGGCCGGGGCGGCGGGGTCCTTTGGTGGCTTTCGAGGCGGACCGCCTCGTGGCGAGCTAGTTATATACCCCACCGGTCTGCAGTGGTCCTCCACCGTCTTGAGGCGGTCGGGGCTCGAGGTTGATTTTGCGAGCGGGGTGTTAACGGTGAAGCCACCCTACCTCGTTGTGACCATTGTGGTAGACTCCATTTTGGAGAGTGTCGTGCTAGATTGGGAGTTTGTTTTACATGCGGCCAGCGGGGCCATTTGCGGAACCGTCAGGCCAGGAAGCGCGGATGTTACGGCGAGCCCGGGATGCGTGGCTGGTTCATCACCTGCTAGGTATGCGCCTGCAGGAGCCTATGATTAGAGTGGGCGGTAGCTTCAGGTATATCCTTAACCCTCTAGAGTTTTGGTATGCTTGTTATGATGATCTCATTATTGTGTGCTATGGACGGATAGCATTGTGATAGGTGTGAGTTAAAATGCATGCTTAGTTGGGAGGATACGTATGGGGCATGGTAAGTGTGAACCTTAGATTATGTCACGGCGAGACCTTAGGGGTAAGGTCGTCTTGAGTTAAAGATTTATTTTTGACCACTTATCGAGTAGTAGTATGCGTGGGATTTATTTGTGTGATAAGTCCACGGGTAGTGTGAGATGGAAGTGGTAGCTTTCATGATGTGAATTAGTAAGATTGTTTGGATCGGGAACAAGAGTTTGCACGGTTGGGGTCGGGTTTAGGACCATTTGCGGGTCAAACCGTAACGATTTGGGATGGGGCCAGTTCAGGTGGTCCCGCCAGTGGTAGGGTCACGAGGGTGCTAGGCGAGTTTAGATGATCATCGTATGAGTTCGTGGACGCGTTCGACGAGCGGTTCGTAAAGGCGGGAATGGCCTTAAGGAAGTTTGAGGTTAGTAAGATGACCAAGTTTGGAGGTAGTGACTCTGAGATTTTGAGCGGAAGTAATGGTGAAGTATGATGCGTACTAGAAGAGTTCAAGTGTTCGAGAAGGCACGACGAGTAAGGAAGGAAGATAACGTGTGTTATTTCGTGGCGGTATGGCGTTGACAACTTGTTAGAGGAACTTCATCGATATCCGTCTTGAGAAGGAACATTCGGGACGAATGTTTCTAAGGAGGAGAATGTTATACCCGTAGTTGCGGGTATGTTTGTGAGGACGTCGTGCGAGAGTACTGCGAAATTTTGAAAAGAAAGAAAGATGTGAGTTTTCGGAAAAGTTTAGGTAATTTGTGAAGAAAAAGGTTCGTTAATGGGAATTGGATTCCCAGTTTGGTATTTGGACTTCTTAAATTATATTAGAATTTTGGGATTTTATTTTGGAAATGGTCACGTGGGGCCACGGGAGAAATTCTGATTTTGTGGAGCCCGCTTTGTTTTGAGATTTCCGGTATTTTGGATATTTTGGAAGACGAAATATTCGGCGAATCGGGGCGACACGTGTCACCCCGTGGCACCCTTGGCGAAATATTTATTGTGCACAACCTTGATTAGAGTCGTTTTTCGAAGCGTTTTACTAAGCTACGAAGGAAAATTCGGCTATGTCATTTAGTATTTTTGCGAATTTTTCGAGAGGCGGGCGTTTTGGACCAACGAGAGGGCAACACTTGGCACCCTCCGTTGGTGGACTTGAAAAGGCGGTAGTAAGTGAATGGATGGGCAAGTTGTGGTAGATATTTGTGTAGATATTTGTGAGGATTTGTGGAGTAGGGTTAGGGTGCACTTGGCTTGATCTTGGCCTTACACTTGTGTAGCACTTGGCTAGATCTTGGCCATTGGTTGGCCTTTGGCTTTGCTATAAATACCCCTCCCTTGTGAAGACTTATTCATTCACTCCTCACTTTGTCTAAGTCTTGAAATCCCTCCCTCTCCCTTGTTGTTGCTCTCGTCCAACTCCCTTATCCCTTAGAAGGAGGCCTTGGCGAGAACACCCTCCTCCTAGCCTAGTTGTGCTAGCCAGGCCTACCCTGGTAGAAAGTTGTCTTCCAGTATTGTTATAATGCCCAAAATACCTTAGCCTTGTACCTTGTAGTATTCCAAAGATACCTCTTTACGTAGAGCAGGAAATACTACCTTTTGTCCTTTTAGTCTCAAACCGAAACCCTAAGGAAATCTTCATTGTTGGTTGGAGTATGTGAGTAGAAGTTGGTTAGAACTTCTAAGGGTTGTTTGGAGTGGTTTAGAGCGCACGGAGTGGAGCTAAACCTTGCTCAGGAGCGACATTAAACTCGGATAATTTTGGGCTTATCTAGGTAATTATCTTGTCCATATATTGTAATTGGAAATTACATGTTTGTTAGGATATATAGTTGAAGTATACTATATATGGAACTATACTAAGTATTCGGCAATGTCTTTTGACTTAAGCTGAAGAATAAATAATCGAATGACTGTATTTACATAGGGTGTATTGCGATAGACTTGTGTAGTATTCGAGTAGAATTGTACACGTCAGGTTAGGCGTGTAAACCCCCTGGTTGGCTTGGTAGCGGCCTCGATAGAGAGGAGATTTCTGTTGTTGGGAAGAGTCTTCGAATTTTCTATAGAAAGATAGAAACTTGTGTTTTGGGGTTAATAGGCGTTTTGACCTTTATAGGTGAAAGTACTAAGAGTAGCGTATTCTACTCGGAGTGGAAAGGGCTAGCAAGGTTGTAGTACTTGGAGCATTTTGCTTATTGTCGATAAATCGTCGCGAGGTATGTGAACCTCTTCCTATCTTTTCTAGCATGATTATTGTGAACTATGTAGTGCGGTAGGCGTACATGTGCTAAGTGATTTGGTTGGTTTAAAACATAGGGTGTTATAATAGCTTTATGGGAAGTTAGTTATAACGACCTTATGTAAGTGAAAATGGTTTACTGATGTTAGAAGTTAAGAGACTTGATCTTATAAGATAAGAGACTTAACTTATTTGTTTTAATGTGGATGTTTGTGTGAAACCTCATTCGTGAGTAATGAGTACTTGGTTTTAAAGGGATAATGTTTCTTGATTTGGGAATCAGAATGTGTATCGACAGACCACTGCAGCGTTAATAAAAGGAAAATGTATTGAATAATGATGTGTTGTATTAAAACCAGTAGAAACCTCCATCTGCATAGAAGCTAAGATGAGACAAAATGATATTACATTTTCTAGATCACGGCTTTGTAATAAGATCGTTATAAACAAGAATAAACTACTCACGTATATGTCATATGTTACTCAATTGTTCTAAAAAGGAATCAAGTGATTAAGTTTGGGAACTATGAAACCATTTGAAAAATGAGAAGCTTGAGTAATTGAAACTAGGCAAACTGGAACTTAGGAAAAGAATGTTGTTACTTGGTTTTGAAAAGGAAGGTGGGTTGGTCATTCTAATACTACGGGTATCGGGTGACTCTTATAAAAGAAATGGATCTCTTTTAAAAGAACTTAACGTATGTAGTACTTTGGGGTTAAAAACCCGGACTTTGGCATAAAATGAAAGTACTTTGAGTTGTGTGAAACTTGCCTATGCTTGTGATGATAGCCTTTATTGTACAAGCGTTGTGTTTTACGTATTCTGGCGTCTCTCGATAGAAGTCGGTTGGTAGTTGAGAACTTACTTGGATGTCGCGTGATGGCGGAGAAATTCCGCAGTGCGTTCTGTTGATAGTATTATTGTTGTTAATCGCTTTGGACATCTCGACACGATCGTGGCGCTGCGGGTATGCTTCCATTTTGGTTAAGGTCTTGTGGTTAATCGCTTTGGATATATCGACACGATCGTAGCGCGCGGGTATGTTTCCATTTCGATTATCGCCTTGTGATTTCCTTTTTGGACATCGACACGATCGTAGCGCGCGGGTATCGTCCATTTGGAAAGTTGTCTTATTGTTTCCCTTTGGACATACGACACGATCGTAGCGCGCGGGTATCGTCCATTTGGAAAGTTGTCTTATTGTTTCCACTTTGGACATCACGACACGATCGTAGCGCACGTATGCTTCCATTTGGATTCTTTGTCTTGTTGTTGAGGTCACGTGGACATGTCTACACGATCTGAGTCGGGGGCATGTGGCCATGGGACATTGGTATTGTTGCATCATGGACATGTCTACCGTCTGATATTCGGCATGCGGCCATAATGCGAACTGATTGATGTGGTGGGCGTGAGACCCATAGTTATATTGGAGTGATGATTTTATGTTGTGAGCGTAGTTTGGTTATCATACATGTCTCTGCTTTATATAGACTAGTATGATTTCATTCTGATATTATGCTGATTTCACATACTTGGTACTGTTGTCTTGACCTCGCCGGCTGCGTTCATCCGCGGTAGAAGTACATCGATCGTGGATCCTCGCTCATAGGATCATGATTCGTAGCATTTGAAGCTCCGTTTCTCGGAGGCTTATCTTTTAGTAGGTGTTCCACGAGTTGTAGGTTCTTGTACATTCGGGGTATGGCGGGGCCACTGTCGTCATAGTCATGTTATCTTAGAGTGCGTAGTACTATTGTGGCGGGGTTGTAAAGGATTAAACTGCTCGTGTTTTATGTATATCTTGAAGCAAGCTTTGTTTTTGGTTGGCCTGTTTATTTATTATATCTCTTGTTAAATGACTCATGTTTTATGTTCCGCTGATTTTCTCTGATGTATGTATCACTAGGGTGCCCGGGGTAAGGCACCAGTAACGGGCCCCGGAACGGGTCGTTACATAGTACTTGGGTTAAATTCCCGGAGTTTTATAAAAGATATGCTAGTGCCTTAAGTAAACTAAAATGAGAGTGTATATGAATAAGACTAATAAGAAGCTAGGGGGATTTCTTAACTTGCTTACTTATTGTATGATAAGCCGGTAGTGTTTATGTTATGTATGATGGCCGGTTGAGATAGGGTAAGAGTATATCGAGGGTAAATCCCAGATCGTTATACCACCTTCTTGAGGTAAGAGTATATCGAGGGTAAATCCCAAGATCGTTATACCACCCTTGGGGTAAGAGTATAAATGAGGGTAAATCCCCAAGATCGTTATACCACTGTTTAGTGGATTTGCTACCCACGATCGAGGAATACCTCACGCGAGTCCTTATGGGCTTACGCGGGTGAAATAGTCTCAATGCGGTAGTCTGACTATCGAGGAATACCTCATGCGGGTCCACACGATCTATGCGGGTGAAATAGTCCCAGGAGTAGGATTGCTAAATGATACTGTGGGTGGATGGTCCTGCTTTGATCGTGAGCTTCCTATTTTTATGTTGTACGTATGCTATTAGTTACTCTCATTGTTAGTGTTACACCCCGTATTTACAGGACATGTTTTAAGAACGTACGTAAGAACTCGCAAGTGTTAAATTTGAGACTTGTAAAAATTTCTCGGAATTATGGAATTGTCGGAAAACGTATTATTGTGACGAATGGGAGGGCGACATGTGTCACCCCCCTTATGTTGTCTTGGACGAATTGAAGCATGGACACAATGGTCATTTGACCCTTGTTTGGAAGACTAGTCTTGCTAGTAGTCAAGCTTGAGAAGGTTGACTAAGTCAAAGGGTCCAAGTCTTGATATTTTATAAGATTTCATCCAAATCACCCATTTGTCCACACCTTGACCCTCCATGTCCCTTATAATACTACTAGTAGTGTGAGAGAGCCCAACACTTAGCAAAAATTTACAAAAATTGGATGAACATAGGCATAAGCTCTCGGGTTCACCATTAGGAAGAAGGAAAAATTTCGTTTCTTGTTCATTCAACTCACACTTTAAACCAAGGTTCATGAGTGTTATGTAAGTGTATCTCAATAGAAAAATCCGGAAAAAGAGAGTTTACGTATTAGTCGCAAAGTGAAAACCTAGTGGCTTTCTAGGTTTTGGATTGACGTTTGAAGGAAAGTTGTTGGTATGGTGCTAAGGGTCTCAATGGCGGATTGAAGTGTATTGGAGAGGTTCTAAACTACTAAGGGCGACTTGGATTGGAATTTGGATTAAGGATCGTCGAGGTATAATCTTGTTCTTTGAAAGTGTTACAAGATTATTTATTGTTGTTGTTAGCTTTACATGTTGCTAGCATGAAGTTGATATGTAGAAGTTTATAATGATTATGGATCGATTTTAGCCTTGGAAATCCGATATGTAATGTAAGCCATGTTAAGTTGGATTACTAATTGATCGTCTATTAGAATAGTCGCATGTTAAATTACTTGAAGATTATGGTTTATATTATCAAATACGACTTGATATCATGTTATGCTACCAATTCGGATTGAAATGGAAATTTGATAAGAATTGGTAAGGTTGAACTCAAGGTGGCCGAATTTGGACTTTTAGTTTGTTTTTCATTTGTATTGGACTACTTTCCAAAATGTGAGCCAATTGGGTATTTAGTTTTTATTTGTATTGAGTACCTTATAGAAATTGTGAGCCAATTGGGGCTGTTTGGTTATTGTATTCGGCCTTGAAAAGGTGGCAAAGTAAGTAGAAACAAAGGAAGTCTTTGTCCGATTTTCCGTAGAATTTGGCGACTTAGCACTTAGAATATTCTACGTTTGAAGTAAGAGGTTAATGGACATATTGTGACCATTATAGGTTGAAGTACTAAGTATAGCGTATCCCTTGGGAGAGTGGAATAGCTATCAAGGTTGAAGTACTTTGGAGCATTTTGCTACGTGTCGATAATCGTCGCGAGGTATGTGAACCTCTTCCTTCCTTTGGCATGATCCTATGTATGGAATATACTTGTGGTATCATTTCATGTTTCCTTCTACTCTTAGAAGTTAAGAGGTAGTTATGTGATTTACTCTATGTAGAACTTTTCCTATCTTTTGAGCATGACTAGTTGCACGTATGTAGTACGGTGAGACGTCTGAGACTATGATATTCTTTACTTGTTTTATGTAATGCCAAGTCGGGTGGGTTAGGAGATTAACTCACTTCTTTGAAAATAGTAAGGATGTCTTAAGTTGATTTTAAAGTTAAGGGACTTGAAGAGTTTTAAAGTATGTGATACTTGTCGTTTTAAACGTATAAGTCCCTTGGATAGGAAATTGTTTATGGCTAAGGTATAAAGTGAATATAACGGCTTTATGGGAAGTTAGTTATATTTGCCTTATGGAAAGATAAATGACTTGACCATGTAAAAGGCAACTTGATTTCTGGCATCAATTGCCTAAGGTTTTATAATAAAAAGAGTCGAGTTGATTTGGCTAATTTACGGCACAAATGAGAATAAGTATCGAACAAGCCACTGCAGCGTTAATAAAGGAAAATGTAATGACAATCCATTATGTTAAAACAAGTAGAAATCCTCCATCTGCATAGAAGCTAAGATAAGACAAAATTGTATTACATTTTCTAGATCATGGCTACTTGAATAAGATCGTTATAAATAAGTATAACTTATTCACGACGCACCAAAGATTTGTTACTAATTTTAAAAGAGCTTACGTATGAAGCTTTTAAGACTTTGAAACTTGTTTTCTTAAAAGTTAAGAGACTTGAAGTATTTTGAAAGTTAAGAGAATTGATTTGAATGTATAAATCTCTTAGTTATAAAAGGAATGAGTTTGTCTAAAACCATAAAGGGTTATAACGACTTTATGGGAAGTTGGTTATAACGGCTTTATGGAAGGATAAGAGAATGGTTTTCTCTAATAACGAAATCAAGGAATAACTAGTATTAAGGAAGGGCAAATTGTTTTAAAGGTACCAATTGCTTAAGGTTTTTAATAAAGAAGTCATTTGATTTAGAAGCCGGTAATTGTATTTCTAAAAAGGTATTGTGACTTGTCTTGAAAAGTAGATATGACTTGATATTACGGTTATTAGTATCTTGGAAGTTTTTTTTTAAAGAGAATCATTTTAGAGGACTAGAGGCACGTAGTACGTTGGGTTAAATTCCCGGATTTTATAATGACACGATTAGTGCCTTAAGTAAACAAAAATGAGAGTGTATATGAACAGGCTAATAAGAAGTTAGGGGATTTTCTTAACTTGCTTATGTTATGTATGATAAACCGGTAGGGCTTATGTTATGTATGATGGCCGGTTGAGTCAGGGTAAGAGTATAAGTGAGGGGTAAACCCCCAAGACGCTGTACCACCTGCTTTATGTGTTGTTTGTGGCCGGTCGAGATAGGGTAAGAGTATAAATGAGGCAAGCCCCAAGACGTTATACCACCTTCTCGAGGTAAGAGTATAAATGAGGCAAGCCCAGGCGTTATACCACTGCTTTGATTGATATTATGGGCGTGAGACCCATGGTTATGTTTTACACTTTCAGCTGTCGACAGTGATGGGGGATTCCACGGGCATACTCTGATATTGGTGTGACTTGATCGCGTCGGTTAGGCGGGTAGTATATGTGTCCCTCGTAGTGGGCGGACTATGTTATGAAAGATAAGTAAGTTATATGGTAATGAACTTAATGATTCTTTTCTAATAATGACGTAAGAATGTGACTATAACTTTTATTGGGAATGGAAAGGTTAATAAGGTACGATTAAGTTCATAAGTGGTAATGACACGGCAGGATCTGGTATGTATTTTTATACTTGTCCTTGTCATTCTTTTGTACAGTTATGATTTGTTTCTTATGCGTTATATTACATTCCATATTAAATTTTTGTTATGCGGCCCCGAAGTGCGTTAATGCCGCGAGTTTAGGTACGATTGTGGATCCGCGAGCTTAGGATCGGTTAATAAGTTGAGATGGCTCGGTGTTCGGAGTTGTCACGTTTATGTTTATTGAAGTGCGGCGGGGCCTTGTCCCGCCACAGTTGTTATGTCAAAACTCTTAGAGGTCTGTAGTCACATATTGTGGGTCAGTTTGTAAAAGAAATGAGGCAACTGCTTCGATTTTATTTATAAGTTTCATGTATGTTCCGCTGATTTTTCTCTGATGTTTACCTGTAAGGGTGCCCAGGTAGGGCACCAGTCGCGGTCCCGGGGTCGGGTCGTGACAAAAGTGGTATCGAGCGCTTAGTCCTCGGAAAGTGTCTGGGCGTATGCAGTAGAGTCTTGATTATCGGTGTGTTGTGCACCACATCTATAATCAGGAGGCTGCAGGACATTTAGGATTGGTTTCCATTCTTCTCACTCAGAGATCGTGCCTTAGAGCGTGTTGTTAGTGGTCTCTCCTAACGAGTTATGTTGATCGCTACGAGAAAGCGTGATAACCAGAAATACTATGTGGATTGCGTATCGGGTTGGTAATGATTATAGTATAGTTGGTATTGTGACATACATCTATACGGAGTTATGTATGAAGTCGACGCGTGTTGCCTAGAATGATTTTAGATTACCAGAAATCGGTAAAGACTAACTAGATACCGGGAAGGTATGGAATAGTTAATGAATTTTCGCCAAGGTTTTGTGTTTTATTTCGAGATAATTGGAAAAGGATGAGCTGTCTGATAGGGTAGTGAACCCTTAAGAAGCTATATTAAGGAACCTAACGGAATGTCATGTTAATAGATTAAGCTGTGTAGTAAGCTTAAGAAGATTATACGGATGAGGCATGTATAGAGTAAATAATGGTTGTTGTGATCGAGACAACATGGTTATGGTTTTGTGAGAAGTTTTGTACCGTTCTTGGGGGGTGATAAGATAGGGAGCATGGAAATTGCGAGCCTAAGAATATTGTTTACTGTCGAGACCTTAGGTATATAAGGCTTTCTCTGGCAATAAGATTTTAAGTCAGACCAAGGATAAGAGTTAAGTGCGACGTTGAGTCGGGTTGAGGACCTGTTACGGGTCTCCCCATGGCCTGGAATGGAGTGGGATCAGTTGGTAGTAGTTCGCCACGTGACGAGTCACGGTGCAAGGCCAGTCTAGTTAATTGTTTTGGGTTCGTGGACACGTTCCACGGAACCAGTCGTAAAGCGGAAATGGTCGTATTTTGTCTTATAGAGTGACTCCAAAGATTAGAGGCCAGAATTTGTAGGTATGTATGTATGCTAGTATGAGTTGGAAGTACGAAAAGAAAATCTCTTTTGGGCTTATGATGGACAAGTATGCGTGTGCGAGGTATTAGGGCCATGTGTGGCATTGTTAGCATGTCGGGGTTGTGAAAGGAAACTATGTCGCTAATTATAAGTTTGACTCCGAAAGAACATTCGGGGACGAATGTTTCTTAGGGGGGAAGAATGTTACACCCCGTATTTACAGGACATGTTTTAGAACGCACGTAAGAACTTCAAGTGTTAAATTTGAGACTTGTAAAAATTTCTCGGAATTATGGAATTGTCGGAAAACGTATTATTGTGACGAATGGGAGGGCGACATGTGTCACCCCCCTTATGTTGTCTTGGACGAATTGAAGCATGGACACAATGGTCATTTGACCCTTGTTTGGAAGACTAGTCTTGCTAGTAGTCAAGCTTGAGAAGGTTGACTAAGTCAAAAGGTCCAAGTCTTGATATTTTATAAGATTTCATCCAAATCACCCATTTGTCCACACCTTGACCCTCCATGTCCCTTATAATACTACTAGTAGTGTGAGAGCCCAACACTTAGCAAAAATTTACAAAAATTGGATGAACATAGGCATAAGCTCTCGGGTTCACCATTAGGAAGAAGGAAAAAATTTCGTTTCTTGTTCATTCAACTCCACACTTTAAACCAAGGTTCATGAGTGTTATGTAAGTGTATCTCAATAGAAAAATTCCGGAAAAAGAGAGTTTACGTATTAGTCGCAAAGTGAAAACCTAGTGGCTTTCTAGGTTTTGGATCGACGTTTGAAGGAAAGTTGTTGGTATGGTGCTAAGGGTCTCAATGGCGGATTGAAGTGTATTGGAGAGGTTCTAAACTACTAAGGAAGCGACTTGGATTGGAATTTGGATTAAGAATCGTCGAGGTATAATCTTGTTCTTTGAAAGTGTTACAAGATTATTTATTGTTGTTGTTAGCTTTACATGTTGCTAGCATGAAGTTGATATGTAGAAGTTTATAATGATTATGGATCGATTTTAGCCTTGGAAATCCGATATGTAATGTAAGCCATGTTAAGTTGGATTACTAATTGATCGTCTATTAGAATAGTCGCATGTTAAATTACTTGAAGATTATGGTTTATATTATCAAATACGACTTGATATCATGTTATGCTACCAATTCGGATTGAAATGGAAATTTGATAAGAATTGGTAAGGTTGAACTCACGGTGGCCGAATTTGGACTTTTAGTTTGTTTTTCATTTGTATTGGACTACTTTCCAAAATGTGAGCCAATTGGGGCTGTTTAGTTTTTATTTGTATTGGAGTACCTTATAGAAATTGTGAGCCAATTGGGGCTGTTTGGTTATTGTATTCGGCCTTGAAAAAGGTGGCAAAGTAAGTAGAAACAAAGGAAGTTCTGTCCGATTTTCCGTAGAATTTGGCGACTTAGCACTTAGAATATTCTACGTTTGAAGTAAGAGGTTAATGGACATATTGTGACCATTATAGGTTGAAGTACTAAGTATAGCGTATCCTACTGGGAGAGTGGAATAGCTATCAAGGTTGAAGTACTTTGGAGCATTTTGCTACGTGTCGATAATCGTCGCGAGGTATGTGAACCTCTTCCTTCCTTTGGCATGATCCTATGTATGGAATATACTTGTGGTATCATTTCATGTTTCCTTCTACTCTTAGAAGTTAAGAGGTAGTTATGTGATTTACTCTATGTAGAACTTTTCCTATCTTTTGAGCATGACTAGTTGCACGTATGTAGTGCGGTGAGCGTCTGAAGACTATGATATTCTTTACTTGTTTTATGTAATGCCAAGTCGGGTGGGTTAGGAGATTAACTCACTTCTTTGAAAATAGTAAGGATGTCTTAAGTTGATTTTAAAGTTAAGGGACTTGAAGAGTTTTAAAGTATGTGATACTTGTCCGTTTTAAACGTATAAGTCCTTGGATAGGAAATTGTTTATGGCTAAGGTATAAAGTGAATATAACGGCTTTATGGGAAGTTAGTTATATTTGCCTTATGGAAAGATAAATGACTTGACTATGTAAAAAGGCAACTTGATTTCTGGCATCAATTGCCTAAGGTTTTATAATAAAAAGTCGAGTTGATTTGGCTAATTTACGGACAAATGAGAATAAGTATCGAACAAGCCACCGCAGCGTTAATAAAGGAAAATGTAATGACAATCCATTATGTTAAAACAAGTAGAAATCCTCCATGCATAGAAGCTAAGATAAGACAAAATTGTATTACATTTTCTAGATCATGGCTACTTGAATAAGATCGTTATAAATAAGTATAACTTATTCACGGCACCAAAGATTTGTTACTAATTTTAAAAGAGCTTACGTATGAAGCTTTTAAGACTTTGAAACTTGTTTTCTTAAAAGTTAAGAGACTTGAAGTATTTTGAAAGTTAAGAGAATTGATTTGAATGTATAAATCTCTTAGTTATAAAAGGAATGAGTTTGTCTAAAACCATAAAGGGTTATAACGGCTTTATGGGAAGTTGGTTATAACGGCTTTATGGAAGGATAAGAGAATGATTTTCTCTAATAACGAAATCAAGGAATAACTAGTATTAAGGAAGGGCAAATTGTTTTAAAGGTACCAATTGCTTAAGGTTTTTAATAAAGAAGTCACTTGATTTAGAAGCCGGTAATTGTATTTCTAAAAAGGTATTGTGACTTGTCTTGAAAAGTAGATATGACTTGATATTACGGTTATTAGTATCTTGGAAGTTTTTTTTAAGAGAATCATTTTAGAGGACTAGAGGCACGTGTACGTTGGGTTAAATTCCCGGATTTTATAATGACACGATTAGTGCCTTAAGTAAACAAAAATGAGAGTGTATATGAACAGGCTAATAAGAAGTTAGGGGATTTTCTTAACTTGCTTATGTTATGTATGATAAATCGGTAGGGCTTATGTTATGTATGATGGCCGGTTGAGTCAGGGTAAGAGTATAAGTGAGGGGTAAACCCCCAAGACGCTGTACCACCTGCTTTATGTGTTGTTTGACGACCGGTCGAGATAGGGTAAGAGTATAAATGAGGCAAGCCCAAGGCGTTATACCACCTTCTCGGGTAAGAGTATAAATGAGGGCAAGCCCGAGGCGTTATACCACATTCTCGGGTAAGAGTATAAATGAGGCAAGCCCCAAGGCGTTATACCACTGTTTTGATTGATATTATGGGCGTGAGACCCATGGTTATGTTTACACTTTCGGTATCGGCGGTGATGGGGATTCCACGAGCATGCTTTGATATTGGTGTGACTTGATCGCGTCGGTTGGGCGGGTAGTATATGTGTCCCTCGTAGTGGGCGGACTATGTTATGAAAGATAAGTAAGTTATATGGTAATGAACTTAATGATTCTTTTTCTAATAATGCACGTAAGAATGTGACTATAACTTTTATTGGGAATGGAAAGGTTAATAAGTGCGATTAAGTTCATTTGTGGTAATGACATGGGAGGATATGGTTTGTATTTTTATTCTTGTCCTTGTCATTCTTTTGTTATACCGCATTTCAGTGTATGCGAGGACGTGCGTAGGAAATTCGAACTTCAGTAAGGATTGGCGATTTTCACTTTGTGCACAACACGGTTAGAGTCGTTTTTCGAAAGCGTTTCCACGACTTTCGTAGGGAATTTCGGCTATGTCATTTCTAATTTTTGCGGATTTTTAGAGAGGCGAAGCGTGTTGGACCAAAGAGGCGCCACTTGGCACCTCTCATTGGTGGACTTCAAATCGTCCATTTGGGCCGAGATGGACAAGGTAAGGCACGTTTTTGTGCCTTGACAAAGTCAAGGGTAGGTAGGATATTTGTGTTTGGTAAATCCTAGCCTACACTTGCCTAACACATGGATTGATCTTGACCATTGGTTGGCCAAGGCTTATGCTATAAATACCCATCCCTTTGAAGACTTATTCATCCATTCCTAAATGTTTCTTAGTGTTAAATCTTCTCCCTCCCCTTTATGTTGAGTTCGGCCAAGAGGCCTCCCCCTCTCCTAGAGGCCTTGGCGAGTGCACACCCCCAGCCTAGTTGCTTTCGTATAATACCCCTGTGGTGTAGAAATACTCTCAAAGTATTGTTATAATGCCCAAATTACCTTAGTAGTATACCTTGTTGTATTCTAAGGTTATACCTATCTGAAAAGCCGAAATACTATTATACTTCGTCGATCCAAACCGACACCCTAGGAAAATCTCCATAGTCCGTTGGAGTATTGTGTAGAAGTTGGTTAGAACTTCTAAGGGTTGTTTGGAGCGGGTTGGAGCACCCGGAGTTGGAGCTAAACGATTGCCCAGGATCGACTTTATACTCGGATAATTATGGGCTTATCGAGGTAATTATCTTGTCCCCCCCTATTGTAATTGGAAATTACATATTGTTAGAATATATAGTTGAAGTATACTATATATAGAACTGAGCGTAGTTATCGGCAATGTCTTTTGACTTAAGCTGAATAATACTTACAGCGATGTCTTGCGACTTAAGCTGAATTTAAAGAAGAATCTTGAGCCGTAATTACATAGGGTGTATTCAGATGAGACTTGTGTAGTAGTACCGTGGAGTAGAATTGTACAGTTAGGGTTAGGCGTATAACCCCTGGTTGGCTTGGTAGTCGGCCTCGATAGAGAGGAGATTCTGTTGTTGCGTGGGAGAGTCTTTGCGAATTTTCGGTAGAATGTTCTACGATGAGATCTAAATGTTAATAAGCGCCTTGTGGCCTTATAGGTTGAAGTACTACGTGTGGCGCGATCTACTTGGCTTAAGGAGTAGCCGACGGTTGGAAGTACTTGGAGCGTTTTGCTATTAGTCGATACTCGTCGCGAGGTATGTGAACCTCTTCCTATCTCTTCTAGCATGATATGTGTGAACTATGTAGTACGGTGAGCGTCATGTGCTAAATGTATTTGATTGGTTTAAAACATAAAGTGTTATAACGACTTTATGGGAAGTCGGTTATAATAGCTTTATGTGGATAAGCAAATACTTTGTGGTTTTTAAAAGGTAATTGATTTGGTTATAACTGGCTTGTTATGTGTTAATGAAGAAGTTGAAGTATTTCAAAAGATTTGTGAATCATTTTGAAAGAAAGAGTAACACTTGGTTTTAAAGGTTTTAAAAAGAGTTATACTAGCTTTATGGGGAGTTAGGTATAATGTCTTAAGAGAGGTAAAGAAAATGGTTTACTGGTGTTAGAAGTTAAGAGACTTGATCTTATAAGATAAGAGACTTAACTTATTTGTTTTAATGTGAATGTTTGTATGAAACCTCATTCGTGAGTAATGAGTACTTGGTTTTATTTAAAGGGAATGATGTTTCTTGATTTGAAATCGAAATGTGTATCGACAAACCAACTGCGGCGTTAATAAAGGAAAATGTATTAAGTAATGAAGTATTATTAAAACCAGTAGAAACCTCCATCTGCATAGAAGCTAAGATGAGACAAAATGATATTACATTTTCTAGATCATGGCTGCTGTAATAAGATTGTTATAAACAAGAATAACCTACTCACATATATGGCATAGGTTACTCAAATGTTTTAAAAGAGATTAAGACTATGAGTTATGAAACCTTTCTAAAATAAGTGACTTAGGCATTTGAAATTAGGCAAACTTGAACGTTTGGAAAATAATGTTGTTACTTAATTTTACAAAAGGGGAAGTATTTTGTTTACTTAATAAGATAGTCACTATTTTAATACTACGGGTATTGTGTGACTTATGTGAAAGAAACGGATCTTTTAAAGGGTTTAACGTAAGTAGTACTTTAGGGTTAAAACCCGGACTTTGGCATAAAATGAAAGTACCGTGAGTTGTGTATAACTTGCCTATGTTTGTTGTTGTGTAACTTGCTTATGCATGTTGTTGTGACACTTGCCTATGCTTATTGTGATAGCCTTTGTTGTGCAAGGAATGTATTTCACTTGATTACCGGTTCATCCGGGAATGTATTTCACTTGATTACCGGTTCATCCGGGAATGTATCTCACTTGATTACCGGTTCATCCGGGAATGTACTTCACTCGACTACCGGTTCATCCGGGAATGTACTTCTCGACTCACGGTTCATCCGGGAATGTATCTCACTTGATTACCGGTTCATCCGGGAATGTATCTCACTTGATTACCGGTTCATCCGGGAATGTATCTCACTCGACTACCGGTTCATCCGGGAATGTATCTCACTTGATTACCGGTTCATCCGGGAATGTATCTCACTTGATTACCGGTTCATTCCGGGAATGTATTTCACTCGACTACCGGTTTATCCGGGAATGTATTCCACTCGACTTGACATGACTGCTTTTATGTTGTGAACTGTAGTTTGGTTATCATACATGTCTCCTGCTTTATATAGACTATTATGATTTGATTCTGATATTTCTGATTTCACATACTTGGTACTGTTATCGACCTCGCCCGAGTGCGTTCATCCGCATGAGTAGAAATCGTTGGCTGTCGATCCCCTTTAGGATCACCTTTCAGCGTATTGGGAAGCTCGTTCCTTGGAGGCTTATCTTTTGGTATGTGTTCCACGAGTTGTAGGTTCTTGTACATTCGGGGGTATGGCGGCCCTGTCCGTCATAGTTGTTGTCATTCGTAAGTGCAGAATCTGTTGTGGCGGGGTTTGTAAAAGGATTAAAGCTATTCATGTTGAAAAAGTTGTTATTTATATATCTTAGAAAGACAAGTTTTTCCTCAGTTCTGTTGGTACTTCATTTGTTTCGTATGCGTGTTTTATGTTCGTGATTACTCGATGTTGTATCACCAGGGTGCGGGGTAAGGCACGATCCACGGGCCGGGCAGTCGTGACAAAAGTGGTATCGAGCGATTAATCCTCGGAAAGTGTCTACGACCGTATCGATGAAGTCTTGATTATCGGTGTGTTGTGCACCACACCAATAATCGTGAGGCTATAGGGTATTTAGGATTGGTTTCTATTCTTCTCACTCCGAGATCGTGCCTTAGAGATGTGTTGTAAGTTAGACCTCGGCGTATTTCTTTCCCTTACCGTTATGCCTCGCGTAGGGCAAACCCGGCCCGGGAGGGCAAGCGGCGAGGAGGCTGCGAGTAGAGTTGAGAGGTTGCGAGGGCACAGCCCAATCTTTACCTAGGGTAGTGCTTCATTCGGGGATTTCTGCGGCGTCACTAGCCCCAGTGAGTTTAGCACGGCGGCGTTCCTCTGCGGCCATGATATTTGAACGCCGGTTCCACGGCGAGCAGATTATGGATTGCAAAGCGACCACATTACTAGCTATAGATTTGGCTACGAGAGTATACCGATGTATCGCAAGTCTTGATGACTACCTAAGAGAAGGTTGTGCAAGAGTAATTCTTGATTAGGCTTGAGCATGGCACGTATGCGGGCTTATGCGCGTGGCGAGAAACGTAGAGATCGACGGGTTAACGAAGGGCAATGAAGAGGGCGAGTAGCAAGGTCCTTTGGTAACTTTAGGCGAGTCACCTCGCCAGTGATTAGATTATGCACATCCACGGTCAGAGAGGTCCTCCGCAGGTTCGATGCGTTCGGGGTACGCAGGAGTTGGTGAGAACTCGGGGTTTCGATTCACTATGGGACGACGTCATCGGGAATGTCGTCTTTTAGTTGGTACTTGTTGTACTGTGGCGTCGGGGCAGTGTCGAATGGGTGACCTAGTAGGGGACTTTGCCTTGATCTGGGTGGGTAGTTCGTCACCTTCCAGCTATCGCCTACGGGACAAGTTTGATTAGAGCGACTAAGGGAGTGAAGCGATGAGACATAGATCTATCCTTAACCTCTAGAGTTTTGTATATGTGATAAGGTGAGTATACCTTAGGTGCTATGTTCGATAGCAGTGTGTTAGTTGTGATTTGAAATCATGGTTGTTTAACCGAGTAAGATTTTGGGGGATAGAGAAAGTGTGAGCCTTAGAGCTTTATACGTAGAGACCTTAGAGGTGAGGCCATCTCGAGAAAATGGTGTAGTGTTATGTTTGACCCTTATCGGAGTGCATAGTGCGTGAGCTATGTTTTTGGGATAAGTCCCCGAGTAGCGTAATATGAGAAAGGGTAGTTGAGCTAAGAAGACCACTAGGTTTTATAACGTGATTAGTGAGAGTTTTCCTCCGGGAAGCTAGTATGGTGCGCGTTGCCGGGTCGGGTTGAGGCGCGTTGCGGGTCAACCCGCAGCATGTTTGGTGGTGGGGTCGGTTGTGGTGGTCGTCTTGTGGTAGGGTCACGAGGTGTTAGGCGAGTTTAGTTAACCAACGTGCGGTCGTGGATCGTTCGACCGATGGTCGGGCGAAGGAGGTCACCGTCTTGTCTTCTAGCGCGACCGTTTACTCAGCAGTGTTGATGTTATCAGAAAGGTTGTAAGGCTGCACGGGGTGCCTACCTTAACCTTATGGCAGACAGTGGAGTCCAGGGTACGGCTGTGTTTGGTTTCTGGAAGTTTTACCAAACATGTGTTAAGAACTCGGTGAGTCTCGAGAATCGCATTCGCCGCCGGGCGGTGTTTGGATTTCGAGGGGTAGTTGTAGGGATT
Organism: Przewalskia tangutica; assembly: GCA_029844215.1. NCBI lineage: Eukaryota > Viridiplantae > Streptophyta > Magnoliopsida > Solanales > Solanaceae > Przewalskia > Przewalskia tangutica. Next base: position 84,403,961 of record CM056731.1, read on the forward strand.
GTTGTCTCTGTGGAGAGTGTTTAAGCTACCGATTCGGTGTTCGGATGTCGCCTTTTGAAACCTTGTAGGGCGGAAGTGTAAGTTCTTGGCCGATTGGTTCGATGTTGGCAAGTTCGATTAGTTGAGCTTGTTCCACAGATGGATAGTGAAGCTTGTCTAGAAGAAGTTACGCAGCTCGGAGGAATCGTGCGGATAATCGCGAAGCTTAGAGTTCAGTGGGCCAGTCGGTCTTCTTGAAAGTACCACCGGACGGTGTGAGCTTTGGAAAACAGAGAAACTTAGCGAGTTATTTTGGGCCTTTTTTTGAGTTCATGAAGAATAAGCCGGGTTGCCGATATGTTAGTATTTGCGTCCGACTTAGGAGGCGGTATGTCCGATCTTTTCGTATTGTTGTGTTCAGGAAGTATCGAAGATCCATCGAGTGTTCGATTATGATGACCACGTTAGAGATAGTAACCGAGTTTTGGAAACTGGCGATTTAAATGTGGAAAGAGTTCGAGTGTCACGGACCTCGATGATCGCATGCGATCGGTACCATTTGTTGGTCGCCGAGAAGGTTAATGCCTCGTGCAAAGTGACAAAAGTGGTATCATTTCTTTTAAGAGAAGTGCGAAGGAAGTATATTTTAGACCACGGAGAGGTGGTTGTGGTGATGTTAGAGGTGTTTCCTCGTGGACTTGGATATAAGTATTTTGCGCGATTGTTTACGTGTCCATGTGTGGCGAGTTTGTTCTCGTAAGTATAGTAGTGAAGACTATCTTGGCGCGTTGTTTGAGACTTAGAAGGAACATTCGGACGAATGTTTCTAAGGAGGAGAATGTTATACCGCATTTCAGTATGTGCGAGGACGTCGTAGGAAATTCGAACTTCAAGTAAGGCTTGGCGATTTTCACTTTGTGCACAACACGGTTAGAGTCGTTTCGACGAAACGTTTCCACAACTTTCGTAGGGAATTTCCGCTATGTCATTTCTAATTTTTGCGGATTTTTCAGAGGCGAAGCGTGTTGGATCAAGAGGCGCCACTTGGCACCCTCTCATTAGTGGACTTCAAATCGTCCATTTGGGCCGAGATGGACAAGGTAAGACACGTTTTTGTGCCTTGACAAAGTCAAGGGTAGGTAGGATATTTGTGTTTGGTAAATCCTAGCCCTACACTTGCCTAACACGTGGATTGATCTTGACCATTGGTTGGCCAAGGCTTATGCTATAAATACCCATCCCTTTGAAGACTTATTCATCCATTCCTAAATGTTTCTAAGTGTTAAATCTTCTCCCTCCCCTTTATGTTGAGTTCGGCCAAGAGGCCTCCTCTCTAGAGGCCTCGCCGAGGTACACCACTAGCCTAGTTGCTTTCGTATAATACCCCTTTGTGGTGTAGAAATACTCTCAAAAGTATTGTTATAATGCCCAAATTACCTTAGTAGTATACCTTGTTGTATTCTAAGGTTATACCTATCTGAAAAGCCGAAATACTATTATACTTCCGTCGGTCCTGGCAAAACCACAGGAACATCTCCATATTCCGTTGGAGTATTGTGTAGAAGTTGGTTAGAACTTCTAAGGGTTGTTTGGAGCGGGTTGGAGCGCCCGGAGTTGGAGCTAAACGATTGCCCAGGATCGACTTTATACTCGGATAATTATGGGCTTATCGAGGTAATTATCTTGTCCCCCCCCTATTGTAATTGGAAATTACATATTGTTAGAATATATAGTTGAAGTATACTATATATAGATCGGCGTAGTTATCGGCAATGTCTTTTGACTTAAGCCCGAATAATACTTACTGCAATGTCTCGCGACTTAAGCCCGAATTTAAAGAAGAATCTTGGTAATTACATAGGGTGTATTACAGAGACTTGTGTAGTAGTACCGTGAGTAGAATTGTACCCGTTGGGGTTAGGCGTATAACCCCGGTTGGCTTGGTAGTCGACACCGATAGAGAGAGATTTACGCTGCCATGTTGCGGGAGAATGTTCTACGATGAGATCTAAATGTTAATAAGCGCCTTGTGGCCTTATAGGTTGAAGTACTACGTGTGGCGCGATCTACTTGGCAAGGAGTAGGCGGTTGGAAGTACTTGGAGCGTTTGCTATTAGTCGATACTCGTCGCGGTATGTGAACCTCTTCCTATCTCTTCTAGCATGATATGTGTGAACTATGTAGCACGGTAGACGTCATGTGCTAAATGTATTTGATTGGTTTAAAACATAAAGTGTTATAACGGCTTTATGGGAAGTCGGTTATAATAGCTTTATGTGGATAAGCAAATACTTTGTGGTTTTAAAAGGTAATTGATTTGGTTATAACTGGCTTGTTATGTGTTAATGAAGAAGTTGAAGTATTTCAAAAGATTTGTGAATCGTTTTGAAAGAAAGAGTAACACTTGGTTTTAAAGGTTTTAAAAAGAGTTATACTAGCTTTATGGGAGTTAGGTATAATGTCTTAAGAGAGGTAACGAAAATGGTTTACTGGTGTTAGAAGTTAAGAGACTTGATCTTATAAGATAAGAGACTTAACTTATTTGTTTTAATGTGAATGTTTGTATGAAACCTCATTCGTGAGTAATGAGTACTTGGTTTTATTTAAAGGGAATGATGTTTCTTGATTTGGAAATCGAGAATGTGTATCGACAAACCACTGCGGCGTTAATAAAGGAAAATGTATTAAGTAATGAAGTATTATTAAAACCGGTAGAAACCTCCATCCGCATAGAAGCTAAGATGAGACAAAATGATATTACATTTTCTAGATCACGGTTTCTTGTAATAAGATTGTTATAAACAAGAATAACCTACTCACATATATGGCATAGGTTACTCAAATGTTTTAAAAGAGATTAAGACTATGAGTTATGAAACCTTTCTAAAATAAGTGACTTAGGCATTTGAAATTAGGCAAACTTGAACGTTTGGAAAATAATGTTGTTACTTAATTTTACAAAAGGGGAAGTATTTTGTTTACTTAATAAGATAGTCACTATTTTAATACTACGGGTATTGTGTGACTTATGTGAAAGAAACGGATCTTTTAAAGGGTTTAACGTAAGTAGTACTTTAGGGTTAAAACCCGGACTTTGGCATAAAATGAAAGTACCGTGAGTTGTGTATAACTTGCCTATGTTTGTTGTTGTGTAACTTGCTTATGCATGTTGTTGTGACACTTGCCTATGCTTATTGTGATAGCCTTTGTTGTGCAAGGAATGTATTTCACTTGATTACCGGTTCATCCGGGAATGTATTTCACTTGATTACCGGTTCATCCGGGAATGTATCTCACTTGATTACCGGTTCATCCGGGAATGTACTTCACTCGACTCTGGGTTCATCCGGAATGTACTTCACTCGACTCACGGTTCATCCGGAATGTATCTCACTTGATTCTGGCTCATCCGGAATGTATCTCACGATTCTGGGTTCATCCGAATGTATCTCACTCGACTCACGGTTCATCCGAATGTATCTCACTTGATTCTGGTTCATCCGAGAATGTATCTCACTTGATTCCGGTTCATTCCGGAATGTATTTCACTCGACCAAACATCCGGAATGTATTCCACTCGACTTGACATGACTGCTTTTATGTTGTGAACTGTAGTTTGGTTATCATACATGTCTCCTGCTTTATATAGACTATTATGATTTGATTCATGATATTTCTGCTTTCACATACTTGGTACTGTTATCGACCTCGCCGGCTGCGTTCATCCGCAGTAGAAATCGTTGGTACATCGATCCCCGCTTTTAGGATCACCTTTCGCGTATTGGAAGCTCCGTTCCTTGGAGGCTTATCTTTTGGTATGTGTTCCTGAGTTGTAGGTTCTTGTACATTCGGGGTATGGCGGGGCCATCGTCATAGTTATTGTCATTCGTAAGTGCATAGTAATCTTGTTGTGGGCGGGGTTTGTAAAAAGATTAAACTGCTCATGTTGAAAAAGTTGTTATTTATATATATCTTAGAAAGACAAGTTTTTCTCAGTTTACTGTTGGTACTTCATTTGTTTCATATCGTGTTTTATGTTCGTGATTACTCGATGTTGTATCACTAGGGTTCGGGGTAAGGCACGATCCACGGGCCGAACGGTCGTGACACTTTTGTACGATTATGATTTGTTTCAGACGTTATATTACATTCCATATTAAATTTTTGTTATCGACCCGCCGAAGTGCGTTCATGCCGCGAGTTTAGGTACCACGATTGTGGATCCGCGAGCTTAGGATCCGGTTCAGCAAGTTGAGATGGCTCGGTGTTCGGAGTTGTCACGTTTATGTTTATTCAGTGCGGCGGGGCCTTGTCCCATACGATTGTTATGTCAAAACTCTTAGAGGTCTGTAGTCACATATTGTGGGTCAGTTTGTAAAAGAAATGAGGCAACTGCTTCGGTTTTATTTATAAGTTTCATGTATGTTCCGCTGATTTTTCTCTGATGTTTACCTGTAAGGGTGCCCAGGTAGGGCACGATCGCGATCCCGGTGGTCATGTGATTAGTAAGGCACGTATCGTAATTTTGTTATCATACATGTCTCCGGCTTTGTTTAAACTTATGATGTAATTACAGTATTTTCCAGTTTTACATACTTAGTACATATTGTGTACTGACCCCCTTCTCGAATGCGTTCATCCGCAGTAGGGGTAGCGGTGGTGGATCCTCATTCTTAGGATCACTTATCGACGTCGAAGCTCCATTCTCGGAGGCTTGTCTTTTTAGTGATTTTCCCCGATGTTGTAGATTTATGTACATTCAGGGTATGGCGGCCCACTGTCCACCGTTATTATTCTAAGTGCGTAGTCACATGTTGTGGTTTGGGGCTGTAAGAACCGAGTTGTACAGTTTTGCTTTTTGATTATGCATATTCTATGGAAGGCGGCCTTATCGGCTAGCCTTGTCAAAGCAAATGTTCCAACTCTTTGAGGCTTGCTTAAGCCCATAAATGGATTTCTGTAGCTTGCATAAAACATTTGGCGTGAACTCAGATGAAAAACCCTCGGGTTGTTTCATATACACTTCCTAAACTAGATTACCATTGAGAAAATCATTTTTGACGTCCATCTGCCAAATGTCCTAATCATAATATGCAGCTATTGTAAGCAAAATTCAAATGGACTTAATCTTAGCAACAGGTGAAAATGTTTCATCATAATCAACTCCAGGCCGTTGATTATAACTTTTAGCCACCAACTTTTCTTTATAAGTCTGTACCTTGCCAATGCATCGATCTTCTTCTTGAATACTCATTTGCATCCTATGGGTTTAACCCTACATGACAAATCAACCAAGTTCCACACTTAATTATGTACATAGATTTCATCTCAGATTTCATGGCTTCTTGCCATGAAATGGAATCAATGTCCAACATTACTTCGCTATAGGTTGTAGGCTCATCATCATCGGGAATATCTATCTCACTGTGTGTTTCCACAAGTAGATTTAGTCTTTCAGAAGGACGATAAGTCCTAGTGGACCTACAGAGTTGATTGTTTTGGAGTTTAGTACTTGATATGTTCTGAATGTGAGATGGTTCTTGTGTGTTGGTTTGTCACTACCCGTTCCGGGGCCCGTGACTGGTGCCTTACCCGGGCACCCAAGTAGTCATACATCAGAGAAATCAGCGGAATATAAAACAAGACATGAAATGAGAAACAGTTGCCTTTCGGCATATATATATAAAAAACTTGAACACGACGATTACATCCCTTTTACAAACTACGCCACAAGATTACTACATACCTCTAAGAATGTTAGAATAACAACGACGACGGGGCCCGCCATACCACGAATGTAAGCACCTACAACAGAGGACTATACGAAGATAAGCCTCGGGAGAACGGAGCTTCCCAAAACGCTGTGATCCTAAGAGCGAGGATCGACGGCGGTGTACCTCTACTGCGGCATGAACGGCCCGAAGGAGGTCAAGCAGTACCAAGTATCTGGCGAAAATATAAATGAAATCATAATAGTCTATATAAAGCGAAGACATATATGATAACCAATTTACGATACACAATATGTGATCGTATCAAGTCGTGGACTCACGCCTAAAGTCATCACTCAAATATAACCATGGGTCTCATGCCCACAATATCAATCATGCCCGTGGAATTCCTTCCTCACTGCCGGCAGTCCATGATATAAAACACCAAGGAATACACATGAACACCAGGTCCCACCTGTGTCATAATAAAATCGTACGGGGTAAGTACGAAGGCATAACCGACTACTAAAACCCACAGTACCAACAATGCCATAAACTGTATCACGAGGTCTTTCTAGACCGCCACATGATCGAAGCTGGCCACTCGCGCGATATCAATGTGCGCGTCTAATCCTGGAACTTCCCGCAGCTCCGCATAGGCCACACACATAGGCCCGCATGAGGTATTCCCCGCATCGAGGGTAGCTACTCCTCGGCATCGTCCTGGACTCGTAGTCCGCATGGCCACATAGACCGCATGGCCACATAGACCGCACACTAACCTGGAACTCTCGTAGCTCCGCATAGGTCCCCTGGACCCGCATGAGGTATTCTCGAATCATAGTCACATTGCTCGCACGAGGTGTACCTCGCGTCGGGGTAAGCAAGCTTAACCCCCGTATATCATGTCAAGAGGTGAGTGATATAATACTAACATAACGGCTTATCGTTAAACAACATAAGCACAACAAGGGAAACCCCCTTACACAACCATCACAAGACACTAACACACGTAGCATCCTAACATGTTTACTTATCAAATCAACAAGAAAGTATTACAAGGCTATCACAAACCAACATAGTCAAGTTATTCACACAAGGTACTTTCTATTTTATGCCAACAAGTTCGGGTTTTTATCCCCAAAGTACTTCATACATTATCTCTTTAAAAAGATCATGTTTCTTTCACAAGAGTCACACGATACCCGTAGTATTAAAAAAAAGAGTGACTATCTTTTTAAGTAAACCAAAACAATTTCCCTTTTTAAAGACAAGTAACAACCTTCTTTTCCAAAACTTCAAGTTTGCCTAAGTTCAATTACTCAAGTCTCTTATTTTCGAAAGGTTTCGTAGTTCATAGTCTTAATCACTTAATAATATAATTCACATTTAAAACAATTTGAGAAACATATGCCTTATGTGTGAGTAGGTTATTCTTGTTCATAACAATCTTATTAAAGCAGCCATGATCTAGGAAATGTAATATCATTTTGTCTCATCTTAGCTTCTATACAGATGGAGGTTTTTACTGGTTTTAATAATACTTAATTAGTCAATACATTTCCCTTTATTAGCGCTGCAGTGGTTTGTTCGATACTTATTCTCATTTCCGAAATCAATATAAGACGTTCATAAACAATTAAGTAAACCGTTCCTTTTATCTCTCTTAAGTCGTTATACCTAACTTCCCATAAAGCTAGTATAACTCTTAAGCTTTTAAAACCAAGTATTACTCTTCTTTCAAAAACGATTCTTAATTCTTTTGAAATACTTCAAGATTCTTATTATTTAGACTCAAGTCAAAAGACATCGCAGTAAAACCACGTTCAGTTAACACACGTACGTCTACCGTACTATATATATTCCTTTAAAATATCATGCTCAAGAGGATAGGAAGAATCACATACCTCGCGACGATTATCGACAAATAGCAAAATGCTCCACCGCTAAAACCCGGCCAGCCTTGTCCACCTTTCAAGTAGAACATGCTATTCGCAGAACTTTCAACCTTTAAAGGCCATATACGTCTATCAACGTCTAGACTACTCTGTAGAATATTCTAAGCAGAGGTTTCTCTATTCTACGAAAAATCGGGCAAAGACTTCCTGCAGTTAAACTACACAAGTCTCATGTAAATACGGTCTATGTAAATCTGATTCAATCTTCTTTAATATTCTTACGATGTGATTTCATTCAATTCTCTTCTTTAATATCCTTCTATATATCTTATACTCACTTCTATACTACTACGTATGTAATTTCCAATTACAATAGAAGGACAGTATTTACCTCGATAAGCCCAAAATTATCCAAGATTTAATGTCGATCTGAGCAACGTTTAGCTCTACTGCAGGCGCTCAACCCGCACTAAACAACCCTTAGAAGTTCCCAAACCACTTCTACTAATACTTCAACCAACTATGAAGTTTTTCCTTAGGGTTTCGTTTTGTATTGAATGGAAGTATAGTAGTATTTACGGGCTTTTAGTATAGGGTAACCTTGGAATACTACAAGATATTTGGGCCAAGGTATTTTGGAATAGTAACAATACTTGGAGAATACTTTTCTACCAAGGGGTATTTCACGAGAACAACTAGGAAAAGGGGGGATGTTTCGGCCAAGGCTTCACAAAGGGGGAGGGGGTGTTTCGGCTAGCTCTACTAGGAAGGGGGGGAGGCTTGGACGAAAACTACAACTAAGAGGGGGAGGATTTTAAGACTTGGAAAATGTTTGTGGATGAAGAAGTCTTCAACTAAGGGGGGGTATTTATAGGCCAATCAATGGCCAAGATTAAGGCAAGTGGAGGGTGGGGATTTGGGCAAGTGTACCTTATCCATCTACCACAAAAATATCACAAAAATATCCTACCTAATCCTTGACCAAAAACGTGCCAAGAATGCCCACAATGCCGTCCACTTGAGGGTGACACTTGTCACCTTCTCGTTGGTCCAAAATATTTCATCTCTCGGAAAAATCCGCAAAAATAATAAATGTCGCAGTAATTTTCCGCCCAAGGTTCGGAAAACTTTTCGTCGGAAAACAATTCTTTTCGGGGGTTGTGCACAAATTTTTCGTCCCTTGCCTAACTTAAGGCTTAAACTTTTGTACGTACGCCCTCACGTACATACTCAGGAAATACGGGGTATAACATTCTCCTCTAGAAACATTCGTCGAATGTTCCTTCTCAAGACAGATAACGATAAAGTTCCTCATAGCTTAATCGGTTTGCAAATGCCACACATGGCCACAATACAACAGCGCAAATACTTAAATCCAAGTCCACAAGGAACCTCTAGCATCACAAAGCTCCCACTTCAAGGGCTAAAAGATACTCCGCCCGCGCTACTTCACATAAGAAATGATCACTTCATTCTCTTAACCTATGCTCGCTTCTCCCTTTCTCGTCGTACCCTCGAACTCTTTCTACTACGTACCACCCTTCCGTTATTGCTTCAGTTTCCAAAATCTCGGGGTTACTATCTCCAACTTGGTCATCATTAACTGGGAACACTCTGGATGGATCTCCGATATTTTTCCGAACGTAGCAATAAGAAAGATCGGACGCACTGCCTCCCACGTCGGACGACAAAGCTAACTTATAGGCAACCTGGCCTATCCTCCAAAGGATCTGAAAACGTTCCAAGTACCTCAGGCTAAGTTTCCTCTGTTTTCCAAAACTCGTCACACCCTTTCCGGGGTGGTACCTTCAAGAAGACCCACCGTCAACCTGAACTCCAAGCGTCATCGCCGATTATCCGCACGACTTTTGTTGACTCTGAGCTGCCAATAACCTCTTCTGGATAAGCTTCACCCTATCCACATCCTGCCGAAACAAGTATGAACCAACTATATGAACCTTGCCAACATCGAACCAATCGACCGGCAACCTACACTACCGCCCATACAAGGCTTCATAAGGCGACATCCGAATACTGAAATGGTAGCTATAAAACACTCCCTCAACAGGAGGCAACAATCCTCACAGCAACCCTTGAAATCCAAACACTGGCCCGAGGGAGAATGCGATCATCGAGACTCACCGAAGTTCCTAACCCCGCTGGTAAAACTTCCGAGAAAAAGAAATAAGCGTAACGGGCTCCATTTGCTGTCATAAGGTGAAAGTAGGCACCTCGTGCAGCCTTACAACCTTCCCGATATAACATCTCGCATAACCTCTGCCGAGTAAGCGGTCTGGCCCGAAAGACAAGATGGTGACCTCATCGGCCCGACCATCGGTCGAACGCATCCACGAACTTCGTCTGTTGGTTAACTAAACTTGGGCCTATCACCCTCATGACCCCACCACTGGAGGACCACGCCGAATTGACCCCACCTGGCCGGCTGCGGGTTGACCCGCGACATGGCCTCAACCCGACCCACTTCGCGCCAAGCTCTTGTTCCCCGATCCGGAACAATCTCACCACCGAGTCACGAAAACCTAGTGGTCTTCTTAGCTCAACTACCCTATTTCATTTCATACTACTCAGGGACTTATCACACCAGCATATCTCACGTGTACTATGCACTCCGATAAGGGTCAAACATAAAAATAAATCTTTTACTCGAGATGGCCTTGCCTCTAAGGTCTCCACGTATAACATTCTAAGGCTCACACTTTCCCTATCCCCAATCTTACCCTTTTAACTAATCCATGATTTCTAATCACAGTTAACACAATGCTATCTGAACATAACACTTAAGATCTACTCATCTTGTCACACATACTAATCTCTAGAGGGTTAAGGATATACCTGTATCCACTGCTTCACTCCCCTTTGTCGTTCTAATCAATCCTGCCCCGTTGGACGCATAGCTAGGTGTCACGACCCGATCCCGGGCCCGTGACTGGTGCCTTACCCCGGGCACCCTAGTGATACAACATCAGAGAAAATCAGCGGAAATAAAAACTTAAAAATGAAACAAGATATATGATAAGAACAGGATAACCAAAACGGTCACCTTCCAATAATATATATACAAATCTTTCAAACCGAACAGTTTAATCCTTTTTACAAACCCTGCCCACAACAGTACTACAGACCTCTAAGAGTTTTTATACAACATGACGGGACAGTGGCTCGCCATACCACGAATGTACAAGTACCTACATGACAGTGACTATACTAAAAGATAAGCCTCCGAGAAACGGCTTCCCGATATCGAATTGTGATCCTATGGCGAGATCAACGATCGTGTACTTACCGCTGCGTGAACGCAGCCAAAGGAGGTCGTCTGGCAACAGTACCAAGTATGTGAAATCAAAATATCAGAATGAAATCATAGTAGTCTATATAAAGCGAGACATGTATGATAACCAAACTACACCACAATAAATAAGCAAATATATAAGTCGTGACTCACGCCTCCAAGTCATCACTCAATTATAACTATGGGTCTCACGCCTCAACATCAATCATGCCCGTGGAATACCTTCCTCACCGCCGATACCTATGATATAATAACACCAAGGAGTACATATGAACACCAAGTCCTACGAGTCATAAAACCGTGACGGCAAGTACGAAGGCTAACTACCGGATACGAGCCATACTAACAATACTATACAACCAAACCACGGAGTCGACACGGCAAGCACGAAGCCGACTACCAGATACCGCGCCGTGGTCACGAAATGACCGGGCAAGTACGAGGGCTAACTACCAGATACCAAGCGTCAGATCACGAGACTCCGCCACGGCCGAGCACGGCAAGTACGAAAGTCGACTACGGATACTCGCGTCGCGGTCACGAGTCGACCGGCAAGTATGAGGGCTAACTACCGGATACTGGCGTCAGATCACGAGACTTCACCACTAAACCGAGCGGGCAAGTGCGAGGGCTAACTACTGTGTACCAAGGCCGAATCAGCCACGAGGCGGCAAGTACGAAAGCCACCACCGATACCAAGGCCGAATCAAGAAGAAACCTCGTGGAGAGCTAGTCCATGGAATAACACTATCAGCGAGGCGTGCGGAATTCTCCGTCACCGCTTCGACGCCCAAGTAATATCATAACAAATCAGCCGGCCCTCCATTGAGAGACGCGGTATAGAAATACAATACTAGCACGACAAGGCTATCACACGCAAACATACACAACTCAAGGTACTTTCATTTTATGCCAAAGTCCAGGTTTTAACCCCAAAGTACTACGTACGTTAAATTCTTTTTAAAAGATCCATTTCTTTTACAAAGGTCACCCGATGCCCGTATTATAAAAATAGAGTGACTAACTTTTTTTAAGTAAACCAAAACAACTTTCATACTTTCCTTTTTAAACCAAAACACTTCTCCTTTTAAAATCAGGTTACAACATTCTTTTCCAAAGTTCAAGTTTGCCTAATTTCAAATATTCACGTTTCTTATTTTCGAAAGATTTCATAGTTCAAGTCTTAATCATTTAATAACGTAATTCTCTTTTAAAACTCTTTGAGCAACATATGCCTTATGTGGGAGCAGGTTATTCTTGTTTATAACAATCTTATTGAAGCAGCCATGATCTAGGAAATGTAGTACAATTTTGTCTTATCTTAGCTTCTATGCAGATGGAGGTTTCTACTGGTTTTAATATAATTACTTATTTGCCAATACATTTTCCTTTATTAACGCTGCAGTGGTTCGTTCGATACTTTCTTATTTAGAAATCAAGAAACATTATTCTTTAAAAACCAAGTACTCATTCCTCACGAATGAGGTTTCACACTTCTTAACAACTTTCATATCAATTCATTTAAGTCAAGTCTCTTATCTTTTAAGATTAAGTCTCTTAACTTCTAAAATTAATAAACCATTCTTTTATCTTTCTTAAGTCGTTATACCTAACTTCCCATAAAGCTAGTATAACTCTTAAGCTTTTAAAACCAAGTATTACTCTTCTTTCAAAAATGATTCTTAATTCTTTTGAAATACTTCAAGATTCTTATTATTCAGGCTTAAGTCAAAAGACATTGCCGTAAACTACGCTCGCTTAACACACGTACGTCTACCGTACTATATATATATTCTTTTAAAATATCAGGCTCAAGAGTATAGGAAGAATCACATACCTCGCGACGATTTATCGACTATTAGCAAATAGCTCCAAAGTATTGTAATCCTGCTAGCCTTTTCCACCCTTCGAGTAATATGCTACTCGCAGATTTCAACCTATATCGGCCATATAAGTCTATCAATGTCTAGACTATTCTCAGAAATATTTCTAGATACTGATTCCTTTATTCAATGTAAAATTGGGCAAGACTTCCTACCCGCCAACTACACAAGTTCATCAGAAATACAAATTCTATGTACGCATGCTTAATCTTCTTCTTTAATATTCTTCTGATGCGATTTCAGTTCAATTCTTTTCTGTAATATCCTTCTATGAATCTTATATTCATTTCTATACTACTACAGTATGTAATTTCCAATTACAATAGAAGGACAGGAGTATTTACCTCGGTAAGCCTAAAATTATCCAAGATTTAATGTCGATCCTGAGCAACGTTTAGCTCCTACTCTGGGCGCTTCAACCCGCTCCAAACAACCCTTAGAAGTTCTACACAACTTCTTCTTAATACTTCAACTCGCTATGAAGATTTCCTTAGGGTTTCGTTTAGTGGCTAAAAGAAGTATAATAGTATTTCTGGGCTTTTAGTATAAGGGTAACCTCAGAATACTACAAGGTATTTTGGAATAGCAACAATACTTGGAGAGTATTTTTCTACCAAGGGGGGGGGGGGGGGGGGTTGGTTTCGGCCAAGGCTCACAAAGGGGGGAGGGGTGCTCTTGGACGAGAGCTTTGCTAAGAGGGGAGGGATTTTTGCTTTGAAATTTCAAGTGAGGATGAAGAAATAGTCTTGCACTAGAGGGGGTATTTATAGGACATTCAATGCCAAGATCAAGCCAAGTGGGGGGCAAGTGGAGGGTCAAGATTTGGACATGTGTTTGTGGGTCCCACTTGCTCATCAACTACACAAAATATCCTACCAACTCCTTGACAAAAATCAAGGCAAAAAATGCCCCAATTCGTCCCACCTTATCCGTCCACTTGAGGGTGACACTTGTCACCCTCTCGTTGGTCCAAAATATTTCGTCTCTCGGAAAAATCCGCAAAAATTATAAATGACATAGCCGTATTTTTCCCTTCGCAAAGTTCGGAAAACATTTCGTCGGAAAACGACTCTTTTCGCTAGTTGTGCACAAATTTCGCCACTTTGCCTACTTAAGGCTTAAACTTTTGTACGTACGCCCTCACATACATAATCTGGAAATACGGGGTATAACATTCTCCCCTCCTTAGAAACATTCGTCCCGAATGTTCCTTCTCAAGACAGATAACGATAAAGTTCCTCATAACAAGTTGCCAATGCCACACCTGGCCACCAAATAACACATACGCAAATACTTATCCCAAGTCAACGAGGAATCACCTCTAGCATTACAAAAAGCTTCCACCCCCGATCTAAAAAATATCTCCTTTGCACCTTTTCTTCACAAAAGTAATGATCATTTCTATTCTCTCAGCACATGTTCACTTCTTTCCTTACTCGTCGTACTTTTATCGAACACTTGAACTCTTCTAGTATACGTACCATACTTCAGTCATCGCTTCAGTTTCCAAAACTTTGGAGTCACCACCTCCAAACTTGGTCATCTAAACTTAGGCCTGGCACCCTCGTGACCCTACCACCTGGCGGGACCACCTCGAACTGACCCCACCACATTTCAGGCCGCGGGTTGACCCGCGACGCAGACTAACCCGACCCGCTATCGCGCCAAACACTTGTTCTCCTGATCCGGAACAATCTTACCTATTCAAGTCCTGAAGGCTACCACTTTCATTTTACACAACCCATGGAATTATCCCATAATACATTTATACGCATACCAAGTATTTGACAAAGACTAACCGTAAAATCTTTTATTCAAGCCGGCCTTACATCTAAGGTCTCAACGTGTAATATTCTAAGGTTCATACCTTCCATGTCCCCATACTTATTCTTTCAACTAACCATGTCTCTAAACCACAATATACACAATGCTATCTGTACATAGTACTCAACATATAATCATCGCATCACGCATGCTAAACTCTGCAGGTTAAGGATATACCTGAAACGATAGGCGGTTCAAAGGACCGCTAAAACTGGGAACTTCTATCGCGACCTCTGCCGTGGCCTGCCGGTGTATGAGCATCCTGCCTAGCTATGAAAGGTGAAGAACCCGCAACTGATCTCGTAGCCTGTGCTATCCTACCAGTGCTACTCGGCCTGATCTCGCCAAATGGCCCCGCTGGGCCGCAAGCATAACAATCTCCCAAACTAGTACGACATTCTCCCTTATGAAGTTTTCCACAACGGCCACACTGAGACAAGGGCGACCTTATCCGGCGAGCACTCCTACTCCTCGAAAACTCAAACACGGGAGCCACGACCCGCCTCGAATATCCCGAATGTCCCAAGATCGTGGGGACCACTCTGTCCGGGCGGAGGTACATAGCTAGCCTGCTGCTGAGGCGGTCCGCCTTGAAAGTCGCCAAAAGACCCTGCTGTCCTGGCCCTCTTATGTTGATCTTGGTCATTCCGTCGACCTCTCCGCTCCTCACACCCAAGTGCATAAGCCTGCATGCGGGCAATGTCTATGCCCGACTGAAGAGCTACACCCGAACAAGCCTCTGCCAAGTAGTCATCTAGCCCTGACGTAGCGGCACTCGCCCTCCATATCGCTACTAACGCGGGACATACCGAGCCAATGAGTCGAACTCCACATTGTACTCCCGAACCGTACGCCCGCTCTGCCTCAACACCAAGAATTTGTCGGCCCGAGCCCTCCTCGCTTGTGGAGGCAAGAAATGCGCAAGAAATGCCTCTGAGAACTCGTTCCAGATAGCTGGAGGCGCATGCTCCCCCCGGGACAGCTCCCACGAATCAAACCAGTCGACTGCAGTATCACGCAGCCGATGTGAACCTAATACTACTGACTCGGTCTCCGAAGCCTTGATCACTCATGATCCATCAGAATCGCTCGATGAACTCCCGCGATCATCCTCGTGCCTCGATCCATAAAACATCGGCGTCGCAACTCGAAAGTCCCGCAGCCTCAAACTATCTCGCTTCGGGTGAACTACGGTACACGGCATCGGAATCGCCGTGATCCAGCCTTATCCTCATGCCTTGCCACTATCTTGGCCAATAACTGGGCCATCTTCTTGTAACCCATCTCCTCTGCTCCAGCCGGGGATCGAGGCTCGTATCGTGGGTCTTAGCGCCCACCGCCGCGCCCTAAACTCTATCGGGCGGCGCCGCAAAACTCGGGCGTCAAGCACTATTCGAGGTAATGATCGGGCTCGCGCTCGCATTCTCCTCAGTATCCTACCAGCTTCTCGGCCGCCTTGCCCATCTGGGCCCGTGTTGCCAAGGCAGAGACATACCGTAAAACGAAATGCGTCGAGGGGTCCAACTTATAACACACTCTAAGGCACGATCTCGTAATGAGAAAATGGAAACTAATCCTAAATGTCTCGCAGCCTCCGACATTATAGATGTGGTGCACAACACACCGATAATCAAGACTTACTAGACACCTGTCAGACACTTTCCGAGGATTAATCGCTCGATACCACTTTTGTCACGACTCCGATCCGGCCCGCGGATCGTGCCTTACCGGGCACCCTAGTGATACAACATCGAGAAAATCAGAAATAAAAACTTAAAATGAAACAAGATATATGATAAGAATAGGATAACCAAAACGGTCACCTTCCAATAATATATATACAAATCTTTCAAACCGAATGCTTTAATCCTTTTACAAACCCCGCCCACAACAAGATTACATGCACTTCTAAGAGTTTTTATACAACATGACGGACAGGGCTCGCCATACCCCGAATGTACAAGTACCTACAAAGGACAGGACTATACTAAAAGATAAGCCTCCGAGAAACGGAGCTTCCGATATCGAATCGTGATCCTATGAGCGAGGATCAACGATCGTGTACTTACCGCAGATGAACGCACTTCAAGGAGGTCGATAACAGTACCAAGTATGTGAAATCAAAATATCAGAATGAAATCATAGTAGTCTATATAAAGCAGAGACATGTATGATAACCAAACTACACCCACAATAAATAGCGGTCATGTAAGTCGTGACTCACGCC
The DNA here is from genome assembly GCA_029844215.1 of Przewalskia tangutica. NCBI lineage: Eukaryota > Viridiplantae > Streptophyta > Magnoliopsida > Solanales > Solanaceae > Przewalskia > Przewalskia tangutica. The sequence continues at coordinate 84,420,793 of CM056731.1, forward strand.
CCAAGTCATCACTCAATTATAACTATGGGTCTCACGCCTCAACATCAATCATGCCCGTGGAATACCTTCCTCACCGCCGACTGCATGATATAATAATACCAAGGAGTACATATGAACACCAAGTCCTACTCGAGTCATAAAACCGTGACGGCAAGTATGGCTAACTACCGGATACGAGCCATACTAACAATACTATACAACCAAACCACTGAGTCGACACGGCAAGTACGAAAGCCGACTACAGATACTGGCGCCGTGTCACGAGTCGACCGGGCAAGTACGAGGGCTAACTACCGATACCGCGTCAGATCACGAGACTCGCCACGAAGGCGACACGGCAAGTACGAAAGCCGACTACCAGATACTCGCGCCGTGTCACGAGTCGACCGGCAAGTACGAGGGCTAACTACCGGATACCAAGGTCAGATCACGAGACTTTGCCACTAAACCGAACGGGCAAGTGCGAGGGCTAACTACTGTGTACCAAGGCCGAATCAGCCACGAGACAGGCAAGCACGAAGCCGACCACCGATACCAAGGCCGACCGCAAGAAACCTCATGGAGAGCTAGTCCATGGAATAACACTATCAGCGAGCGCATCTGCGGAATTCTCCACACGCCGCAGACGCCCAAGTAATATCATAACAAATCAGCCCTCCATCGAGAGACGCGCGTATAGAAATACAATACTAGCACGACAAGGCTATCACACGCAAACATACACAACTCAAGGTACTTTCATTTTATGCCAAAGTCCGTGTTTAACCCCAAAGTACTACGACGTTAAATTCTTTTTAAAAGATCCATTTCTTTTACAAAGGTCACCCGATGCCCGTATTATAAAAATAGAGTGACTAACTTTTTTAAGTAAACCAAAACAACTTTCATACTTTCCTTTTAAACCAAAACACTTCTCCTTTTAAAATCAAAGTTACAACATTCTTTTCCAAAGTTCAAGTTTGCCTAATTTCAAATATTCACGCTTTCTTATTTTCAAAGATTTCATAGTTCAAGTCTTAATCATTTAATAACGTAATTCTCTTTTAAAACTCTTTGAGCAACATATGCCTTATGTGGAGCAGTTATTCTTGTTTATAACAATCTTATCAAGACCATGATCTAGGAAATGTAGTACAATTTTGTCTTATCTTAGCTTCATGCAGATGGAGGTTTCTACCGGTTTTAATATAATTACTTATTTGCCAATACATTTTCCTTTATTAACGCCGCATGGTTCGCTCGATACTTTCTTATTTCCAAATCAAGAAACATTATTCTTTAAAACTAAGTACTCATTCCTCACGAATGAGGTTTCACACTTCTTAACAACTTTCATATCAATTCATTTAAGTCAAGTCTCTTATCTTTTAAGATTAAGTCTCTTAACTTCTAAAATTAATAAACCATTCTTTTATCTTTCTTAAGTCGTTATACCTAACTTCCCATAAAGCTAGTATAACTCTTAAGCTTTTAAAACCAAGTATTACTCTTCTTTCAAAAATGATTCTTAATTCTTTTGAAATACTTCAAGATTCTTATTATTCAGGCTTAAGTCAAAAGACATTGCCGTAAAACTACGCTCGCTTAACACACGACGCCTACCGTACTATATATATATATTCTTTTAAAATATCATGCTCAAGAGTATAGGAAGAATCACATACCTCGCGACGATTTATCGACTATAGCAAATAGCTCCAAAGTATTGTAATCCTGCTAGCCTTTTCCACCCTTCGAGTAGAATATGCTACTCGCAGATTTCAACCTATATCGGCCATATAAGTCTATCAATGTCTAGACTATTCAGTAAAATATTTCTAGATATGATTCCTTTATTCAACGGAAAATTGGGCAAAGACTTCCTACCCGCCAACTACACAAGTTCATCAGAATACAAATTCTATGTACGCATGCTTTAATCTTCTTCTTTAATATTCTTCCGATGCGATTTCAGTTCAATTCTTTTCTCAGAATATCCTTCTATGAATCTTATATTCATTTCTATACTACTACGCATGTAATTTCCAATTACAATAGAAGGACAGGAGTATTTACCCTGTAAGCCTAAAATTATCCAAGATTTAATGTCGATCCCGAGCAACGCTTAGCTCCTACTGGCGCTTCAACCCGCTCCAAACAACCCTTAGAAGTTCTACACAACTTCTTCTTAATACTTCAACTCGCTATGAAGATTTCCTTAGGGTTTAGTGGCTAAAGGAAGTATAATAGTATTTCCGGGCTTTTAGTATAAGTGGTAACTCGGAATACTACAAGGTATTTTGGAATAGCAACAATACTTGAGAGTATTTTTCTACCAAGGGGGTGTATTTACGAAAAACAACTCAAAGGGGGTGGTTTGCCAAGGCTCACAAAGGGGGAGGGTGCTCTTGACGAGAGCTTTGCTAAGAGGAGGGATTTTGCCTTGAAATTTCAAGTGAGGATGAAGAAATAGTCTTGCACTAGAGGGGTATTTATAGGACATTCAATGGCCAAGATCAAGCCAAGTGGGGGGCAAGTGGAGGGTCAAGATTTGGACATGTGTTTGTGAGTCCCACTTGCTCATCAACTACACAAAATATCCTACCAACTCCTTGACAAAAATCAAGGCCAAAAATGCCCCAATTCGTCCCACCTTATCCGTCCACTTGAGGGTGACACTTGTCACCCTCTCGTTGGTCAAAAATATTTCGTCTCTCGAAAAATCCGCAAAAATTATAAATGACATAGCCGTATTTTTCCCTTCGCAAAGTCCGAAAACGCTTCGTGAAAAACGACTCTTTCGCTAGTTGTGCACAAATTTCGCCACTTTGCCTACTTAAGGCTTAAACTTCAGACGCACGCCTCACGCATATACTGGAAATACGGTATAACACTAGGGAAGGTGATGAACTAGCCACCGATCCCGGCGTCGAGTCTCTACATCCGCGCCACTGGCCTCGGACAATTTCTCGCAAATGGCCCCGCGCCGCAAGCATAACAAGCAATAAGAAGTACGACACTCCCCACAATGACACCTACCACAACGGCCACACCGAGGTGGGGGTGGCCTCCTCTGGCTAACACCCCTTCCTCTCCGAACCACTGAATCCACAACTGATCTGGTAGGCTGAGTCCTCCTACTTACATCCCTCCTACTAGGACATCCTTTCGACACATGGCCCTGACGGCCGCAGGTAAAATAAGCACTAACAAAAGACGACATTCCCTGATGACACCGCCACATCGCGAACACCGAGAAAATCAATTCGGCCGGGCCGAACCTACGTATTCGCGAACCGTAAGCCCGGAGCTCGACCAACTCTCGCATACCTAACGCCCCGAACCTCGCGAGACCACTCGCACCGGGCGAGGCGCATATCCAGTCATGCGAGGCGATTCGCCAAAGTTACCAAAGGACCCCGCTGCTCGCCCTCTTCGCTGATCTTGTTAACCCGCCGATCCTTACGCTTTCTACCGCGCATAAGCCCGCACGCAGCCATGCCACGCCTCGATCAAGAGCTACTCTTGCACAACCCTCTCTTAGATAGTCATCAAGACCCGTGATAAATCGGTACATAATATACTCTCGGGTTGCTAAATCCATAGCTAGTAACAGGGTCGTCTCTTTGCAATTCATACTTTGCCATCGTCGGCGAACGAAGGTTCAGATATCACGGCCGCAGCAGGAATCCGCTGCGGCTAAACTCTGGCCGGGCGACGCCGCAGAACTCCCGAAAGAAGCACCACCTCGGTGATGATTGGGCTGTGCCTCGTAACCCTCTCGTGTTTACTCGCACTCTCGGCCGCTTGCCTCTTCGGGCGGGTTGCCATGCGAGGCATAATCGTACGGAAAGAAATACGTCAGAGGGGTCCAACTTATAACACAACTCTAAGGCACGATCTCAGAGTGAGAAGAATGAAAACCAATCCTAAATATCCTATAGCCTCCTGATTATTAGTGTGGTGCACAACACACCGATAATCAAGACTCTACTAGATACGGTCTGTAGACACTTTCCGAGGATTAACTGCTCTGATACCACTTTTGTCACGACTGCTCGGGGCGTGATCGTGCCTTACCCGGGCACCCAAGTAGTCATACATCAGAGAAATCAGCGGAATATAAAACAAGACATGAAATGAGAAACAGTTGCCTTTCGGCATATATATATAAAAACTTGAACACAAACAGTTACATCCCTTTTACAAACTCTGCCACAAAGATTACTGCACTTAAGAATGTTAGAATAACAACGACGGGACAGGGCCCCGCCATACCCCTGAATGTAAGCACCTACAACAACAGGGGACTATACCAAAGATAAGCCTCCGGAGAACGGAGCTTCCCAAAACGCTGAACTGTGATCCTAAAAGCGAGGATCGATGATCGTGTACTTCACCGCGGATGAACGCAACCCGAAGGAGGTCGCACAACAGTACCAAGTATGCGAAATGAAAATATCAGAATGAAATCATAATAGTCTATATAAAGCAGAAGACATATATGATAACCAATTTACGATACACATATGTAAGCATATGTCAAGTCGTGGACTCACGCCTTAAAGTCATCACTCAAATATAACCACGGGTCTCATGCCCACAATATCAATCATGCGTGGAATTCCTTCCTCACCGCCGCATCCATGATATAAAACACCAAGGAATACACATGAACACCGTGTCCCACTGTGTCATAATAAAATCGACGGTAAGTGCGAAGGCATAGCCGACTACTAAAACCCACGCATCAACAATGCCATAAATCGTATCACGAGGTCTTTCTAGACCGCCACATGATCGGCCGCCACGCCGCAGATCAATGTCGCGCCTAATCTCGAACTTTCCGCAGCTCCGCATAGGCCACACACATAGGCCCGCATAAGGTATTCCCCGCATCGAGGGTAGCTACTCCTCGGCATCGTCCTGGACTCGTAGTTCGCATGGCCACATAGACCCCATGGCCACATAGACCGCACACTAACCTGTAACTCTCGTAGCTCCGCATAGGTCCCCTAGACCCGCATGAGGTATTCTCGAATCATAGTCACACGCATCGCTCGAGGTGTACCTCGCGACGGGGACACTTAACCCCTGATATCATGTCAAGAGGTGAGTGATATAATACTAACATAACGGCTTATCGTTAAACAACATAAGCACAACAAGGGAAACCCCCCTTACACAACCATCACAAGACACTAACACACGTAGCATCCTAACATGTTTACTTATCAAATCAACAAGAAAGTATTACAAGGCTATCACAAACCAACATAGTCAAGTTATTCACACAAGGTACTTTCTATTTTATGCCAACAAGTTCGGGTTTTTATCCCCAAAGTACTTCATACATTATCTCTTTAAAAAGATCATGTTTCTTTCACAAGAGTCACACGATACCCGTAGTATTAAAAAAAAAGTGACTATCCTTTTAGGTAAACCAAAACAATTTCCCTTTTTAAAGACCAGTAACAACCTTCTTTTCCAAAAGTGCAAGTTTGCCTAAGTTCAATTACTCAAGTCTCTTATTTTCGAAAGGTTTCGTAGTTCATAGTCTTAATCACTTAATAATATAATTCACGTTTAAAACAATTTGAGAAACATATGCCTTATGTGTGAGTAGGTTATTCTTGTTCATAACAATCTTATTAAAGCAGTCATGATCTAGGAAATGTAATATCATTTTGTCTCATCTTAGCTTCTATGTAGATGGAGGTTTCTACTGGTTTTAATAATACTTAATTAGTCAATACATTTCCCTTTATTAGCGCTGCAGTGGTTTGTTCGATACTTATTCTCATTTCCGAAATCAATATAAGGCGTTCATAAACAATTAAGTAAACCGTTCCTTTTATCTCTCTTAAGTCGTTATACCTAACTTCCCATAAAGCTAGTATAACTCTTAAGCTTTTAAAACCAAGTATTACTCTTCTTTAAAAAACGATTCTTAATTCTTTTGAAATACTTCAATATTCTTATTATTTAGACTCAAGTCAAAAGACATCGCAGTAAAACCACGTTCAGTTAACACACGTACGTCTACCGTACTATATATATTCTTTTAAAATATCATGCTCAAGAGGATAGAAAGAATCACATACCTCGCGACGATTATCGACAAATAGCAAAACGCTCCACCGCTAAAACCCGGCTAGCCTTGTCCACCTTTCAAGTAGAACATGCTATTCGTAGAACTTTCAACCTATAAAGGCCATATACGTCTATCAAAGTCTAGACTACTCTGTAGAATATTCTAAGCAGATGGTTCTCTATTCTACGGAAAATCGGGCAGCACTTCCCTACCCGTTAAACTACACAAGTCTACTGTAAATACATCTATGTAAGATCTGATTCAATCTTCTTCTTTAATATTCTTCTGATGTGATTTCAGTTCAATTCTCTTCTTTAATATCCTTCTATATATCTTATACTCACTTCTATACTACTACAGTATGTAATTTCCAATTACAATAGAAGGACAAGAGTATTTACCTCGATAAGCTCAAAATTATCCAAGATTTAATGTCGATCCTGAGCAACGTTTAGCTCCTACTCTGGGCACTCCAACCCGCACCAAACAACCCTTAGAAGTTCCCAAACCACTTCTACTAATACTTCAACCAACTATGAAGTTTTTCCTTAGGGTTTCGTTTTGTGACTGAAGGGAAGTATAGTAGTATTTCTGGGCTTTTAGTATAGGGGTAACCTTGGAATACTACAAGGTATTTGGGCCAAGGTATTTTGGAATAGTAACAATACTTGGAGAATACTTTTCTACCAAGGGGATGTTTCGGCCAAGGCTTCACAAAGGGGGAGGGGGTGTTTCGGCTAGCTCTACTAGGAAGGGGGAGAGGCTTGGACGAAAACTACAACTAAGAGGGGGAGGATTTTAAGACTTGGAAAATGTTTGTGGATGAAGAAGTCTTCAACTAAGGGGGGGTATTTATAGGCCAATCAATGGCCAAGATTAAGGCAAATGGAGGGCAAGTGGAGGGTGGGGATTTGGGCAAGTGTACCTTATCCATCTACCACAAAAATATCACAAATATATCCTACCTAATCCTTGACCAAAACCGTGCCAAGAATGCCCACAATGCCCTCCACTTGAGGGTGACACTTGTCACCCTCTCGTTGGTCCAAAATATTTCATCTCTCGGAAAAATCCGCAAAAATAATAAATGTCGCAACCGTATTTTCCCTTCGCAAGGTTCGGAAAACTTTTCGTCGGAAAACAATTCTTTTCGGGGGTTGTGCACAAATTTTTCATCCCTTGCCTAACTTAAGGCTTAAACTTTTGTACGTACGCCCTCACGTACATACTTTGGAAATACGGGGTATAAAATGGTTAATCCACCAACTCGAGAGCTTTCAAGAATATCATTTTCATATCTTTCCTGAATGGGAAGAGGCATAAGAATTGCATCTACTCCCAAGGGCTATGTAGGAGGACCTTGCATTTCTGTGTTGTTCCTCGTAACATTCCCACTGGCCGAAGGGCGTACTCGAAGTACCCAATATTTGCCAAATACTCCCACTAAATTCTTTCCTTGGTCATTCAGTAAGGATTCAACCTCTATGTTATCTCGTGATTCTTGAATTTCTTCAAGTTCTATCTCTGTGCAAATCTGTTCCTTGTAGACATATTCTTCTTCAAGGAAAGTTGTGTTCCTGGAAATAATGACCTTATGTTCTCCAGGAATATAGAAGTAGTATCTCTTAGTTTCCTTTGGATACCCCACGAAGTAACATTTCTCACTTTTGGATTCCAACTTATCAGTGGGTATCTTCTTAACATATGCAAAGAACCCAGGGTCTCATATGTTTAAGAGCTGGCTTCTTGCCACACCATATCTCATATAGTGTATTTTCTACTGATTTGGAAGGAACCCTGTTCAGTTCCTATTGAATTAATTGGATATTACTTATTGTTATAATGTATAGATGAGCTTGTGCTAAAAATAATGGAGGATAAAAAGTGTTTGTGGCAGTTTGGATGTTGGGGCCGAAACTAGGCAGTTTCGGCCATTGAAATTGTTGGTTATAATGTTGTTGTTAAAGTCACCTATTGCATGTTATAATGAAGTAATCTTGTTATTGATAAGTTGATATGATTTGTATAAAAGTATTGGAACTTGAATTGGATTAAAAAGGATTATGAAAAGGGTAATTGTATTGGGGTGTTGGCCATGTATTGTATGAAACTGTGTGATATTATTGTGCAGTTTTAAGGGACTGTTTTGTGGCATCGGTATGCTGGAAATTCAGCCACTATTATGCATGTTAAAATGTAGTAATTGCTAAGGGAAGACCAAGGTATTAAGGGTGTAGAAAGGTGTTAAAAGGCCTCATATTTCACCCTTGTTACTGTCGGATTTTGGACTGATTTTGTGGACTGTTTTATATGGATTAAGGGCTGAATTTTACACTTAAAGGAGGCGTGTAATCCCCTTTGGTTAACTGTTGGTTGTGCCCTTAATTGTGGTTTGGTTGTTGTTGAAATTGGCCTTAGAGAAAGGTGGAAAAGTATGTATAAATAGGGGGAAGTGCTGCCCAAATTTTTATAAGAAAGAAGATTCATTATATGGTATGAGTGTATACTAGTATCATGAAGTTGATAAACGTGTTGTTGTCATTATAGGTTGAATTACCTATTTGGGACATATTCTACTTGTCGTGTTGGTTAGTCGTCAATAAGATATGTGAACTTCTTCCTCCTCTCTTTTGGCATATTCTACGTATGAACCATAACTGTGGTATTGTTTCAAAAGTTATTCTACTCATAGAAGTTAAAGAGTATTCATGTTATTGATTCTATGCTAAAGGCATGTCTAAATTAATCCTAAGTCCTTACCAAGTCTTATGGGAGATGTTGGTAAGAGTTTTTAGTAAGTATTGGAGTCGAATTGATCTTGCTAAGTTACAACACTTGTCACGACCCGACCCGACGGGCCGCGACTAAATTCCCTAATGACACCCTTCTACTAATCTATCACACATAATCCAACTAATACTAAGGAAGTATGAAATCCGGCAGCACAACGCCATAACAACAACATCTGCCAGAATAGGCGAGCCGACAAGGTTGCCTTTACACAAGACTGTACGTGCCTCCTGAGGAGTTACAACTAGCCAATATAATATAATAAGCAAGCCGATAAGGCTGCCACCAAATAATGTCACATATGCACGGGAACATCCCTACACAGAGTACAATAGCATAGCTGACCAAAATAGATTCATAAATCTACATACGTACAACCGACAACCGTCTACAAACCTCTATGAGAAGGATAACATCATTGACAGGACAGGGCCCCATCATGCCCCTAAATATATACATGAGAACAAAAGAGGTTCTGTACCAAAAATGACAAATCTCTGGATCAAAGGAGTTTTCCAATCAGCTGAGTAGGAGTCCTAGGCCTGAGGGTCACCAACCTGAGAACTTGTGCCTGCGGGCATGAACGCAGCCCCAGGAGGAAAGGGGGTCAGTACGAAATAATGTACTGAGTATGGAAAACATGAAATACTGAAAATGAGATCATAACTGTTCCATGTGAAATAAAGAATTATATCAGAAATCCTGAATGCTTACTCATAGAGTCATCATGTCCATATGTATGTATATAACATGTCTCGGCCCTGTAGTGAGGGACTCGATAGAATTATCAATATAACAGTGTAATTGTGCCTTATCAAAATGGGAGTAATGAAAATCAGTTCTTACCATTTTTAAAATATGCAAGTCACGCCAAAATCAGGGAATCCTACCCCCAGAATATAATAGCACGGGACTCGAACCCGCTTAAGTATATATGTATAATATGGGACTCGAACCCAAATAAGTATATATATATATCTTGGGACTCGAACCCACGTAAGTATATAGAATAATGTAATGTCAATGGGACTCAAACCCAAGTAATATAATAATAATAGCCGGGACTCGAACCCGGAATGTACAATATGTTGCCGACCCTTTATGTGAGGGACTCGGCGAATGTGTAAAAGATTTGGCACGAGTAGATATCATGAGCAACCATATGTAATTAGAAATCATCTTTTGACTTTCGATGGTATCATCATAATAAACTCTTTTACTGAAAATCACAGACACTTATTATAACAACTATCCTTTAACACTAACTTTGTAGGAAATCATGTACGTCTGCCGTACTTTTATTAAAGTCATGTCAAATGAAAGTCTTTCACAAAGTCATGCCAAAAGAAAGAAAGGATAATTTAAAGTAATCATGCCAAAGAAGAGAGGATAGTCTCACATACCTCGTCGTCTATATCAATTCGAATATCTAATAATCGCCTCGACTAGCACCTTGACCTATAATAATAACAACATGTCTGTCAACTCTATGATTCCTAACGTGAGTCATATTAAAAGACGACTCCCTTATTCTATACAAATTCGGGCAGCACTTCCTCTGTTTATATGTACATCCATAATTTCCAAAATAAGCCAGCAATACCAACAACAAGTCATAACTCAAAGATAAAACCACAATAATCTCAGATATTCTATTTATGTCATCATAACATATTCCTTCTCTTTCATATTTATGCAATATCACAATTACAACAAGTCAGGTGATTACTACACCTTTTTATCAGGTTCATCCAATCCTTTAGTCACGTTAACACAGTCCACTAAGCAGTCCAATCTTCTAGCAACATAGAGAGTTCAAAAATGTGAAATAACACATTTCCACACCTTAATTCTTTCAAGACATAAATAGGTAACTACCTCAATAATATATACATATTTATAACTTATATCTTAAGCACTAAAACAACCCATCAATTCTAACAATTAACAACAAGAGTGTGAGTCCTTTAATTGCAACATAATACCTTTTTACATTTTACCATAACTCTTTTCTTAACTTCTTATAATCCAATTCATCCTTCAAACTTTTATATAACCAACTACAAATTTAAACATCAATATTTCTTCTTCAATTTCAACATGCAATAGGTAATAATACTAACAACAACAACATTCAAACTCCATGGACACAAAACATTCTCACAAATCAGTAACTACCCAAAATAATCACATGCAACCTCTTAATTTCAATTCTTCTTTAACATGTGTTCATATATTCAACTACAACAATATGCAACTACAATTATACCATAAGGAGAATGATTTTTACCATAATTGATGCTCAAAACAGTCCCCCAAGTTCGGCTACTGCCCAACCCGAATTATCCACGGTTTTATCGATATTTCTTGCCTAATTCTTCACTTCTTCAAATCTAATTCAACATGCATGAATCCCACAATGTTAATCCATTATTTTTATACATTTTTCCTCCCAAAATCGTGTCGGAAAATCTGGAAAATCTGGGCCTAAAATCGGCAAGCAGTGCCAAAAATTCCTCACTATTCTGTCAGCTGAACTTGGAACGTCCATAATTCTCTACTCCGATGTCTTATCGACAAGAGGTTTATTGCGTTGGAAACTAGACTCGACTAACTTTATCTTAGGATTTTGAAACACCTAAAAACTCCTAATATACTAGGATATATACCCCTCCAAAGTTGACTAAAAATCTGCCAAAAATTCTGCCATTTTTTTTTTTTTTTTTTGAGTTTCCTTGGCTTTATAATCTGTAGAATGATTTAGTCTATTGGAGAAGAATCAAAGCTCCAATTTGTTGGCTATGGAAGAGGTTTCTTGTTTGGAATGAGGGAAGAAAGATAGGGGGGTCTTCTTTTCTTTTGAAATTGTAATGTAATGGAAGACAAGGGTTTATGTGGGCTAACTTATTATTTTTGCAACTTAGTCCCATCTCCCATAATTAATTACTCTAATATCCTATTTCTTAAGTCTTGAAATTTCTATATGGCCTCGTATACTCGTTGTCGTAACTTATATAATACGTTACTAATCCATAACGGGAATATATAATATTTTCTCTTCAATTTCCCTTGTCACGCTCGTTGTAACAAAAAATTTCCGGACTCACATCCCTTGAATACCAACTTCCGGATTAGCATATATAAGATATACTTTATATCCAATATCTGAATCTTATTTCTTAATGACGTTCTTAATTATCGTCTTAATCTTACGAGGTGTAACATCCTTCCCCCCTTAGAAACATTCGTCCTCGAATGTTTATCATAGGTCTCATGCTAGAAAAAATTTCGGCAGAGCCTCCTTTATAACTATGCCTATCCACCTATATCCAGCAAACCAACAGATGCCACACAGGGCCACAATATACAACACATATATCATTCACCAAATAATAGTTAAGTAAGAAAATCACATTACCCGTGAATACTTAACTGAATCTCATGTAACACCTTAAACAAAGTTAAAGAGCCTCCATGCAGTATTATATTCCTTCATTTTCAAATTTGCCACAATATTCTAGTTGGTACTACCGTGTATACTTGCTTAAATTTGTAATGGCATACAGTGTTCCACCATATCTGTACTGCATGCTTAACATGACGACAATTAATGTGTATACCCGCTGCATTGTTAAAATAACTCCATATAGATTTGACAACTCCATTGTAAGAAACAAGTGATCTATCATTTCTTGATGTAAAACATTATATCAGCAGCATTTTGATACTATATTAATTCCAATATTTTGCAACACTTTATCCACTGGGATTTTAAATTTTCACATCGTCCATAGGAAGAAATATATCTTGAATGACACTCTTTTAACCCACATTTACTTATATACACTAGAAGGATATGATCTTTATCTTAACAAATCTCATGCACTTGATACAATAAATTTACTAGAACTTGTCATTATCCACTAAGGATTATCTACATGGTATATATCAAGTATGTAGTGACATGTGAGACAATGTCATCTGGTAGATACTACCCTAGCCTTGACAAATCCCATCAATCCCTACGTAGCAATTCTTTGATATCTTCCACTCTTTCTTCAATAAGAATAATAATACATAGTGTAATGTTTCTAATTTGGTACGATTATCAATTCAAACAACTCTTTGTTTTCCACCATATTCCTTGTTTAATGCTATCCCTTTACCTAAAAAAATCATTTTCAAGACCTGAGAACCATATTTCCATCGCACATCTTGAGGGTAATGCTTCTTAGAGTACCTGTTCCCAAAACAGTTAGCCCATAGAGAGTTGGTGGTTCTAAATCTCCACCATAGCTTTTCACACAATGCCTAGCCTTAACATCATCCTTACTATACACCGGAAGAACATCACAAACATTTGACGTATCTCTTTGACCACACATTTTACAATTCACCAATTTATAACCAAATACGGAGTTGAATTGAATTGTCTATAGGCACAGGGAACAAGAGAGGATAACACATGCCCTCAACATATCTTCTAGTATCTGAATAGTACGTCGAGGATGGAATACTGTGCTATGACTCACCTGCGTCCCCAATCCCTCCTGGAATGATCTCCAAAAGTTTCCTTACTTTATAATAATAGGGCAGTCTTGACATTCTTCAATTTCGGTCTAAAAGAAATGATCTTAATCAACATCAATGTGCCAATTTTGATTTAGCGCCTAAAAGAATGCTTCATATTCTGTCCAAAACTTGAGGAATCTAAATGATTTACTCACATGCATAGATTGATAGCCATAATTTAACAACTAAGGGGCATGGCTTAAACTTATTCTTATTACATGTTCCACCTCCATTTGTCCAAACCAACCTAGAATAATTGTTTACCAACATTCTATCGAACCTCTTAAAAGTGCAGTCATTATCAGTTCCTTCATTCCACTACTTAAAATGACTCCCTTTAAATTCAATTCCAAACAATTCACATGAGTTAGTACAAAATGCAAAAATCCTCATACTCTGCAGGATATATATGAAGATCGCCTATTGTCTCCTTTCATTTATAATAACATTGAAATCCCCACCAACTAGCCAAGGATCCCTCATATCGTCAACAATACAGTATCAACTATCCCAGAGAACAACCTTTCCAATGCATCACTCTTTGCACATATCATAGTATACCTACCTAATTCATGTAACTCTTTCACCCTTGAGTCCTTAAGTTTGCCATGTTGATTACTCCTTATATTATTTCTGATTGAGTTTCTCTGCTGATTAATACTTAGGATAGACATATTTGCTTCCACTGCCATATTCTGTTCCACATTGGACATCATTATCCCATCTTCCCTTAATATTATTGTGTTACTATTATTAGAGTTATTACCATTGGTACACATCTCCTGCCTCTTGTCAATATTCCGCTCCTCATTAACCTTTGCTAATACAAAAGCTCCTTCAACCTATTCTTTAGTAGTAAGTGTTGCTTTTGATTCTTCCATCAATTGTGGGTCCTCGATGAGTTGTTCTACTTCTACCAACTTACCATTGTTGTCTTCCTTATTCTATTTATTACCATATTCTTCCCCAGTATATCTCTGTTCCTCCTTATTCTCATTATTACCATTTGTCTCCTCAAGTGGCATTTGTTTTATCCTCCTGTTGGACTTACAAACTCAGTTGTATCTTTGGCTGCATCAACATTTGTCACTTTGGCTACATCGTACTGAATATCTATTATCACTTCTGTTATACCCCGTATTTTCAGAGTATGTACGTAAGGACGTACGTAGAAAATTTGAAACTTGTACTAAGGCTTGGCCGAATTAATTTTGTTCACAACACCCGTTTAGAGTCGTTTTTAAAAAGCGTTTTCCTGACTTCGAAGGGGAAATTCCGGCTATGTCATTTTTATTTTTTGCGGATTTTTCCGAGAGACGAAACATTTTGGACCAACAAGAGGGCGCCACTTGGCACCCTCTCATTGGTGGCGGTAGAGTGGACGAATTGGTGACTATTTTGTCAAGTAGTTGGTAGGATATTTTGTGTGTAGTTGGTTAAGGTGCACTTGGCAAGATCTTGGCCCTACACTTGCCTTGCACTTGGCAAGATCTTGGCCATTGGTTGGCCTTTGCTAGACCTATAAATACCCCCCCCCTTTGAAGACTAATTCATCCACAAATTGCCTAAGTCTTGAAAGCTTCTTCCTCCCTTAGTGTAGTGTCTTGGCGAGAGCCCTCTCCCCCTTGGCGAGAGTCCCCACAGTGGGGTAGGCGAGGGTAGCCACCCCTCCTTGGGGTGCTAGGCAGTGGGTACCCCACTGCCTAGTTGCTTTCGTATAATACCCCCCTCTCTTGGTAGAAATACTCTCAAAAGTATTGTTATAATGCCCAAATTACCTTAGCCGTATACCTTGTTGTATTCTAAGGTTATACCTATACGAAAATGCCCAGAAATACTATTATACTTCCGTCAGTCACAAAACCGAAACCCTAAGGAAAATCTCCATGGTTAGTTGGAGTAATAAGTAGAAGTTGGTTAGAACTTCTAAGGGTGGTTTAGAGCGGGTTGGAGCGCTCGGAGTTGGAGCTAAACGATTGCCCAGGATCGACTTTAACTAGGATAATTATGGGCTTATCGAGGTAATTATCTTGTCCCTCTATTGTAATTGGAAATTACATATTGTTAGAATATATAGTTGAGGTATACTATATATAGAACTGAACGTAGTTATCGTGATGTCTTTTGACTTAAGCTCGAATAATACTTACAGCAATGTCTTGCGACTTAAGCCCGAATTTAAAAGAAGAATCTTGTTGTAATTACATGCGCTGTATTACGGTGAGACTTGTGTAGTAATGCCGTGGTGTATAATTGTACATTAGGGTTAGGCGTATAACCCCCGGTTGGCTTGGTAGGCGGCCTCGATAGATGAGGAGATTTACGTTGTTGCGGGGAGGAGGTCTTGCCAATTTTGGTAGAATGTTCTCTGATGAGATCTAAATGTTAATAAGCGCCTTGTGGCCTTATAGGTTGAAGTACTACGTGTGGCGCGATCTACTTGGCTTAGGAGTAGCCGACGGTTGGAAGTACTTGGGCGTTTTGCTATTAGTCGATACTCGTCGCGAGGTATGTGAACCTCTTCCTATCTCTTCTAGCATGATATGTGTGAACTATGTAGTGCAGACGCATATGCTAAACGTATTTGATTGGTTTAAAACATAAAGTGTTATAACGGCTTTATGGGAAGTTGGTTATAACGACTTTATGTTGGTAAGAAAATACTTGTGGTCTTTAAAAGGTAAGATTTGAACTATAAGCGGCTTGTTATGTGTTAATAAAGAACTTGAAGTTTTTCAAAAGATTTTGAATCATTTCGAAGAAGAAGTAATACTTGGTTTTGAAAAACTTAAGAGTTATACTAGCTTTATGGGAAGTTAGGTATAACGGCTTAAGAATGTTTCTTGATTTGTAAATCGAATGTGTATCGACAAACCAACGCGGCGTTAATAAAGGAAATGTTTTGTGATTAAGTATTATTAAAACCGGTAGAAACTTCCATCCGTAGAAGCTAAGATGAGACAAAATGATATTTCCTAGATCATGGCTGCTGTAATAAGATTGTTATAAACAAGAATATCCTACTCACATATAAGGATTATGTTTCTCAGATAGTTTAAAAGAGAATTATATTCTTAAATGAATAAGACTATGAACTACGAAACCTTCCTAAAGTAAGAAACGTGAACATTTGAAATTAGGCAAACTTGGACGTTTGAGAAATAATGTTGTTACTTGATTTTACAAAGAGAAGTGTTTTGCTTTACTTCAAAAGATAATCACTCTAGTTTTCATATACTACGGGTATTGTGTGACTTTTGTAAACGTAACGTATTTTTTAAAAGATAATGTATGAAGTACTTTGAGAATAGATACTCGATCTTGTTAATCATACAATAAAATGTACCTTGTGTGTATAACTGGATTGTGTTGGTTTGTGATAGCCTTGTAATACCTTCGTGTTGATTTGATAAGTAATCATATTAGGATGCTACGTGTGTTAGTATTCGTGATGTTTGTGTAAAGGATTTTCCTTGATTGTGCTTATGATGTTTAAACGATAAACCGTTATGTTGGTATTATACCACTCACCGTGTTTAGGGGTTAAGTCGCCCTCCGTCTGGGGTAGACTCGAGTGATGCAGGACCATGATTCGAGAATACCTCATGCGGGTCTGAGGGCCTATGCGGAGCTACGAGAGTTCGTGTTAGTGTGCGGCCTTTATGGTCATGCGGTCTACATGTGGCCATGCGATGCGAGTCGGGGCGATCGCGGGAGTAGCTACCGATGCGGGGTTATACCTCATGCGGGCCTATGAGATTGGCCTATGCGAGCTGCGGGAGTTCGGGGCTAGACGCGCATTTGATATTGCGGGCGAGTGACCGGCTTTGATCATGTGACGGTGCAGGCGGATATCATGATTCGATTTACGACCTTGTTAATCTTGTAGGTGTTAGTAGTCGGCTATGCCTTCGCATTTACCATCTTGTTTTATTTGGGCACGAGTGGGACACGTTGTTCATGTGTGTTCCTTGGTGCTTTTCTATCATCGATCGCAGCGGTGAGGAAGGTATTCCACGGCGCATGATTGATGTTGTGGCGTGAGACCCATATTTATGTATTTGAGTGATGACTTGAGGCGTGAGTCACGACTTGATATATTGCTTATTTATTGTGAATCGTAGTTTGGTTATCATACATGTCTCCCGCTTTATATAGACTACTATGATTTCATTTCTGCTTTTTGATTCGCATACTCGGTTTGTTGTCCGACCTCCTTGGCTGCGTTCATGCCGCAGTAAAGGTACACCGATCGTTGATCCTCGCTCTTAGGGTCACGATTTCGTTTGGGAAGCTCCGTTTCTCGGAGGCTTATCATGGTATAGTCCTGTCGTCGTAAGTGTTTACATTCGGGGTTTGGCGGGGCCCCTGTCCCGCCATTGTTGTCGTATCATTCTTAGAAGTGCAGAATCTTGTTGTGGCGGGGTTTGTAAAAGGATTAAACTGTTCATTTGTAAGAGTTGTTATTTATATACGAAAGACAAGTTTTCCTCAAATTCTTGTTTTGTACTTCATTTGTTTCATGTATGTGTATTATGTTCACTGATTACTCGATGTTGTATCACTAGGGTGCGGGGTAAGGCACGATCACGGGCAGTTGGTCGTGACAAAAGTGGTATCAGAGCGATTAATCCTCGGAAAGTGTCTACTGACCGTATCGATGAGAGTCTTGATTATCGGTGTGTTGTGCACCACACCAATAATCGAGGCTATAGGGTATTTAGGATTGGTTTCTATTCTTCTCACTCGAGATCGTGCCTTAGAGTTTGTGTTGTAAGTTGGACCTCCGACGTATTTCTTTCCACTACCGCTATGCCTCGCGTGGGCAACCCGCCTGGGGCAAAGCGAGGAGGCTGCGAGTAGAGTTCAGAGGGTGGCGAGGCACAGCCAAATCATTACCTAGGATAGTGCTTCATTCGGGAGTTCTGCGGCGCCACTAGCCCCAACAGAGTTTTAGCGGCGGCGGCGATTCCTACTGCGGCCCGCGATGTTTGGACGCCGATTCGCGGCCGGGAGCAGTGAGTATAGAGTATACCGATGTACGCGAGTCTTGATGACTATCTAAGAGAGGTTGTGCAAGAGTAATTCTTGATTAGGCTTGAGCATGGCACGTATGCGGGCTTATGCGCAGCGAGCCAAGCGTAGAGATTTACGGGTTAACAAAGGGCGAGGAGAGGGCGAGCGTGAGTCCTTTAGTAACTTTCGGCGAGTCGCCTCACGTGAATTAGATATGCACCTCGCCCGGTCAGAGTGGTCTTCCGCGAATTTGGGGCGTTCGGGGTGTGCGGGAGTTGGTCGAGAACTCGTGGCTTCGGTTCAGCGATGTGACGTCATTCCGGGGAATGTCGTCTTTTAGTTGGTACTTGTTGTACCTACGACCGTCCGGGTCTGATGTCGATGGGGTGTCCTTGTAGGAGGACTTAGCCTTCAGGATCGGTGGGTAGTTCGTCATCTTCCTTAGCTAAGAGCCCTACGTGGCAGGTTTGATTAGAACGACTAAGGGGAGTGAAGCAGTAGATATAGATATATCTTTAACCCTCTAGAGATCAGTATGTGTGATAAGGTGAGTATACCTTAAGTGCTATGTTCTGATAGCAGTGTGTTAGTTGTGATTAGAAATCATGATGGGTTAACCGAGTAAGATTTTGGGGGATAGAGAAGGTGTGAGCCTTAGAGTTTTTTTTTACGTAGAGACCTTAGAGGTAAGGCCATCTCGAGCATAGGTGTAGGGTTATGTTTGACCCTTATCGGAAGCGCATAGTGCACGTGAGCTATGTTTGTGGGATAAGTCCCTGAGTAGCGTGATTTGAAAGAGGGTAGTCGAGCTAGAAGACCGCTAGGTTTTCGAAACGTGATTAGTGAGATTGTTCCGGATCGGGGAGCTAGTATTGTGCGCGTTGGGTCGGGTTGAGGCGCGTTGCGGGTCAACCCGACACTGTTGTTGGTGGGTCGGTTGTGGTGGTCCCGCCGGGTGGTGGGATCACGAGGGTGTTGGGCCCAAGTTTAGTTAACCAGCGTACGAGTTCGTGGATACGTTCGACCGGTGGTCGGGTCGATGGGGGCAGCCATCGTGTTCTTCGTTCGGGACCGTTTTCTCGGCAGAGGGTTATGCGAGATGTTGCATCTGAAAGGTTGAAAGGCTGCACGGGGTGCCTACCTTCACCTTATGTCAGACAGTGAAGCCCAGGTTGTGGCTATTTTCGTTTTCTAAAAAAGTTTTACGTGCAAGGATAGGAACTGGTGAGTCTCGAGAATCACATTCGCCACCGGGCGATGGTTGGATTTGGGGTAGTTGTGGAGATTGTTGTCTCTGTGGAGGAGTATTTAAGCTACCATTTCGGTGTTGGTGTCGCCTTATAAAGCCTTGTAGGGCGGATGTGTAAGTCGCGGTCGATTGGTTCGATGTTGGCAAGATTCAAATAGTTGGTTGAGCTTGTTCCAGATCGTGGATAGAGTAAAGCTTGTCTAGAAGAGGTTCGCGGCTCGGAGAAATCGTGCGGATAATCGGCGGCGACGCAGAGTTGAGTTGGCCGGTCGGTCTTCTTGAAGATACCACCCCGGTTTGGGTGTGACGAGTTTTGGAAAACAGAGGGAACTTAGCCCGAGTTACTTTGGGCCTTACAGATCTGGTGCAGAGTAGGCCAGGTTGCCTATATGTTAGCTTTTGCCGTCCGACTTAGGAGGCAGTACGTCCGGTCTTTCGTATTGTTATGTTCGGGAAAGTATCGGAGATCCATCCAGAGTGTTCCCAGTTAATGATGACCACGTTAGAGATAGTAACCCCGAGTCTTGGAAACTGAAGCCGTATCAGAATGTGGTAAGAGTTCGAGTGTCACGGCGACCTCGCAAGTCATGGCGTACCATTTGTTGGGTCGTCGGAGCAAGGTTCGCGACAAAGTGACAAAAGTGGTACCATTTGTTGGGTCACCTGAGAAGGTTAATGCCTCAGGCAAAGTGACAAAGTGGTATCTACGACGAGTAAAGAGAGAAGCGAGCATGTATGGCGGGCATAGATGTGATCATTTCTTTTGTAAAGAGAAGGTGCGAAGGAAGTATATTTTAGACCCCGGTGAGGAGTGTTTTGTGGTGATGATTAGAGGTGTTTCTTCGTGGACTTTGATGTAAGTATTTACGCAGGTGCTTCTGTGGCCAGCTGTGGCAGGATTGTTCTCGTAAGTATAGTAGTGAAGACTATACTGGCGCGCGTTTGTTTTGAGACTTAGAAGGAACATTCGGGACGAATGTTTCTAAGGAGGAGAGAATGTTATACCCCGTATTTTGTGAGTATGCGTGGGGCGCACGTAGAAAATTTGAAACTTGTACTAAGGCTTGGCGAATTAATTTTGTTCACAACACCCGTTTAGAGTCGTTTTCGGCTAAAGCGTTTTCCACGACTTTCGAAGGGAAATTCGGCTATGTCATTTTTATTTTTGCGGATTTTTCCGAGAGACGAAACATTTTGGACCAACAAGAGGCGCCACTTGGCACCTCTCATTGTGTGCGGTAGAGTGGACGAATTGGTGACTATTTTGTCAAGTAGTTGGTAGGATATTTTGTGTGTATTTGTTTAAGGTGCACTTGGAAATATCTTGGCCAAACACTTGCCTAGCACTTGGCAAGATCTTGGCCATTGGTTGGCCTTTGCTAGACATATAAATACCCCCCCTTTGAAGACTAATTCCTCCACAAATTGCCTAAGTCTTGAAAGCTTCTTCCTCCCCCCATCGTGTAGTGTCTTGGCGAGAGCCCTCTCCCCTGGCGAGAGTCCCCACAGTGGGGTAGGTAGAGGGTAGCCACCCACTCCTTGGGGTGCTAGCCAGTGGGGTACCCCCAGCCTAGTTGCTTTCGTATAATACCACTCTCTTGGTAGAAATACTCTCAAAGTATTGTTATAATGCCCAATTACCTTAGTAGTATACCTTGTTGTATTCTAAGGTTATACCTATCTGAAAATGCCGAGAAATACTATTATACTTCAGTCCACAAAACCGAAACCACAGGAAAATCTCCATGGTTAGTTGGAGTAATAAGTAGAAGTTGGTTAGAACTTCTAAGGGTGGTTTAGAGCGGGTTGGGCGCTCGGAGTTGGAGCTAAACGATTGCCGGGATCGACTTTAACTAGGATAATTATGGGCTTATCGAGGTAATTATCTTGTCCTCTATTGTAATTGGAAATTACATATTGTTAGAATATATAGTTGAGGTATACTATATATAGAACTGAACGTAGTTATCGTGATGTCTTTTGACTTAAGCTGAATAATACTTACAGCAATGTCTTGCGACTTAAGCTGAATTTAAAGAAGAATCTTTTGTAATTACATAGATTTGTATTACAGTGAACTTGTGTAGTAGTACCGTGGTGTATAATTGTACAGTTAGGGTTAGGCGTATAACCCCGGTTGGCTTGGTAGCGGCCTCGATAGAGGAGGAGATTTCTGTTTGTTGCGGGAAGTCTGCCGAATTTTAGGTAGAATGTTCTACGATGAGATCTAAATGTTAATGCGCGTGGCCTTATAGGTTGAAGTACTACGTGTGGCGCGATCTACTTGGCTTAAGGAGTAGCGGTTGGAAGTACTTGGGCGTTTTGCTATTAGTCGATACTCGTCGCGGTATGTGAACCTCTTCCTATCTCTTCTAGCATGATATGTGTGAACTATGTAGTACGGTAGGCGTCATGTGCTAAGCGTATTTGATTGGTTTAAAACATAAAGTGTTATAACGGCTTTATGGGAAGTTGGTTATAACGACTTTATGTTGGTAAGAAAATACTTGTGTGGTCTTTAAAAGGTAAGCGATTTGAACTATAAGCGGCTTGTTATGTGTTAATAAAGAACTTGAAGTTTTTCAAAAGATTTTTGAATCATTTGAAAGAAGAAGTAATACTTGGTTTTGAAAAACTTAAGAGTTATACTAGCTTTATGGGAAGTTAGGTATAACGGCTTAAGAATGTTTCTTGATTTGAAATCGAATGTGTATCGACAAACCACTGCAGCGTTAATAAAAGGAAATGTTTTGTGATTAAGTATTATTAAAACCAGTAGAAACTTCCATCTGCATGAAGCTAAGATGAGACAAAATGATATTTCCTAGATCATGCATTCTTTGTAATAAGATTGTTATAAACAAGAATATCCTACTCACATATAAGGCTTATGTTTCTCAGATAGTTTAAAAGAGAATTATATTCTTAAATGAATAAGACTATGAACTACGAAACCTTCCTAAAGTAAGAAACGTGAACATTTGAAATTAGGCAAACTTGGACGTTTGAGAAATAATGTTGTTACTTGATTTTACAAAGAGAAGTGTTTTGCTTTACTTCAAAAGAGAATCACTCTAGTTTTCATATACTACGGGTATTGTGTGACTTTTGTAAACGTAACGTATTTTTTAAAAGATAATGTATGAAGTACTTTGAGAATAGATACTTGATCTTGTTAATCATCTGATAGAATGTACCTTGTGTGTATAAGCTGGATTGTGTTGGTTTGTGATAGCCTTGTAATACCTTCGTGTTGATTTGATAAGTAATCATATTAGGATGCTACGTGTGTTAGTATTCGTGATGTTTGTGTAAAGGGATTTTCCTCGATTGTGCTTATGATGTTTAAGCGATAAGCTGTTATGTTGGTATTATACCACTCACCGTGTTTCGGGGTTAAGCCCTCCGACGCGGGGTAGACTCGGTGATGCAGGACCATGATTCGAGAATACCTCATGCGGGTCTGGGGGCTATCTTGAGCTACGAGAGTTCGAGGTTAGTGTGCGGCCTTTATGGTCATGCGATGCATGTGGCCATGCGGTGCGAGTCCAGGCAATCGCGGGAGTAGCTACCTCGATGCGGGGTTATACCTCATGCGGGCCTATGAGATTGGCCTATGCGAGTGCGGGAGTTCGAGGGGCTAGGCGCACATTTGATATTGCGGGCGAGTGACCAGCTTTGATCATGTGGCCGGCAGAGCAGATATCATGATTCGATTTACGACCTTGTTAATCTTGTAGGTGTTAGTAGTCGGCTATGCCTTCGTGCCTTACCACTGTCTTATTTAATTTGGGCACAGTGGGACCCGTTGTTCATGTGTGTTCCTTGGTGCTTTTCTATCATCGTTGGCTGGCGGTGAGGAAGGTATTCCACGGGCATGATTGATGTTGTGGGCGTGAGACCCATATTTATGTATTTGAGTGATGACTTGGCGTGAGTCACGACTTGATATGATCGCTTATTTATTGTGAATCGTAGTTTGGTTATCATACATGTCTCCCGCTTTATATAGACTACTATGATTTCATTTCTGATATTTTGATTCGCATACTAAATTTTTGTTATCGACCTCGCCTTTGCGTTCATCGCCGCAGTAAAGGTACACGATCGTTGATCCTCGCTCTTAGGGTCACGATTTCAGCGTTTGGGAAGCTCCGTTTCTCGGAGGCTTATCGGTGGTATAGTCCCCTAAGTCGTAAGTGTTTACATTCGGGGTTTGGCGAGGCCATCCGCCATTGTTGTCGTATCATTCTTAAGTGCAGTAATCTTTGTTGTGGCGGGGTTTGTAAAAAGGATTAAACTGTTCATTTGTAAGAGTTGTTATTTATATATGCCGAAAGGCAAGTTTTCCTCAAATTACTGTTTTGTACTTCATTTGTTTCATGTATGTGTATTATGTTCCGCTGATTACTCTGATGTTGTATCACTAGGGTGCCCGGGGTAAGGCACCAGTCACGGGCCCAGGTTCGGGTCGTGACAACTTCGTTTGAATTCATCTATATATTTGTACCTCTCTTATCCGTTTTCCACCCTTCCATTATTGTCTGTAGAAATTCAGGATTCAACCTTCACCTATTAAAGTATCTGAACTTATACTGAGTCTTTATGCCTACTTCTCACCTAATTAACCCAAAAGAATGTTCATATAGACCTGGTTTCATGAAAGGCACCTTAGAAGCATGTAGGTTATCAACTCATTCTTGATTAGTAAGTGATGTTATACACCCTGCATGCCACTCATTTCACCATAATCTGCTACATACTGCTTAGAATCCCTTATCTCAGTCTTAGCAACATGACACTTCACTCTTCCATTCCGCTTTAATACCCAGTTGAAATCATTCATTATTGTTTATGGTCTTTGTATCTGGCCATGTAATCTTCCAATATCTATCCACAATTTTCTTTTAAGAGCCACATCATTAAACGCACACACCAAGGTCATATGAAAACTTTTCTTTGTACCCCTATGTGTTACTCCGCATTGTATCAATTATTCTGTACAACTTAATATCTACCTCATAGAGATGAGGCTTCCACAATAACCATATTCCTCCACTTGGATGCTCAGTAAGATTAGTACTTAAAAGATCACCCACTACACAAGTTAAGCGAGGTATTATGAGCTTCTTCCCCTTTTAACTTTTGGTTTCAAGAGACCAAATAGCCTCATCTTAGCATTCTGCGTGAACTAATGCATTGAAACTGTGCACGAATACATACCTCAGTTATCAATCTTTCAAATAACTCCTGGCGAAAATATGAACTTGGAGGTTATTTGCACGTCCTTGCTTTGCTTTTTCAACCCCTTTTTTTGTGAGCTGAACACTACTCTTTACGATATTTAAAATGCCTGACACAACTATACACCAATAGGATGCTCATCATTCTCAAGTTCTAAGTCATTTGCGAAAGAAACCCAATTAATTCCTATGTCCAATACTTCCCAGTACACGGTCCAAAATAGGAAAAATACTTTCATTCCTTTATATCAATCTTATTATTCAAGAAGTAATAGCCTCTTCTTATTCTTACCTAGGAAAAATATTCTTTTGTCGTTTCCTACCTTCACATAGTCCAGCAACATGGTATACCATAAAATAGTCACAGATTCTAACAATTAGAGCTCAAAATTTAATTAGGGGTATGAAGGAGAAAATAGTAGGTAAGCTTCATTTTCTATCTTTGGAAAGAGAAGTTCAATCTCTGTAACTATAGAGCAAATAATGTAGCATAATGGAGTACCAATTCGTAATATAGAGACTACTACCATTCATTTCACAAGTCGACACCTCATTCATGGTCTGAAAGGGACCTCTTCCCTACTCGTAATTATAAACAACTTCATTCATTTTAACACTTGTTCATTCATTTATTACTTATCGTACTTTTCATAATTCTAACATATTCTAGTATACATACGTAATCTCGGACATTGCTCCTGGATCCAATCCCTGATGATATTGTTACACCCCGTAATATCAGGGCTACTAATTAAGAACTTGATTAAGGATTTAAGATTTGAATTTTGGAAGGAAATAATTATTACATTTTCGTAAGGAAAATTTCAAAAAAAATATGAGGACGAAAATTTATTAACTTGGAGTTTAATACTTATAATTGGATTTATGAGATTAGTATTGAATTACGAATAATTGGAATTGATAATATGGGGTCCGCCGAGAATTTCACAATTTTGCGGGGCCCTTCGATTTTAAGATATTTTGGAAATATCTAGATATTTTTCTAAAGAAGGAAATTTTGGCCAATAGGAGAGTGACATGTGTCCTCATCCACTTGTCTTGAAAGGAAAATATCTATATTAGAGGTAGAGATTGAAGACTTAGCTCATTATTTCATTATCTTCCAAGACTTTCTTTTTCTTTCTTCTCTTTGCATAATTTTCGAAAATCCTAAGATTTTTCCAATAATAAGAGTTGATTATTATCCAATGCTAAGCATCCTAATTAAGTCTTAAACTAAGTTAACTCTCCAAAACCCTCCAAGAACCATTTGGGCCGAGAATGGCCATTAGAACCCTAGATTGTTCGTCGGCTTTTTGGAGGTAAAACGTGAAGGGAAGTTGGTTATAAGCTTGTAGTGGATGCTTGTGTGTGATTGAAACTTGAAGAAGTGGGGCAAAATGAAAACTGTGAGCCAAATAGGTACGGACTGTTTGGACGTTTTTTTGGGCAAAATAAAGGTAAAAATTCTTCTTCCTCTTGAAGTAATTGGATATTAATTATTATTATTATGTATATATGAGCTTGTGCTAAAATGAATGAAGGATAAAAAGTGTTTGGGCAATTTTTAGTATGTTGGCCGAATGTGGGACATATTTTGGAGTGTTGGATTGTTATACCCCGTATTTCCAGAGTATGTACGTGAGGACGTACGTAGAAAAGTTGAAGCTTAAAGTATGCAAGGGCCGAATTTTTTTTGTGCATAAGTACCGAAAAGAATCGTTTTCCGACGAAACGTTTTACACAACTCGCGTAGGGTAAATTGCGGCTATGTCATTTCTAATTTTTGCGGATTTTTCCGAGAGACGAAACATTTTGGACCAACGAGAGGGCGACACTTGTCACCCTCCAATTGGTGGACGTATGGGGCGGAAATGGGACGAATTGGATGGCCTTTTTGTCAAGGAGTTGGTAGGATATTTTTGTGTAGTAGATAGAATGGACACTTGCCTAAATCCTAGCCCTACACTTGCCTAACACTTGTATTGATCTTGGCCATTGGTTGGCCTATAAATACTCCCCTAACTTGAAGACTTTCTTCATCCAAAAATCATTTTCCAAGTCTTGAAATCCCTCCCCCTTTGAGAGTTGTTCTCGTCTAAGTCCCCCCCCCCCCCCCCCTCTCTAAGAGCTAGCCGAAACCAACCCCCCCTCCCTTAGTAGAAATACTCTTCAAGTATTGTTGCTATGGCAAAATACTTTAGCCCTTATACTTTGTAGTATTTCCAAAGTCCCCTCTATACTAAAAGCCCAAATACTATCTATACTTCCTTAGTCACAAACGAAACCCTAAGAGAAACTTCATGGTTGATTGAAGTAGTAAGTAGGAGTTGTGTAGCAACTTCTAAGGGTTCTTGGAGAGCATTGGAGCGTACGGAGTAGGAGCTAAACGTTGCTCAGGATCGACATTTAAACTTGGATAATTTTGGGCTTATCGAGGTAAATAATATTATCCTCCTTTTGTAATTAGAATATACACACTGTAGAAGTATAGGATTGAGTATTAAATACTTAGAAGGAATTACAGAATAGAATTAAATTGTTATCACTGTAGAAGGGTATAAAAGATGAATAGTTGAACTGTACTTACATAGGACTGTATTTACAGTAGACTGTATAGTTTACCGGGTAGGGAAGTGCTGCCCAAATTTCCATAGAATAGAGAACCCTCTGCTTAGAGCTTTATGCAGTCTGATCTGAGGCGTTGATAGGCGTATTTGGTATTATAGGTCGATTCTCTGCGCGACATATTTGACTTGGCGGTGGATTTCGAGAAGGTATGTGATTCTTCCTATACTCTTGAGCATGATGTTTTTAAAGTATATATAGTGCGGTGAGCGTCGTGTGTTAGCGAATAATAATTACGGCAATGTCTTTTGACTTAAGCCTGAATAATAAATACGGCAATGTCTTTTGACTTAAGCCTGAATAAAAAGAATCTGAAGTATTTCAAAAGAATTAAGAAACCTTTTTGAAAGAAGAGTAACACTTGGTTT
The DNA here is from genome assembly GCA_029844215.1 of Przewalskia tangutica. Classification (NCBI taxonomy): domain Eukaryota; kingdom Viridiplantae; phylum Streptophyta; class Magnoliopsida; order Solanales; family Solanaceae; genus Przewalskia; species Przewalskia tangutica. The sequence continues at coordinate 84,448,732 of CM056731.1, forward strand.
TAAAAGCTTAAGAGTTATACTAGCTTTATGGGAAGTTAGATATAACGGCTTAAGAGTGATAAAAAGAATGATTTATTGATTTAAGAAGTTAAGAGACTTGACTTGGTTAATTAATATGAGTTTTGTTAAAGAGTGTGAAACCTCATTCGTGAGTAATGAGTACTTGGTTTTTAGAAAAAAAGGAATAATGTTTTACTGATTTCGAAAATCAGAATAAATATCGAACAAACCACAGCAGCGCTAATAAAGGGAAATGTTTTGACTACTAAAGTATTATTAAAACCAGTAGAAACTTCCATCTGCATAGAAGCTAAGATGAGACAAAATGATATTACATTTCCTAGATCATGGCTGCTGTAATAAGATTGTTATGAACAAGAATAAACTACTCACACATAAGGTATATGTTTCTCAAATTGTTTTAAAGGATTAAAACCATGAACTACGAAACCTTTCGAAAATGAGAAACTTGAGTAATTGAAATTAGGCAAACTTGAACGTTTGGAAAAGAATGTTGTTACTTGATTTTACAAAGAGAAGTGTTTTGATTTACTTCAAAAGATAATCACTCTATTTTCATATACTCTGAGTATTGTGTATTTGTTGTGAAAGAAACAGATCTCTTAAAGAGTTAATGTATGAAGTACTTTGGGGATAAAAACCCGATCTTGTTAATCATATAGTAGAAAGTACCTTGTGTGAATAACTTGATTGTGTTGGTTTGTGATAGCCTTGTAATACTTTCTTGTTGATTTGATAAGTAAACATGCTAGGATCTTACGTATGTTATTATCTTGTAATGTTTGTGTAAAGGGTTTTCCTCGATTGCGCTTAAGTTGTTTAACTATCGGCCCGTTATGTTGGTATTGTACCACTCACCTTGACATCATCCGGAGGTTAAGCGCCTACGATGCGGGGTAGACTTCGGTAGTCTGTGTGACCTATGATTTGAGAATACCTCATGCGGGTCCGGGGGCTATGCGGGCTGCGGGAGCTCGGGTTAGTGTGCGGCCTTTATGGTCATGCGGTCTATGTGGCCATGCGGTGCGAGTCCAGGCGGATGGGAGTAGCTACCCTCGATGCGGGAATACCTCATGCGGGCCATTGGGTGGCATGCGAGCTGCGGGAAGTTCGGGGCTAGACGCGCATTAGATCTGCGGGCGAGTGGCGGCTTTGATCATGTGATGCAGACAGATCTCATGATCTGATTTATGACCACTGTTTATCTTGTGGGTTTTAGTAGTCGGCTATGCCTTCGTACTTACCCCGTACGGTTTTATGATGACACAGGTGGGACCTGGTGTTCATGTGTATTCCTTGGTGCTTTTCTATCATAGACTGCCGGCAGTGAGGAAGGTATTCCACGGGCATGATTGATATTGTGGGCGTGAGACCCATTGTTATATTTGAGTGATGACTTGGAGGGCGTGAGTCCCTGACTTGACATGACTGCTCATTTATTGCGAACTGTAGTTTGGTTATCATACATGTCTTCTGCTTTACATAGACTACTATGATTTCATTTACAGTATTTTCAGTTTCACATACTTGGTACCTGTTGTACTGACCTCGCCCGGGGCTGCGTTAAATCTGCGGTAGAGTACTCCTCGTTGATCCCCGTTCTTAGGATCACCGTTTCAGCGTTGGAAAAGCTCCGTTTCTCCGGAGGCTTAGCATTTTGGTATGGTCCCCTGTCGTTGTAGGTATTTGCATTCAGGGGTATGGCGGGGCCCTGTCCCGCCATTGTTGTTTTAAACTCTTAGAGGTCTGTAGTCCTGTTGTAAAGTTGGGATGTAACTGTTCATTTTGGGTATTTATATATATATGCCAAAGGGCAACTTTTCTCCAGATAAACATGTGTCTTCTTTACATTGTTTCATGTACTGTTTATATTCCGCTGATTACTCTGATGTTGTATCACTGGGGTGCCCGGGGTAAGGCACCAGTCACGGGCCCGGGTTCGGGTCGTGACAAAAGTGGTATCAGAGCAGTTAATCCTCGGAAAGTGTCTACAGACCGTATCTAGTAGAGTCTTGATTATCGGTGTGTTGTGCACCACACCAATAATCAGGAGGCTATAGGATATTTAGGATTGGTTTCCATTCTTCTCACTCTGAGATCGTGCTTTAGAGCTGTGTTATAAGTTGGACCCCTCTAACGTATTCCTTTCCTTTACCAGTTATGCCTCCACGCCAGGCAACTCGGGCCCAGAAGGGCAAGGCGGCCGAGGGAGCTGCGAGTAAATCTGAGAGAGAGTTAGAAGGGCCGAGCCCAATCATCACTGGGGTGATGCTTCATCTGAGGGAGTTACGAGGCGTCGCCGGCCAGTGAGTTTGTACGTGGCGGCGATTCCTAATCGCGGCCATGACATCGGACCTTGATTCCACGACTAGGAAGCGAAAATATGGATTGGAAGGAGGCGGCCATTACTAGCAAAGATTTGGCAACAGAGAGTATTTTATGCGATATATCAAGGATATTGATGATTATCTAAAGAAGGGTTGTGAAGAAGTAGCTCTTGATCGAGAATGGTGAGCTTGCGTTCAGCTTATGTGCGGCGGTGAGAGATGTAGAGATCGGCAGTTAACCAAGAACAGCGAAGAGGGCGATTGGCGGGATCATTTGGTAACTCTCGGCGAACCGCCTCGTGGCAGAATTAGACATGCGCCTCGCGGTCGCAGTGTCCTCGCGGGTTGATTTTCCCTCAGTGTTCACAGTGTGGCAGGCGTCATCCCGGGGAATGTCGTCTTTTTGTTAACACTTGTTTCTGCTGCGGCCGTCAGGGCCATGTGACGAGGGAATGTTCTATGAGGAATGATGCGAGTAGGAGGACTCAGCCTATCAGATCAGTTGTGGATTCAGTGGTTCGGAGAGGAAGGGGCGTTAGCGAGAGAGCCACCCCTTTCGGTGTGGCCGTTGTGGTAGGTGTCATTCGGGGGAGTGTCGGGCTTCTTCGGCAGTTTGTTATTTTTGCGGCCAGCAGGGCCATTTTGCGAGGAATTGTCCGACCAAGGGTGGTGCGGATGTGGAGATTCCGCCGTCGGGATCAGTGGCTAGTTCATCACCTTCCCCAGCTATGCGCCCAACAGGGCAGGTTTGATTAGTACGACAAAGGAAAGTGAAGCAGGAGATGCAGGTATATCCTTAACCCTCTAGAGATTTGTATGTATGATAAGATGCAAATATCTTAAGTATTATTCTCAGTTAGCATTGTGTTAAATCGTGATTAGAAATCCTGGTTAGTTAACCGGGTAAGATTGGGGGATAGAGAAAGTGGGAGCCTTAGAATATTATACGTAGAGACCTTAGAGGCGAGGCCATCTTTGGTAAAAGAATTATTTCATGTTTGACCCTTATCGCTGTGCATAGTGCACGTGAGATATATTTGTGGGATAAGTCCCTGAGTAGTAGGAGATGAAAGAGGGTAGTTGAGCTAAGAAGACCGCTAGGTTTTCGTAACGTGATTAGTAAGATTGTTCCGGATCAGGGAGCTAGTGTTTTGCGCATTGCCGGGTCGGGTTGAGGCCATGTTGCGGGTCGACCCGCGGCCTGTATGGTGGTGGGGTCAGTTTGTGGTGGTCCCGCTTTGTGTTAGGGTCACAAGGGTGGTAGGCCCAGGTTTAGTTAACCATCGTACGAGTTCGTGGATGCGTTCGACCAGTAGTCGGGCCGATGAGGTCAGCCCGTCTTATCTTTTAATCAAACCGTGTTCTCGGTAGTAAGTTGCGAGATGATTATTTCAGGAAGGTTGTAAGGCTGCACGAGGTGCCTACCTTCACCTTATGACAGACAGTGGAGCCCAAGTTTTGGCTGTTTCTTTTCGGAAAGTTTTACCAGGCAGGGTTATGAACTCGTGTAAATATCGATGATCGTATTCGCCACTTGGGCGAGTTTGGATTTCGGGGGTATTGTGGGTATTGTTGCCTCGCTGTTGAGGAGTATTTTATAACTACCATTTCGTATTCGAATGTCGCTTTATGACGCCTTGTAGGGGCGGAAACGTAAGTTGCCGTTCGATTGGTTCGATGTTGGCAAGGTTCAGATAGTTGGTTCATACTTGTCCAGTAGGATGTGGATAGGGTGAAGCTTATCCAGAAGAGGTTATTGGCAGCTCAGAGTCAACAGAAGTTGTGCGGATAATCGGCGACGACGTTGGGAGTTCAGGTTGACGGTGGGTCTTCTTGAAGGTACCACCCCGGAAGGGTGTGACGAGATTGAGCGAGAAGCGTGGCAGAGTTACTTTGGGCCTTTTCGGATCATGTGAAGAATAGGCGGGTTGCCTATAGTTAGCATTGTCGTCGGCGTAGGGAAGCGACGTCCGATCTTTCATATTGCTATGTTGGAAGAGTATCGGAGATCCATCAGTATTCTCGATTAATGATGACCAAGTGGAGGTAGTAACCCGAGTTTTGGAAACCAAGCGATATGAGAATGTGGTAAGTTATAAGAAAGAGTTCGAGTGTATGAGAAGGGTACGACGAGTAAGGGAAGAAGCGAGCATGTGTAAGGACATAGATGTGATCATTTCGTTGTAAAGAGTAGGTGCGAAGGGAGTATCTTTTAGACCCCGGGTGGGAGATTTTTGTGATGTTAGAGGTGATTCCTCGTGGACTTGGATGTAAGTATTTGCGCGGTGTTTTACGTGGCGGCGTGGCGAGATTGTTCTCGTAAGTATAGTAGTGAAGACTATCTTGGCGCGTATTTGTTTGAGACTTAGAAGGAACATTCGGGATGAATGTTTCTAAGGAGGGGAGAATGTTATACCCCGTATTTCCAGAGTATGTACGTGAGGACGTACGTAGAAAAGTTGAAGCTTAAAGTATGCAGGGCGAATTTTTGTGTGCATAAGTACCGAAAGAATCATTTTCCGGCCGAAGCGTTTTACACAACTCGCGTAGGGTAAATTACGGCTATGTCATTTCTAATTTTGCGGATTTTTAGAGAGGCGAAACATTTTGGACAGCGAGAGGCGACACTTGTCACCTCCATTGGTGGGCGTATTGTAACGACCGTTCGGGCGTTCTTGGTGCCTTATCGGGCACCCTAGTGATACATTAATCGAGAAAACCAGCGGAAAATAAAACTTTAACAAGAAACAAGATATATGAACATAAAGCAGGCCAACCCAACGGTTACGCTTCGATAACATAAATAAATACAACTCTTTCAAAACGAGCAGTTTAATCCTTTTTACAACCACTTGCAACAAGATTACTCTGAGACCTCTAAGATTTACAACAACTATGACGGACAGGGCCCGCCATACCACGAATGTACAAGAACCTACAACTCGGGGAACACATACCGAAAGATAAGCCTCGGAGAAGCGGAGCTTCCCAATGGCGAGATCCTAAGGCGAGGATCCACGGCCGATGTACCTCTACTGCGGCATGAGCGCGGCCCGAAGAGGTCGATCTGACAGTACCAAGTATGTGGCGCGTAAAATCGTAAATGAAATCATACTAGTCTATATAAAGCGGGAGACATGTATGATAACCAAACTCTGATTCACAACATAAAGCGATCATATCCGTTCGAGGACTCGCGCCTCGGCCATCACTCAAATATAACTATGGGTCTCACGCCCGCGCATCAATCATGTTCGCATCGTGGCGCGTGCCCCGGAGTCTGCATCGGTGTAGACATGTCCATGATGCAACAATAATACCAATGCCCGTGGCCACGTGCCGGAATTCTACCTCGGTGTGAACGCGTCCGTGGCATCAACAATAATATCTTGGGTGATCAACCTGCGCGTGGCGCGTGCCCCGAATTCTACCTCGGTGTAGACATGTCCATGTAACCACAATAACAATATATCGGGTAATCAACCCGACCGCATGGCGCGTGCCGGAATCTTGCGTCGGTGTAGACATGTCCATGTGACATCAACAACAAGACGATAATCAAAATGGAAACATACGTGGAATTCTCCATCACCGCGGCCGACGTCAGTAAGTTCTCGACAAGTCGACCGCCTCATCGAGAGGCGGTAATACGAAATACCACACTTGCACAACAAAGGCTATCATCACAAGCATAGGCAAGTTTCCACGAACAAGCATAGGCAAGTTTCACAACAACAAGCATAGGCAAGTTTCACTGACTCAAAGTACTTTCATTTTATGCCAAGGTCGGGTTTTTAACCCCAAAGTACTACATCGTTAAGTTCTTTTAAAAGAGATCCATTACTTATAAAAGTCACCCGATACAGTAGTATTAGAATGACCAACCCACATTCCTTTTCAAAATCAAGTAACAACATTCTTTTCCTAAGTTCGGTTTGCCTAGTTTGATTACTCAAGCTTCTCATTTTCAAATGGTTTCATAGTTCCCAAACTTAATCACTTGATTCCTTTTAGAACAATTGAGTAACATATGTCATATATGTGAGTAGTTTATTCTTGTTTATAACGATCTTATTACGTGACCATGATCTAGAAAATGTAATATCATTTTGTCTCATCTTAGCTTATGCGGATGGAGGTTTCTCTTGGTTTTAATACAACACATCATTATTCAATACATTTTCCTTTATTAACGCTGCGTGGTGCAGTCGATACACATTACGATTTCCAAATCGGTAAAACATTATTCCTTTAAAAACCAAGTACTCATTACTCACGAATGAGGTTTCACACAACATCCACATTAAAACAAATAAGTTAAGTCTCTTATCTTATAAGATCAAGTCTCTTAACTTCTAACGTGATAAACCATTTTCACTACATAAGGTCGTTATAACTAACTTCCCATAAAGCTATTATAACACCTATGTTTTAAACCAACCAAATCACTTAGCACATGCACGTCTACCGTACTACATAGTTCACACGTATCATGCTAGAAGAGATAGGAAGAGGTTCACATACCTCGCGACGATTTATCGACAATAAGCAAAATGCTCCAAGTACTACAACGCACTAGCCCTTTCCACTCCTCGAGTAAAATACGCTACTCTTAGTACTTTCACCTATAAAGGTCACGTCTATTAACCCCAAAACACAAGTTTATCTTTCTCTGAGAAAATTAGAAGACCTCCCATGCAGCGTAAATCTCTCTCTATCGAGTGGCTACCAAGCCAACGAGAGGGTTTACGTCTAACGGCGTGTACAATTTTACAATACTACACAAGTCTACTGTCTGATCCTATGTAAATACGATGCGATTCGATTCTTTATTCTTGAGCTTAAGTCAAAAGACATTGCAGAATACTAAGTATAGTTCCATATATAGTATACTTCAACTATATATTCTAACAAACATGTAATTTCCAATTACAATAGAGGACAAGATAATTACCTCGACAAGCCCAAAATTATCCAAGTTATAATGTCGATCTGAGCAAGGTTTAGCTCACTCAGTGCGCTCAAACCACTCCAAACAACCGCCAGAAGTTACGCCTTACCTACTCAAATACTTCAACCAAGTATGAAGATTTCCTTAGGGTTTCGGTTTGAGACTAAAAGGACAAAAGGTAGTATTTCGGGCTCTACGTATAGAGGTATCTTTGGAATACTACAAGGTACAAGGCTAAGGTATTTTGGGCATTATAACAATACTAGGGAGTATTTCTATACCTGACAAAGGGTATTATACGAAAACAACTAGGCTAGGGGTACCCACGGCCAAGGCACCACAAAGGGGAGGAGGAGGCCCTCGGCGAGACTCTCAAAAGAGGGGATGAGTTGGGCGAACTCAACACAGAGGAGGAGGATTTTAGGCTTGGAAGGTTTCATTTGTGGATGAAGAGTTCATCAACATAAGGGGGGTATTTATAGCAAAACCAAAAGCCAACCAATGGCCAAGATCAAGCCATGTGCAAGGCAAGTGTAAGGCTAAGATCAAGCCAAGTGCACCCTAGACCCTACTCCACAAAACAAGCCACAAACATTGCACAAAACAAGGCCAAAACAAGGCATGAATTCGTCCTTGAGCTTCAGCTTACTGCAGTCCACGAGGGTGACAAGTGTCACCTCTCGTTGGTCCAAAATGTTTAAATCGCTCGGAAAAATCCGAAAAATACAAAGCGACATAGCCGAATTTTCCTCGCAAGTTCTGCAAGCGTTTCGTCGAAAACGACTCTAGCAGGGTGATGTGCACAAATGTCATTCGGCGAGCCACTGGCGGGGGTGACACGTGTCACCTCCTATTGGCCCTCAAAAGCGTCTTAGAAAAAATATCCACAATGGCCAAAATCTCGAAAACAAAGTGGGCCCACAAAAGTAAATTTCTCCGTGGGCCCCACGTGACCATTTAGAAAATAAAATCTCAAAATTCTAATATAATCTATGAAGTCCAAATACCAAATCTGGGAATCCAATTCCCATTAACGAACCTTTTTCTTCACAAATAGCAGGAAACTTTTAAGCGAAAACTCACATCTTTCTTTCTTTTCAAAATTTACTGCATTACTCTGCAAATGCGTCCTCACATACATACCACGCAACTACGGGGTATAACATTCTCCTCTTAGAAACATTCGTCCGAATGTTCCTTCTCAATCGGATAACGATGAAGTTCCTCAACAAGTTGTCAGCGCCACGGCAGCCACGAAATAACACGCGTTATCTTCCTTCCTTACTCGTTGTACCGCTTCTCGAACACTCGAACTCTCGACGTACCATACTTGATCATTACTTCCGTTCGAAAATCTGCGGAGTCACTACCTCGAACTTGGTCATCTTACTAACCTCAAACTTCCTTAAGGCCATTCCGGCCTTCTACGAACGGCTGCGGTCGAGCGCGTCCACGAACTCATCGATGATCATACAAACTTGGGCCTAGCATCCTCGTGACCCTACCACTGGCGGGACCACCCAGATGACCCCACCCCAAACCGGGTTACGGGTTGACCCGCAAATGGTCCTCAACCCGACCCCGACGCGCCAAACTCTTGTTCCCCGATCCGGAACAATATTACTAATTCACATCATGAAAGCTACCACTTCCATCTCACACTACACACGGAATTATCACAAATATAAATCCCACGTATACAACTACTATGATAAGGTTCAAACATAAAATTTATCTTTAACTCTAGACGAACTTACCCCTATGGTCTCAGTAGTGAGATAGTCTAAGGTTCACAGTTAACATGCCCCCATACGTATCCTCGACTAAGCATGTTTTCTAACTCATAATTAACACAACGCTATTCGTACATAGCACATAATAATGAGACCATCATAACAAGCATACCAAAACTCTAGAGGTTAAGGATAAACACGAAGCTACCGCTCCACTCTAATCATAGGCACGCCTGCAGTATGCTATGAAAGGCGATGAACGGCCCGGCCCGATCCGGTAGTGAGTCGTAACATCCGTGCTACCCTTGGTGAGACAGTTCCTCGCAAAATGGCCTGCCGCCGCAAAATAACAAGCTCCTGGCACCACGACACTCCCGAAATGCGGTCTACCACATCGACCACCGAGGTAGGGGTGACGCGTCGCCAACACCGCTTACTTCCGCGAAACTGAACCGCGGAGCCACGACCGCTCCGAATACTCTGAAGGTTGTGGAGGACCACTCTGACCGGGCGGAGGTACAAAACTAGTATCTTCTTTGGCGAGGCGGTCCGCCTCGAAAGTCACCAAGGACCTGTTGTTCGGCCTCTTCTGGCGATCTTGGTCATTCGTCGACCTCTCCGTGCCTCACATCGGTCATGAGCTGCGTGCGGGCAATGTCCATGCGGTGAAGAGCTACTCTGAACATGCCTCCGACATGTAATCATCGAGCCACCGTAACATATCGGTGCACTCGATCCTCCATACTAGCTACTAATTTGGGGCGTCGCAAGGCGATGAGTCGAACTCGCATTGTACTCCCGAACCGTCGCCCGCTCTGTCTAAGCATCAAAATCGCCGGCGTGCCCTCGCCATGCGGAGGCAAGAAGTGCGTGAGAAAGCCCGAAAACTCATCCCATCTGCTGGAGGTGCATGCTCTCCCGGAAAGCTCCGTGAATCAAACCAATCGGCTGCGGTATCACGCGGCCGATGCGAACCAAAGGTCCTGACTCGGTCTCTGAAGCCTTGATCACCGCGTGATCCGGTAGCGCCGAATGAACTCCTGCGGATCATCCTCGAGCCTCGACCCATAAAACTCTGGCGGGCTACAACTCGAGAAAGTCCGTAGCCTCAAACTATTCGCTCTCGGGTGCACGGGTCTTCTTTGGGCCAGGCTGCTGCATCGGCCTATCCTCATATCGGCCACGACCACGGCAGCAATCGACCATCTCGCGTAACCCATTTCCTCGCCCGGTGTGGGGTGGAGGCTCAGTGCTGCGGTCTCGGCGACCATCGCTGCGACTCTAACTTCTTTGGTGGCGGCGTCCACAAAACCCGCCGTCTGAAGCACAACCTCAGTCTTTGTCGGGACTGCGCCTCGTACTCCTCAGTATCTCACTAGCGGCACCCTCGGCTGCCTTGCCGCCGGGCTCTGGTTGCCTTGCGCGGGCATAATTGGTAAAAACGAGATACGTCGGAGGGTCCAACTTACTGACTCTAAGGCACGATCTCGGAATGAGAAGAATGGAAACCAATCCTAAATGTCCTGCGACCTCACGATTATAGATGTGGTGCCTGACACATCGATAATCAAGACTCTACTAGACACGATGCGTAGACACTTTCCGAGGATTAAGCGCTCGATACCACTTTTGTAACGACCGTTCGGGGCGTTCGTGCCTTATCCCGGTCACCCTAGTGATACATTCATCAGAGAAAACCAGCGGAAAATAAAACTTTAACAAGAAACAAGATATATGAACATAAAGCAGGCCAACCCAGCGGTTACCTTCCATAACATAAATAAATACAACTCTTTCAAAGCGAGCAGTTTAATCCTTTTTACAACCACACTTAGCGTACTACGGACCTCTAAGATTTACAACAACTATGACGGGACGGGGCCCGCCATACCCACAGATGTACAAGAACCTACAACTCGGGGAACACATACAGAAAGATAAGCCTCGGAGAAAGCGGAGCTTCCCAAGCTGGCGAGATCCTAGGCGAGGATCCACGACCGATGTACCTCTACTGCGGCATGAACGCGGCCGAAGGAGGTCGATAACAGTACCAGTATGTGAAGCGTAAAATCAGTAAATGAAATCATACTAGTCTATATAAAGCGGGAGACATGTATGATAACCAAACTCTGATTCCTGACATAAAAGCGATCATATCCATTCGAGGACTCACGCCTCAAGCCATCACTCAAATATAACTATGGGTCTCACGCCCAACATCAATCATGTTCGCATCATGGCGCGTGCCCTGGAATCTGCGCCGGTGTAGACATGTCCATGATGCAACAATAATACCAATGCCCGGCCACATGCCGGAATTCTACCTCGGTGTAGACACGTCCATGACATCAACAATAATATCTGGGTGATCAACCTGCGCGTGGCCATGCCGGAATTCTACCTCGGTGTAGACATGTCCATGTAACCACAATAACAATATATCGGGTAATCAACCCGACGCGTAACGCGTGCCGGAATCTGCATCGGTGTAGACATGTCCATGTGACATCAACAACAAGGCGATAATCAAAATGGAAACATACCCGTGGAATTCTCCATCATCGCCAAAGACGCCGTCAAGTAAGTTCTCAACAAGTCGACCGCCTCTATCGAGACGCGGTAACACAGAAATACCACACTTGCACAACAAAGGCTATCATCACAAGCATAGGCAAGTTTCACAACGACAAGCATAGGCAAGTTTCACAACAACAAGCATAGGCAAGTTTCACACAACTCAAAGTACTTTCATTTTATGCCAAGGTCCGGTTTTTAACCCCAAAGTACTACATCGTTAAGTTCTTTTAAAGAGATCCATTACTTATAAAAGTCACCCGATACGTAGTATTAGAATGACCAACCCACATTCCTTTTCAAAATCAAGTAACAACATTCTTTTCCTAAGTTCCGGTTGCCTAGTTTCAATTACTCAAGCTTCTCATTTTCAAATGGTTTCATAGTTCCCAAACTTAATCACTTGATTCCTTTTTAGAACAATTGAGTAACATATGTCATATATGTGAGTAGTTTATTCTTGTTTATAACGATCTTATTACTGACCATGATCTAGAAAATGTAATATCATTTTGTCTCATCTTAGCTTGCGGATGGAGGTTTCTCTGGTTTTAATACAACATCATTATTCAATACATTTTCCTTTATTAACGCTGCGGTGGTCCTGCCGATACACATTCGATTTCAAATCGGTAAAACATTATTCCTTTAAAACCAAGTACTCATTACTCACGAATGAGGTTTCACACAACATCCACATTAAAACAAATAAGTTAAGTCTCTTATCTTATAAGATCAAGTCTCTTAACTTCTAACATCAGTAAACCATTTTCACCTACATAAGGTCGTTATAACTAATTTCCCATAAAGCTATTATAACACCCTATGTTTTAAACCAACCAAATCACTTAGCACATGTACGCGTCACCGTACTACATAGTTCACACATATCATATCATGCTAGAAGAGATAGGAAGAGTTTCACATACCTCGCGACGATTTATCGACAATAAGCAAAATGCTCCAAGTACTACAACCTTGCTAGCCCTTTCCACTCCTCGAGTAAAATACGCTACTCTTAGTACTTTCACCTATAAAGGTCACAAACGTCTATTAACCCCAAAACACAAGTTTCTATCTTTCTACAGAAAATTCGGCAGCACCCCCCCGCAGCGTAAATCTCTCTCTATCGAGGCGGCTACCAAGCCAACGGGGGTTTACACGTCTAACCGGACGTGTACAATTTTTACACAGCAATACTACACAAGTCTCTGCTGTCTGATCCTATGTAAATCTGATGCGATTCGATTCTTTATTCTTGAGCTTAAGTCAAAAGACATTGCGAATACTAAGTATAGTTCCATATATAGTATACTTCAACTATATATTCTAACAAACATGTAATTTCCAATTACAATAGAGGACAAGGTAATTACCTCGACAAGCCCAAAATTATCCAAGTTATAATGTCGATCTGAGCAAGGTTTAGCTCACTACTCGTGCGCCCAAACCGCTCCAAACAACCCAGAAGTTCTACTCAACTTCTACTCAAATACTTCAACCAACTATGAAGATTTCCTTAGGTTTTTGGTTTGAGACTAAAAAGGAAAAAAGGTAGTATTTAAGGGATCTACGTATATAGGAATCTTTTGAATACTACAAGTTACAAGGCTAAGGTATTTTGGGACTTATAACAATACTAGGGAGTATTTTTATACCACAACAAGGGTATTATACGAAACAACAACTAGGCTAGGGGTACCCACGACCAAGGCACCACAAAGGGGAGGAGGAGGCCTCGGCCATGACTCTCAAAAGAGGGGATGAGTTGACGAACTCAACACTAGAGGAGGGAGGGATTTTAGGCTTGGAAGGTTTCATTTGTGGATGAAGAGTTCATCAACATAAGGGGGGTATTTATAGCAAAACCAAAAGCCAACCAATGGCCAAGATCAAGCCATGTGCAAGGCAAGTGTAAGGCCAAGATCAAGCCAAGTGCACCCTAGACCCTACTCCACAAAACAAGCCACAAAACATTGCACAAAACAAGGCCAAAACAAGGCATGAATTCGTCCCAGGCTTCACTTTACGAGTCACTTGAGGGTGACAAGTGTCACCTCTCGTTGGTCCAAAATGTTTACGCTCGGAAAAATCCGCAAAAATACAAAGCGACATAGCCGAATTTTCCTCGCAGTTACATAAAACGTTTCGTCGAAACACGACTCTAACCGGGTGATGTGCACAAATGTCATTCGGCCAAGCCACCTAGGCGGGGGTGACACGTGTCACCCTCCTATTGGCCCTCAAAAAACGTCTTCCGAAAAAATATCCACAATGGCCAAAATCTCGAAAACAAAGTGGGCCCAAATCAGTAAATTTCTCCGTGGGCCCACGTGACCATTTCCGAAAATAAAATCTCAAAATTCTAATATAATCTATGAAGTCCAAATACCAAATCTGGGAATCCAATTCCCATTAACGAACCTTTTTCTTCACAAATAACCGGAAACTTTTCCGACGAAAACTCACATCTTTCTTTCTTTTCAAAATTTCTGCCGTACTCTCGTACGTACGTCCTCACATACATACCCTGCAACTACGGGGTATAACACGTATGGGGCGGAAATGGGACGAATTGGATGGCCTTTTTGTCAAGGAGTTGGTAGGATATTTTTGTGTAGTAGATAGAATGGACACTTGCCTAAATCCTAGCCCTACACTTGCCTAACACTTGTATTGATCTTGGCCATTGGTTGGCCTATAAATACTCCCCTAACTTGAATACTTTCTTCATCCAAAAATCATTTTCCAAGTCTTGAAATCCCTCCCCTTTGAGAGTTGTTCTCGTCTAAGTTCCCCTCTCAAGAGCTAGCCGAAACCAACCCTCCCTTAGTAGAAATACTCTTCAAGTATTGTTGCTATGGCAAAATACTTTAGCCCTTATACTTTGTAGTATTTCCAAAGTCCCCTCTATACTAAAAGCCCAAATACTATCTATACTTCCTTAGTCACAAACGAAACCCTAAGAGAAACTTCATGGTTGATTGAAGTAGTAAGTAGGAGTTGTGTAGCAACTTCTAAGGGTTCTTGGAGCGCATTGGAGCGTACGGAGTAGGAGCTAAACGTTGCTCAGGATCGACATTTAAACTTGGATAATTTTGGGCTTATCGAGGTAAATAATATTATCCTCCTTTTGTAATTAGAATATACACACTGTAGAAGTATAGGATTGAGTATTAAATACTTAGAAGGAATTACAGAATAGAATTGAATTGTTATCACTGTAGAAGGGTATAAAAGATGAATAATTGAACTGTACTTATGTCACGACCCGAACCCGGGCCCGTGACTGGTGCCTTACCCTGGGCACCCTAGTGATACAATATCAGAGAAAATCAGCGGAAATAAAAACATGAACATGAATTAAGAGACAAGATAAATAAACAGGCCAACCAAACCAGTTGCCTTCATCATATATACATAAATACCCGAACAGTTATCCTTTTTACAAACCCTGCCCACAACAGTGCTACAGACCTCTAAGATTTATACAACAACTATGACGGGACAGGGCCCCGCCATACCCCTGAACGTTCAAGAACTTACAGACTCAGGGTAACATACCAAAGATAAGCCTCCGACGAAGCGAGCTTCCCAAAATCTTTGAAATGAGATCCTAGCGGGGATCGGCGGTAGATGTACTTCTGCGGCATGAACGGCCCGAAGGAGGTCGATGCAAGTACCAAGTATGTGAAGCGTAAATATCGTAAATGAAATCATACTAGCCTATAAAAGCGGAGATGGTATGATAACCAAACTACGATGACGCGCATATGATTATATCAATTCGTGGTCTCACGCCCAACATCAATCCCGCGTGAGTACCTTCCTCATGCGGCGATATGATATGATAACAACAAGACAACAATCCAAATGGGAGCATACCCGTGCGCTACGCATCGTGTCAGTATGTCCAAAGGGAACAAATAAGACAACATTCCAAATGGAAGCATACCCGTGCGCTACGCATCGTGTCAGTATGTCCAAAGGGAAACAATAAGAAACAATTCCCAATGGAAGCATACGTGCGCTACGCGCGTGATGTCGGTATGTCCAAGGAAACAATAAGACAACAAGCGGTAATCAAACTGGAAGCATACCCGTGCGCTACGCATCGTGTCAGTATGTCCAAAGCGATTAACAAAAGTAACACTATCAGCGAGAACGTGCAGTGGAATTTATCCGTCACCGTAGGTCCACGTCCAAGTAAGTTCTCAACAAGTCAACCGACCTCCATCGAGAGGCGGTAGTATAGAAACACAATTCTTGCACAACAAAGGCTATCACAACAAGCATAGGCAAGTTTCACAACAACAAACATAGGCAAGTTTCACAACAACAAGCATAGGCAAGTTTCACAACAACAAGCATAGCAAGTTTATACACAACTCAAGTACTTTCATTTTATGCCCAAGTTCGGTTTTACCTAAAGTACTACGTGCGTTAAATTCCTTTTAAAGAGATTTATTCCTTTTATAAAAGTCACCCGATACCGTAGTATAAAAATAGAGTGACTTATATCTATTAAGTAAACCAAAACAACTTCCATACTTTCTTTTTTTAAGACAAGTTACCACATTAAAACCAATGATAAAACCTTTCTTTTGTTTTCATAAGGTCGTTATAACTAACTTCCCATAAAGTCATTTATAACACCTTATGCTTTAAACCATTTTAAGACAACCTGATGCCTTTCTTTTCCTAAAGTTCCGGTTTGCCTAATTTTTATTACGCAAGTCTCTTTTTGAAAAGTTTCATAGTTCAATGTCTTAATCTCTTTTAAACAATTGAGTAACATATGCCATAAGTAGGTTATTCTTGTTCATAATCAATCTTATTAAGCGACCATGATCTAGAAAATGTAATATCATTTTGTCTCATCTTAGCTTACATGCGGATGGAGGTTTCTCTTGATTTTACTAATACTTAATTATTCAATACATTTTCCTTATTAACTGCGGTGGTTTGTCGATACACATTCGATTTACGAAATCGGTAAAACATTATTCCTTTAAAAACCAGTACTCATTACTCACGAATGAGGTTTCACACAAACATCCATATTAAGTCAGTCTCTTATCTTTTAAGAATAAGTCTCTTAACTTCTAAACCATTAAACCATTCTTTTATCTCTCTTAAGGCGTTACACCTAACTTCTCATAAAGCTGGTATAACTCTTATGTTTTCAAACCAAGTATACACTTCTTTCAAAAAAGTTTCTTAATCTTTTAGAATACTTCAAGGTTCTTTATTATCACACATCAAGTTGGTTATAAGTCAAATCAGTTATCACAAAGCATTTCTCATTTACATAGAGCTGTTATAACACTTTATGTTTAAAAACAATCAAATATATTCAACACATGTACGTCTACCGTACTACATAGTTATACACCTATCATGCTAGAACAGATAAGAAGAGGTTCACATACCTCGCGACGATTATCGACTAATAGCAAAGCGCTCCAAGTACCTCAAAGTCGGCTACACTCTCGATCAGCGGATCTCCACATGTAGTACTACAACCTATAGAGGCCACAAAGCGCCTATTAATATCTTTAGATCCCGACGTAGAATATTCTACAGAAAATTCAAGGCACCTCCCCACACATGGCAGCGTAAATCTCTCTCTATCGAGGCTACCAAGCCAACCGGGGGTTAACACGCCTAACCGGGCGTGTACAATTCTACTACGGAATGCTACACAAGTCTCATGTCTGATCCTATGTAATTCTGATTGATTCTCTTCTTTAAATTCAGGCTTAAGTCGCAAGACATTGCCGTAAGTATTATTCAGGCTTAAGTCAAAAGACATTGCCGCACAACTATGTTCAGTTCTATATATAGTATACTTAACTATATACTCCTACAACATGTAATTTCCAATTACAACAGAAGGTTAGGAATGTTTACCTCGATAAGCCCAAAATTATCCGAGTTTATATGTCGATCCTGAGCAAGGTTTAGCTCCTACTCCGTGCGCTCCGACCCGCTCCAACCAACCCTTAGAAGTTCTAACCAACTTCTACTTATAACTTCAACTACGGGTGAAGATTTTTCCAAAGGGTTTCGTTTAGTGGCTAAAGGAAAGTATACTAGTATTTATGGGCTTTTCGTATAGAGGTAACCTTGGGAAATACTACAAGGTATTTAGGCCAAGGTATTTGGGCATTATAACAATACTAGGAGAGTATTTCTATACCACAACAAGGGGTATTATACGAAAACAACTAGGCTAGGGGGGGTAGGCTCTCGGCCACAAGGCCCAACAAAGGGGAGGACTTGGCGAATGCTACACTTAGGGAGGGATTTTGAGACTTGGAGAATGATTTTGGATGAAGAAGTTCATCAACTAAGGGGGATATTTATAGGTCAAGCAATGGCCAACCAATGGCCAAGATGAAGACAAGTGTTAGGCAAGTGTAGGGCTAGGATTTGGACAAGTGTTTGTGGGCCCCACTTTCTCATCTACTACACAAAATATCTAGCCAAACATTGACCAAATGTTTAAGGCATTTTCCATGGCAAAATCGTGCCAACAACTCCTCCAAAACCGTCCACTTTGTGCCACCTAAGGGTGACAGGTGTCGCCATCCTATTGGTCCAAAATATTTTATCTCTCGTAAAAATCCGAAAAAATTATAAATGACATAGCCGTAATTTTCCCTACGAAAGCTGTGGAAACGTTTCGTCGAAAAACGACTCTTTTTGGCACTTGTGTACAAATTTCGAAACTATGCTTACTTTAAGGCTCAAATTAATATACGTACGCCTCACGCATACTCGTGAAAATACGGTATAACATTCTCCTCCTTAGAAACATTCGTCCCAATGTTCCTTCTAAGCCTCAAAACAAACATACGCCAAGATAGTCTTCACTACTATACTTACGAGAACAATCACGCCACACCGCCACGTAAAACACCCGCGCAAATACTTACATCCAAGTCCACGAGGAAACACCTCTAACATCACAAACTTTTGTCACTTTGCCGCGAGGTTCTAGTGTCACTCGGCGACCCAACAAATGGTACCGATCGCATGCGATCCCTGAGGTCTAAAATATACATCCTTCGCACCTTCTCCCTTCACAAGAAATGATCATATCTATGCTCGCAATACATGCTCGCCTCTACCCTTACTCGTCGTACTCTTCTCGAACACTTGAACTCTTCTAGAATACGTACCACACTTCAGTCCTCGCTTCAGTTCTCCAAACCTTGGAGTCACCACCTCCAACTTGGTTATCTTACTAGCCTCAATCTTCCTTAAGGCCATTCCCGGCCTTCACGATCCGCTTATGGTCGAACATATCCACGAACTCATACGATGGTCATCTAAACCTGGGCCTAACACCCTCGTGACCCTACCACCTGGCGGGACCACCCAGAGCTGACCCTACCTCGAAACAGGCCGCGGGTTGGCCCTCATCATGGCCCCAACCCGACCCACTTAACGCATCACACTTTTGTTCCCCGATCCGGAACAATCTTACCTCTACAGGTCATGAAAGCTACCACTTCCATTGCACACTACCCAGGGACTTTATCACACGAAACGTTCTAGGCATAAAATGCGCTCCGACAAGGATCACTTGCAAAACGTACTCAAGACGGCGCTTACATCTAAGGTCTCAACCGTAATATTCTAAGGTTCATCATTTTCACCCCAAGCTTACCCTTCTCACTAACCAGTTCTACATCACGTTTTAGCACAAAGCTATCCGAACATAACACTTAACACATTATCATAACATCAATACATACAAGTCTCTAGGTTAAGGATATACACGAAAATAGGCGGTTCAAAGGACCGCTTAAAGCTGAACTTCCACCGCGACTTACCGGGCACGTGTATGAACATCCCGCCTAGCAGTAGAAGGTGAAGAACCCGCAATCGATCTCGTAGTGCAGGCTATCCTACCAGCTACCCACGGTGGGACAGTTTCTCCCAAAATGGCCTCGCTGGCCGCATGTAAAACAAACTCCGGACTAGCACGACACTCCCACCGCGAGTCTACCACAGCAGTCACAACGAGGTAGGGTGGCTTCACCGTTAACACCGCTTCTCTCGAAAATCAACCTCGAGCCACGACCGCCTCGAAAACTCTGGACGCTCAAGATTGTAGAGACCACTCAGATCGGCGGAGGCGCATAACTAGTCTGGCCGAGGCGGTTCGCCTCGAAAATCACCAAGGACCTCGCAGATTCGCCTCTTACGCCGACTTTGGTCATTCCGTCGATTTCTCCGCCTCACCTCCAAGTGCATAAGCTCGCATGCGGCATGTCCATGCGGTGAAGAGCTACACGAACAACTCTGCTAGGTAATCATCGAGCCTCAGAACATATCGGTGGACTCGATCCTCCATACTAGCTACTAACGGGGACGCATCGCCAATGAGTCGAACTCACATTGTACTCCCGCATCAGACGCGGCTCGCCGCAACAACAAAAATCGCCGGCCGAGCCCTCCTCATCTGTGGCGGCAAGAAGTGTGCAAGAAATGCCTTTGAGAACTCGTCCCACAAAGCCGGAAGTGCATTCTCCCGACAGCCCCACGAATCAAACCAATCGATCGCGTATCACGCAGCCGATGCGAACCTAGGACCACCGACTCGGTCTCCGATGCCTTGATCACTCTATGATCCGTAACCACGGATGAACTCCTCGCGATCATCCTCGTGCCTCGACCCATAAAACTACAAGCGTTACACCTCGTAAAATCCCGTAGTCTCAAATGCGCTCGGGGTTGAATTACGGTGCTCTGATCGAATCGCTGGCCCAAATTTATCTCAAGTTCGCCACAACCCCGCCATTAATCGGGCCATCTCCTTGTAACCCATCTCTCCGCCCACTGTAGTGGCCGAGGCTCGTGCATCGTGGTCTCTGTAGAGACTGTCGCTGCTCTACTCGTATCTCCCTCTGCTGCCTTGCCCTTCTGGGCCCGGGTTGCCTTGCGCGGAGGCATAACTGGTAAAAAACGAGATACGTCAGAGGGGTTCAACTTACAACACAGCTCTAAGGCACGATCTCAGAATGAGAAGAATGGAAACCAATCCTAAATGTCCTATAGCCTCCTGATTATAGATGTGGTGCACAACACACCGATAATCAAGACTACTGTAGACACTGCGTGCAGACACTTTCCTAGGATTAATCGCTCGATACCACTTTTGTCACGACCGAACGGGCCCGTGATCGTGCCTACCGGGCACCCTAGTGATACAACATCGAGAAAATCGTGAAATAAAAACATGAACTTGAATTAATAGACAATATAAATAAACATGACAACCAAAACATTTTGATTCATCATATATAGATAAATACCCGAACAGCTTATCCTTTTACAAACCCTACCCACAGCAAAGGCATGCACTCTAAGATTTATACAACAACTATGACGGGACAGGGCCCCGCCATACCCCTGAACGTTCAAGAACTTACAGACTCAGGGTAACATACCAAAGATAAGCCTCCGACGAAACGGAGCTTCCCAAAATGCTGAAATGAGATCCTAAACGCGGGGATCGACAACCGATGTACTCCTACCGCAAGATGAACGCACTTCAAGGAGGTCAAGATAACAGTACCAAGTATGTGAAATCAGAAATATCGTAAATGAAATCATACTAGCCTATAAAAGGTGGAGACAGTGTATGATAACCAAACTACAAGACGCACACATAACGATTATATCAATTCGTGGTCTCACGCCACAACATCAATCCCGCGTGAGTACCTTCCTCACCGGCGATGCATGATATGATAACAACAAGACAGCAATCCAAATGGGAGCATACCCGTGCGCTACGCATCGTGTCAGTATGTCCAAATGGAACAAATAAGACAACATTCCAAATGGAAGCATACCCGTGCGCTACGCATCGTGTCAGTATGTCCAAAGGGAAACAATAAGACAGCATTCCAAATGGAAGAATACCCGTGCGCCACGCGCGTCGGTATGTCCAAAGGGAAACAATAAGACAACAAGGCGGTAATCAAAGTGGAAGCATACCCGCGCCACGATCGTGTCGATGTCCAAAGCGATTAACAAAAGTAACACTATCAGCGTGAACGCACTGCGGAATTTATCCGCCACACGCCGGCCACGCCCAAGTAAGTTCTCAACAAGTCAACCGACCTCCATCGAGAGACGCCAGAGTATAGAAACACAATTCTTGCACAACAAAGGCTATCACAACAAGCATAGGCAAGTTTCACAACAACAAGCATAGGCAAGTTTCACAACAACAAGCATAGGCAAGTTTCACAACAACAAGCATAGGCAAGTTTCACAACAACAAGCATAGCAAGTTTATACACAACTCAAGTACTTTCATTTTATGCCCAAGTTCGGGTTTTACCCTAAAGTACTACGACGTTAAATTCCTTTTTAAGATATTTATTACTTTTATAAAAGTCACCCGATACCCGTAGTATAAAAATAGAGTGACTTATATCTATTAAGTAAACCAAAACAACTTCCATACTTTTTTTTTTTTTAAGACAAGTTACCACATTAAAACCAATGATAAAACCTTTCTTTTGTTTTCATAAGGTCGTTATAACCAACTTCCCATAAAGCTGTTATAACACCTTATGCTTTAAACCATTTTAAGACAACACAATGCCTTTCTTTTCCTAAAGTTCCGGTTTGCCTAATTTTTATTACGCAAGTCTCTTTTTGAAAAGTTTCATAGTTCAATGTCTTAATCTCTTTAAACAATTGAGTAACATATGCCATGGTAGTAGGTTATTCTTGTTCATAATCAATCTTATTAAGCACCATGATCTAGAAAATGTAATATCATTTTGTCTCATCTTAGCTTCATGCAGGATGGAGGTTTCTACTGATTTTACTAATACTTAATTATTCAATACATTTTCCTTATTAACGCCGCAGTTGGTTTGTCGATACACATTCGATTTCAAATCAAGAAACATTATTCCTTTAAAAACTGTACTCATTACTCACGAATGAGGTTTCACACAAACATCCATATTAAGTCGGTCTCTTATCTTTTAAGAATAAGTCTCTTAACTTCTAAACCATTAAACCATTCTTTTTATCTCTCTTAAGACGTTACACCTAAATTCTCATAAATCTCGTATAACTCTTATGTTTTCAAACCAAGTATACACTTCTTTCAAAAAAGTTTCTTAATCTTTTAGAATACTTCAAGGTTCTTTATTATCACACATCAAGTTGGTTATAAGTCAAATCAGTTATCACAAAGCATTTCTCATTTACATAGAGCTGTTATAACACTTTATGTTTAAAAACAATCAAATACATTCAACACGTACGCTCATCAGACTACATAGTTATACACCTATCATGCTAGAACAGATAAGAAGAGGTTCACATACCTCGCGACGATTATCGACTAATAGCAAAACGCTCCAAGTACCTCAAACCGTCGGCTACACTCTCAGTCAAGCAGATCTCTCCACATGTAGTACTACAACCTATAGAGGCCACAAAGCGCCTATTAATATCTTTAGATCCCGACGTAGAATATTCTACAGAAAATTCGGCAGCACCTCCTCCCCCCCCCGCAACAGCGTAAATCTCCTCCTCTATCGAGGCCGGCTACCAAGCCAACCAGGGGGGGTTAACACGTCTAACCGGACGTGTACAATTCTACTACACAGTAATGCTACACAAGTCTCGTAATATAGTCCTATGTAATTACAGCTCTTCTTTAAATTCAGCTTAAGTCGCAAGACATCAGTAAGTATTATTCAGGCTTAAGTCAAAAGACATTGCCGCACAACTATGTTCAGTTCTATATATAGTATACTTAACTATATACTCCTACAACATGTAATTTCCAATTACAACAGAAGGTTAGGAATGTTTACCTCGATAAGCCCAAAATTATCCGAGTTTATATGTCGATCCTGAGCAAGGTTTAGCTCCTACTCAGTGCGCTCAGACCGCTCCAACCAACCCTTAGAAGTTCTAACCAACTTCTACTTATAACTTCAACTACGGGTGAAGATTTTTCCAAAGGGTTTCGTTTAGTGGCTAAAGGAAAGTATACTAGTATTTATGGGCTTTTCGTATAGAGGTAACCTTAGGAAATACTACAAGGTATTTAGGCCAAGGTATTTGGGCATTATAACAATACTAGGAGAGTATTTCTATACCACAACAAGGGGTATTATACGAAAACAACTAGGCTAGGGGTAGGCTCTCGCCACAAGGCCCAACAAAGGGAGGACTTGGCCGAATGCTACACTAAGGGGGAGGATTTTGAGACTTGGAGAATGAAGTTCGGATGAAGAAGGTCATCAACTAAGGGGGGTATTTATAGGTCAAGCAATGGCCAACCAATGGCCAAGATGAAGACAAGTGTTAGGCAAGTGTAGGGCTAGGATTTGGACAAGTGTTTGTGGGCCCCACTTTCTCATCTACTACACAAAATATCTAGCCAAACATTGACCAAATGTTTAAGGCATTTTCCATGGCAAAACGTGCAACAACTCCTCCAAAACCGTCCACTTTGTGCCACCTAAGGGTGACACGTGTCGCCTCCTATTGGTCCAAAATATTTTATCTCTGGAAAAATCCGCAAAAATTATAAATGACATAGCCGGAATTTTCCCTACGAAAGTTGTGGAAACGCTTTTAAAAACGACTCTTTTTGGCACTTGTGTACAAATTTCGAAACTATGCTTACTTTAAGGCTCAAATTAATATACGTACGCCCTCACGTACATACTCAGGAAAATACGGGGTATAACAACTTACATAGGACTGTATTTACAGTAGACTGTATAGTTTACCGGGTAGGGAAGTGCTGCCCAAATTTCCATAGAATAGAGAACCCTCTGCTTAGAGCTTTGTACAGTACAGTCTAGACATTGATAGACGTATTTGAATGTTATAGGTCGATTCTCTGCGCGCGACATATTCGACTTGGCAGGTGGATTTCGCCGAGAAGGTATGTGATTCTTCCTATACTCTTGAGCATGATGTTTTTAAAGTATATATAGTACGGTAGACGTACGTGTGTTAACTGAATAATAATTACGGCAATGTCTTTTGACTTAAGCCTGAATAATAAATACGGAAATGTCTTTTGACTTAAGCCTGAATAAAAAGAATCTGAAGTATTTCAAAATAATTAAGAAACCTTTTTGAAAGAAGAGTAACACTTGGTTTTAAAAGCTTAAGAGTTATACTAGCTTTATGGGAAGTTAGGTATAACGGCTTAAGAGTGATAAAAAGAATGATTTATTGATTTAAGAAGTTAAGAGACTTGACTTGGTTAATTAATATGAGTTTTGTTAAAGAGTGTGAAACCTCATTCGTGAGTAATGAGTACTTGGTTTTTAGAAAAAAAGGAATAATGTTTTACTGATTTCGGAAATCAGAATAAGTATCGAACAAACCACAGCAGCGCTAATAAAGGGAAATGTTTTGACTACTAAAGTATTATTAAAACCAGTAGAAACTTCCATCTGCATAGAAGCTAAGATGAGACAAAATGATATTACATTTCCTAGATCATGGCTGCTGTAATAAGATTGTTATGAACAAGAATAAACTACTCACACATAAGGTATATGTTTCTCAAATTGTTTTAAAGGATTAAAACCATGAACTACGAAACCTTTCGAAAATGAGAAACCTGAGTAATTGAAATTAGGCAAACTTGAACGTTTGGAAAAGAATGTTGTTACTTGATTTTACAAAGAGAAGTGTTTTGATTTACTTCAAAAGATAATCACTCTATTTTCATATACTACGAGTATTGTGTGACTGTTTGTGAAATAACAGATCTCTTAAAGAGTTAATGTATGAAGTACTTTGGGGATAAAAACCCGATCTTGTTAATCATATAGTAGAAAGTACCTTGTGTGAATAACTTGATTGTATTGGTTTGTGATAGCCTTGTAATACTTTCTTGTTGATTTGATAAGTAAACATGCTAGGATGCTACGTATGTTATTATCTTGTAATGTTTTTGTAAAGGGGTTTTCCCTCGATTGCGCTTAAGTTGTTTAACTATCAGCCATTATGTTGGTATTGTACCACTCACCTTGACATCATCCTGGAGGTTGTCGCCTCACGCGAGGTAGACTCAAAGCGTCCGTGTGACCTATGATTCGAGAATACCTCACGCGGGTCCCGGCCTACGCGAGTCGCGGAGCTCCATGTTAGCGCGGCCTTTATGGTCATGCGCGTCATGTGGCTACGCGGATCGCGAGTCCAGCGGATGCCGGGAGTAGCTACCGACGCGGAATACCTCATGCGGCCATTGGAGTGGCCTACGCGAGTGCGGAAGTTCTGTGGCTAGACGCGCACATTAGATATCATCGCGACGTGGCGGCTTTGATCATGTGACGGCCTAGACAGATCTCATGATACGATTTATGACCGCTTGTACTGTGGGTTTTAGTAGTCGGCTATGCCTTCAGATTACTTACCCCGTGACGGTTTTATGATGACACGTGGGACACGTGTTCATGTGTATTCCTTGGTGCTTTTCTATCATGTATCGCGGCATGGCGGGAAGGTATTCCACGCATGATTGATATTGTGGGCGTGAGACCCATTGTTATATTTGAGTGATGACTTGGAGGCGCGAGTCACGACTTGACATGATCGCCATTTATTGCGAATCGTAGTTTGGTTATCATACATGTCTTACGCTTTACATAGACTACTATGATTTCATTTACTGATTTTCGCCACATACTTGGTACTGTTAGATCGACTCCTTCGGGGGGCTGCGTTCATGCCGCAGGTAGAGGTACTCCTACTGTTGATCCCCGTTCTTAGGATCACCGTTTCAGCGTTGGAAAAACTCCGTTTCTCCGGAGGCTTAGCATTGTGGTATGGTCCCCTGTCGTTGTATGTATTTGCATTCAGGGGTATGGCGGGGCCCTGTCCCGCCATTGTTGTTTTAAACTCTTATAGGTCTGTAGTCCTGTTGTAAAGTTGGGATGTAACTGTTCATTTTGGGTATTTATATATATATGCCAAAGGGCAACTTTTCTCCAGATAAACATGTGTCTTCTTTACATTGTTTCATGTACTGTTTATATTCCGCTGATTACTCTGTTGTTGTATCACTGGGGTGCCCGGGGTAAGGCACCAGTCACGGGCCCGGGTTCGGGTCGTGACATGGATTTTGTTGTTGTTATCTTCACCTATTGCACGTTATAATGGAGTAATATTATTGTTAATAAGTTGATATAACTTATATACAAGTTTTGGAACTTAAATTGGAATAAAATGGATTAAGGAAAGAGTTATCGGATTGTAGTTGTTGGCCGTGGAATCTATAAAACTGTTGGATATTGTTATGCAGTTTTAGGGACTGTTTTGAGGTATTATAAATGCTGGAAATTCAGTTGTTATGCATGTTTAGATGTGTTAAAGGCTAATGAAAGTCCTAAGATATTAAGGGTATAGAAATGTGTTAAAAGGCTTCACATTTTACCCTTGTTATTGTTGGATATTGGACTGATTTTGTAGACTGTTTTTACGTGATTATGGGGAAGAATTTTACACGTAAAGTAGGTGTGTAATCCCCTTTGGTTGCTGTTTTGATTGTGCCTTAAATGGGGCTTGATTGTTGTTGAATTTGGGCCTTGGAAGGTGGAAAAGTACGTAGAAACAAAGGAAGTGCTGCCCAATTTTTTGTAGAAATGAGAACTTTACTTAGTCTATAACCTACCCTTAAAGGCATATAGTTGATAGACATGCTATTATCATTATAGGTTGAAGTGCTACGTGAGGTGTATTCCGCTTAGCATATTGGTAGAAGCTACGTGAGGCGTATTCCACTTAACGGATTGGTAGAAGAACGATAAGGTATGTGAACTATCCCTTCTTCTTTTGGCATGATTTGATTTTATCAAGTGAGTGGATTTATTCCTTATTGATACTTGATTTGATTTTATAAAGTGAGTGGATTCTATTCCTTATTGATACTTGATTTGATTTTATAAAGTGAGTGGATTCTATTCCTTAATGATACTTGATTTGATTTTATAAAGTGAGTGGATCCTAATCCTTAACGATACTTGACTTGATCTTTATAGAGTTCTATTGGAACATAATCCTTAGTGATATATTCCCTTGATAGTACTTTGGG
This sequence comes from Przewalskia tangutica, assembly GCA_029844215.1. Lineage (NCBI taxonomy): Eukaryota > Viridiplantae > Streptophyta > Magnoliopsida > Solanales > Solanaceae > Przewalskia > Przewalskia tangutica. Next base: position 84,476,455 of record CM056731.1, read on the forward strand.
TGTTCTAAAATGGAAGTTGTTAGATATATTCCCTTGATAGTACTTTGGGTGTTCTAAAATGGAAGTTGTTAGATATATTCTCTTGATAATACTTTGGGTGTTCTAAAATGGAAGTTGATATACATGTTCCCTTGATAGTACTTTGGGTGTTCTAAAATGGAAGTAGTTAGATATATTCTCTTGATAGTACTTTGGGTTTGCTAAAATGGAAGTTGTGGAAGTGCCTTGATACTACGAGTGTTAGTGTCTTAGGGTTTATAAATGAAGGGGTGTACGACAAACATACTACTTTTGGGTTCACGCCCCTAATATTTCATAGTACTTTGGGTTCATTTCCCTAATAATGCAAGATGGGATAATGTCTTGGTTGTCTAAAAGGAAAGATGTGATAGTGCCTTGGTATTTATAAAATGAAGTTCATTATTTGTTTATGGTACACGAGATGTTGGTACCTAGGTTTGTCTAAAATGAAGTTCATTATTTGTTTATGGTACACGAGATGTTGGTACCTAGGTTTGTCTAAAATGAAGTTCATTATTTGTGTATGGTACACGAGATGTTGGTACCTAGGTTTGTCTAAAATGAAGTTCATTATTTGTGTATGGTACACGAGATGTTGGTTCCTAGGTTTGTCTTAAATGAAAGATTTTATATGTGTTTGGTACATGACATTTTGATACCTTGACATAGATAAATGAAAGATTTTATATGTGTTTGGTACATGACGTTTTGGTACCTTGGCATAGTTAAATGGAAGATTGTATATATGTTTGGTAATGATGTTTTGGTACCTTGGCATAGTTAAATTGAAGATTTTATATGTGTTTGGTACATGATGTTTTGGTACCTTGACATAGTTAAATGGAAGATTTTATGTGTTTGGTACATGATGTTTTGGTACCTTGGCATTTCAAAAAGGAAAGTTTATTTTAATATTTTGTATATGATGTGTTGGTACCTTGGTTTCATTCCATGACAATATTTGTGTATATTTGCTCCATGGATGTGCTTCAATGATGCGAGTAGAGATACTCATGCGGGTATAAATACCTATGCAGGTTCGATTCCTATGCGGGTTAGATTCCCATGAATAATATCCACGGACAAGATCCGTGATGCGAGTAGAGATACTCATGCGGGTATAATTACCTATGCGGGTTCGATTTCCATGCGGATTCGATTCCCATGAAAAAGATATACATATTGATTCGTGGGCAGGTGTCCATGTCTTTGATGTGACTCTCATTTTGAAAAGATACAGTTGATGTTATATTTTTAAAAAAAGGAACAGTTGACTCTCAGTGTTACAAAGAGTACAATTGGTACAGTTGATACAAGAGTACGATGGTACATTGGTACATGTCTGATACAAAGGTACTGATGATATAAGGTACAGTTGGCTTTTATTTATTATGGCACGGTTGGATCTGGTATTTGATTTTCATACTTGTCCCTATCATTCTTTTGTATAGTTATGATCTTGTTTACTGTACTTCATGTTTACATACTTGGTACCTTGTTGTACTGACCCCCTTCGGGGGCTGCCTTCATGCCGCAGGGATATGTACTCAGTGGGGTGATCCGCGAGCTTAGGATCTCCACTCAGTTTTTAGTGAGATAGCTCCACTATTCCGGAGCTTGTCATGTTGGTACGGAGTTGTATTAAGGTCTTATGTATATTTATGGGTACGGCGGGGCCTTGTCCCGTCATAGTTTACTGTCTAAACTCTTAGAGGTCTGTATTCATATGTGGATTGGACTTGCGTAAGTTGTATTTATATTGTTGTACAGTTGTAGTCCCATTCGGGTGTTATATATTATGGCAGCCTTGCCGGCTTTGCCTTTGCAAAAAAAAATGATGAGTGTTGTTTAGCTTTCGTGGGTTACTTGTGTTGTATGGGTAGAAGCGTGCCCAGGTAGGGCACCAGTCGGAGGCCCGGGGTTCGGGTCGTGACAGATACCATCCCTTAAGTGATGAATTGTTAACTTATTCTCTTATTTGATACGTAAAAGATTCTGAAGTTACCTTACCTGACGTTGACCGAGTATCTCCAAACCTGGTCATCATACTTCTATTCAAACTCTTTCACTTCCCTTATGGCTTGGCGCACCAATCAAGTCCGAATAACTCTGATTTTCCCTTCTGAGCCACTGTCGCTGTCTTTTGAGACATAGCTGCAACCACAATAATTATTAGGAAGAGAGGGGGGATTATCCTAATGACATAGCTCTATTGCACGATCTACGAGATGAAAGAGTAGAAACCAATCTTAAATGTCCGCCAGCCTCCTGCGTATAAGTATGGTGCACAACATACCCATATGATCAGTGTATTTTATATACACCTTTTGAGTCATTTTTAGTTAGTCTTTTGTCCAATTTTGTACAAATATGTGTCATCTTAGGATATATTTTCTTTCTTTTGAGTCATATTGGTTTAAAGTGGCTCATTGGCAGAAAATAAGCAAAAAGAGGGCAGAAACAGAGGTTCCAGAGCTCGAAAAGCGAGAAAGTTGGCGAACCGGGCACGTATCAGGCAGCACGCGCCCAGCCAGCAGTCGAGGCCGCGGCGCCCAATATCCAGAGGTGCGAGTTCCTGGCCAGCGCGCAGTGAACGCGATGGAAAAATCAGCTATTTCGAATGCCAATGGGCCAAGGCCTGAAGGAAAACCTGCATAACGTTTTGGGGACTATAATAGGTCAGATTTAAGGGTTCCTCTTCTTGCCAAATCACACAACTTTTGGAGATCTTTTCTTAAGTAATTTCTTGTTCTTGTTTTATTTCTTTACAGTTTATGTTGGATATTAATTTAGTTCTTGTCATGTTTATGGCTAAAAACTAAATCAATCTAGGGCTTTCCATGTCAATTCACTTGAAACCTATCTTTATGAATTAATGCATGTTTTTTTTTTCTTCTTCTTGTTGTTGAGATTTATTCAATATTTGTTTTGATTGCTTGGTAATTACTTGATCACTAATTATCATAATCCTTATGATTTCTAACCGAAAGCCGAAAGGGGAGGTTGTGAATATGTTGTAGTTGGATAAACATAGGTTAAATCGTGGACGAAAGTACCCCGATACTTGTGTAGTATTAATAGGTTATTGGTCTTAATCCTTCTTTATAGTCAATCTTATCACCGAAAGGTAGAAAGGTTCTATATTGGGGTTGGGTGTTTATATAACCTTAACAGGGGTATAAAATGGCTTGGTTAACCTGCTATCTCAAAATAGAAGAAGAATCATAATTAATTGCATTAACAAGTAAGATAAGCGGATAGTTGAGGAGATTTGGAAGCCCTATTCCACCATTACTGAAGTAAAACAACGTAGTTTAATTAGCTTTCATAATTATAGTCATAAACAACATATCAATCATCGGTTACCAAATAGATAACATAGAATAGAATTTGAGCATTGAACACTAATCCCTGAGGACGATAACTCAGTCTTCTAAGACTATATTACTTGACACGACACGTGCACTTGCGTAAGTGTGTGCATAAATCACGCATCACCATACACAAGACTCTACTAGACACGGTCTGTAAACATTCTGAGGACTAACTGCTCTGATACCACTTTTGTCACGACCTGACCCGACGAGCCGCGACTAAACGCCCTAATGACACTCTTCTACTAACCTATCACACATAATCCAACTAATACTAAGGAAGTATGAAATCCGGCAACACAACGCCGTAACAATAACATCGGCCAGAATAGGCGAGCCGACAAGGCTGCCTTTACACATGTTACACCCCGTAATTATAGGACATGTTTTAAGAACGTACGTAAGAATCCCAAATGTTAAGATTTGAGACTAGTAAAAATTTATCTTAATTATGAAATTGTCGGAAAACGAAATATTGTGACGAATGGGAGGGCGACACATGTCACCCCCCCTTAAATGGTCTTGGACGAAAATAACATGGGTAAAAGGGTCATTTGACCATTATTAAGATGACCAAGTCTTGCAAGTAGTAGAGCTTGATATAATTGACTTAGTCAATGGAGCCACTTGGCTTGATATTTAAGAGAATTTCATCCAAACCACACATATGTACAAATCTTGACCCTCCATGTTACTATATAGTAGTACTAGTAGTGAGACAAGCTTTCCATACTTAGAAAATTTTCAAGAAAAATTGGATGAACTAGAGGGAGCTCTCGGGTTCAAGCTCTTCAAAAAGGAAAACAAATTGTTTGTTGTCCAATAAGCTCCACACTTTAAACCAAGGTTCATGAGGGTATTGTAAGGGTATCTCAATAGAAAGATCCCGGAAAAAGATTGATTTCGTATTAGTCGCAAGGTGAAAACCTAGTTGCTTTCCTAGGTTTTGATTGGAAGATTAAAGGAAAGTTGTTTGTGATATTCTAAGGGTCTCAAGTGGCGGATTGAAGTGTCAAGAAGAGGCTTTAAGTTGCTAGGGAGAGACTTCGGATTTGAAGTTGGACTAAGGCTCGTTGAGGTAACAATCTTGTTCTCTTAAAGTGTTACAGGATTATATATTGTTGTTAGCCTTACATTTTTACTAGCATGACGTATATGTGTTGAAGTTTGATAAGTGATATGGATTGTTGTAGCCTAAATCCTAAATGACATATAAGCCATTTGAAGTTGGATTACAATTTGGTCGTTAATTAGAATCGTCGCATGTTACTTACTTGAAGATTGTAGTAGTTATAATCGATTGCGACTTGATATCATGTTATACTAAACAACTTCGATTGAAAAGGAAATTTGATAAGAATTGGTGTTGTTGTATCTCAAGTTGCCGAATTTACCTTGTAGTTTGTACTAGTTTGATATCAATTGTGGGGCGGAATTTTACACGTCTAGTAGGCGTGTAATTCCTTATTGTTAACTACATTGTTGGGCCTTAAATGTGGCGTGTTTGGTTATTGAATTCGGGGCTTGAAAAAGGTGGTAAAGTATGTAGAAACAAAGGAAGTGCTGTCCGATTTTCCGTAGAATTTAGTGACTTTGCACTTATTATATTCTAGGTTTGAAGTAAGAAGTTAATAGACGTATTATGGTCCTTATAGGTTGACATACTACGTGCGGTATATTGGACTTAGCGAGTGGATTGACCCGAAGAGGTATGTGGAACTTTCCTATCTCTTGAGCATGAATAGTTGTACCTATATAGTACGGTAGACGTACAAGACTTTGATATCCTTTACTTGTTTTAAGAATGTCCAAGTCGGTTGAGTTAGGGGATTAACTCATTTGTTTAAAAGTAGTAAGGATGTCTTAGTTTTCAAAGTTAAGGGACTTGAAGTGTTTTAAAGTATATGATACTTGTTTTGTTTTAAACGTATAAGTCCCTTGGATATAGGAAAATGTAATTGACTAATGTATAAAGTTAATATAACGACTTTATGGGAAGTTGGTTATATTAGCTTTATGGAAAGTTAAAAAGTGAGATTTACTCTAAGTAAAATAAGTAAGGATAAATGACTTGAATTTATGAAAGGCAAATTGATTTTAAGGCATCAATTGCCTAAGGTTTTAAAAGAAAAGGAGTCACTTGATTTAGAAGCCTAATTATATTTCTAAAAGGTATTGTGACTTGTCTTGAAAAGTAGTTGTGACTTGATACTACGGTTATTAGTATCTTGGAAGTTTTATATGAAAAAGAGTCATTTTTAAAAGAGTAGAAGTATGTAGTACTTTGGGTTAAATTCCCGGATTTTTATAAAGACATGTTAGTGCCTTAAGTAAACTAAAATGAGAGTGTATATGAACAAGACTAATAAGAAGTTAGGGGATTTCTTAACTTGCTTATATATTGTATGATAAGCCGGTAGTGCTTATGTTATGTATGATAAATCGGTAGTGCTTATGTTATGTATGATAGCCGGTTTGTGCTAGTGGTGTATTATTCATTACAGGGTCATTCCCCGGGTTTGTGGCATTTGCATATTCCGTGGATTTGCTACCCATGATGCGAGGAATACCTCATGCGGGTCTGTAAGGGCTTATGCGGGTGAAATAGTCTCATGCGGGGCGGACCAGTCCTATGCGAGGAATATCTCATGCGGGTCTACACGATCTATGCGGGCGGATACAGTCTATGCGAGGAATACCTCATGCGAGTCCACACGACCCTTGCGGGTGAAATAGTCCCAGGAGTAGGATTGCTTAATGATACTGCGGGCGGGTGGCCCTGCTTTGATCGTGAGCCTCCTATTTTTTTTATGTAGTAAGTATACTCTTATTTACTCTCATTGTTAGTAAGGCACAGTGTACTGTAATTTGATTATCATACATGTCTCCGGCTTTGTTTTAGACTTATGATGTAATTACAGTATTTTCCAGTTTTACATACTTAGTACATATTGTGTACTGACCCCCTTCCTCGGGGGATGCGTTTATGCCGCAGGTAGGGGTAAGCAGGTGCTGGATCCTCATTCTTAGGATCACTGATCAGGTGTTAGGAGCTCCATTTCTCCGGAGGCTTGTCTTTTTGGTACGGTTTTCCCTGATGTTGTAGATATTATGTACATTCAGGGGTATGGCGGGGCCCTGTCCCGCCACAGTTGTTATTCCTAGAGGTCTGTAGTCACATTTGTGGTTTGGGCTGTAAGAATAAAGTTGTACTGTTTTACTTTTGGTTATGTATATTTGATGGAAGGCGGCATTATCAGCTAGCCTGTGATGATTATTGTCTAAACATGTTTATGTGTTGGGTATGTTCCGCTGCTATTCTCTGATGTATACCTGAAAGGGGTGCCCAGGTAGGGCACCAGTCGCGGCCCGGGGTCGGGTCGTGACAATACAAGACTGTACCTGCCTCTTGAGGAGTTACAACTAGCCAACATAATATAATAAGCAAGCCGATAAGGCTGCCACCAAATAATGTCACGTATGCACGAGAACATCCCAACACATAGTACAATAACATAGCTGACCAAAATAGATTCATAAGTCTACATACGTACAACCCACAACCGTCTACAGACCTTTATGAGAAATATAACATTATGTGACGGGACAGGGCCCCATCATGAGATCAAAAGAGGTTCTGTACCGAAAATGACAAAGCTCTGGATCAAATGAGCTTTCCAATCAGCTTAGTAGGAGTCCTAGGCCTGAGGGTCACCAACCTGAGAACCTGTGCCTGCGGTGATGAACGCAGACCCCCGAGGAAAGGGGGTCAGTACGAAATAATATAATGAGTATGGAAAACATGAAATACTGAAAATGAGATCATAACTGTTCCATGTGAAATAAAGAATCATATCAGAAATCCTGAATGCTTACCCATAGAGTCATCATGTCCATATGTATGTATATAACATGTCTCGGCCCTGTAGTGAGGGACTAGATAGAATTATCAATATAACATTGTAACTGTGCCTTATCAAAACGAGAGTAATGAAAATCAGTTCTTACCCTTTTAAAAATATGCAAGTCACGCCAAAATCAGGGACTCCTACCCCAAGAATATAATAGCACGGGACTCGAACCCACCTAAGTATATATGTATAATATGGGACTTGAACCCAAATAAGTATATATATATATCGTGGGACTCGAACCCACGTATGTATATAGAATAATGTAATGTCAATGGGACTCAAACCCAAGTAATATACTAATAATAGCCGGGACTCAAACCCGGAATATACAATATGTTGTTGGCCCTTTATGAGGGACTCGGCGAATGTGTAATAAGACTTGGCATGAGTAGATATCATGAGCAACCATATGCAATTAGAAATCATCTTTTGACTTTCGATGATATCATCATAATAAACTCTTTTACTGAAAATCGTAGACACTTATTATAACAACTATCATTTAACACTAACTTTGTAGGAAATCATGTACGTCCGCCGTACTTTTATTAAAGTCATGTCAAATGAATGTCTTTCATAAAGTCATGCCAAAAGAAAGAAAGGATAATTTAAAGTAATCATGCCAAAGAAGAGACAGATAGTCTCACATACCTCTTCGTCTATATCAATTCGAATATCTAATAATCGCCTCGACTAGCACCTTGACCTATAATAATAACAACATGTCAGTCAACTCTATGATTCCTAACATGAGTCATATTAAAAGACGACTCTCTTATTCTATACAAATTCGGACAACACTTCCTCTGTTTATATGTACATCCATAATTTCCAAACTAAGCCATCAATACCAACAGCAAGTCATAACTCAAAGATAAAACCACAATAATCTCAGATATTCTATTTATGTCATCATAACATATTCCTTCTCTTTCATATTTATGCAATATCACAATTACAACAAGCCAGGTGATTACTACACCTTTTTATCAGGTTCATCTTTTAGTCACGTTAACACAGTCCATTTAAGCAGTCCAATCTTCTAGCAACATAGAGAGTTCAAAAATGTGAAATAACATCTTTCCACACCTTAATTCTTTCAAGACAGGAATAGGTAACTACCTCAATCATATATACATATTTATAACTTATATCTTAAGCACTAAAACAGCCCATCAATTCTAACAATTAACAACAAGAGTGCGAGTCCTTTAATTGCAACATAATACTTTTTTACATTTTACCATAACTCTTTTCTTAACTTCTTAGAATCCAATTCATCATTCAATACTTTCATGTAATCAACTACAAATTTAAACATCAAGATTTCTTCTTCAATTTCAACATGCAATAGGTGATAATACTAACAACAACAACATTCAAACACCATGGACATAAAACAGTCCCACAAATCAGTAACTATAAAAAAATAATCACATGCAGCCTCTTAATTCCAATTCTTCCGGAGCTTGTCATTTTGGTACAAGTCTTCCATTATGACTTATGTATATCCAGGGGTACGGCGGGACCTTGTCCCGTCGCATGTCTTTATCAAACTCTTAGAGGTCTTGTAGACAGGTGTGGATTGTATATGTATTTGGACATATGTGAGTTGTACTAGTTTTTGGAGGTAAAACGTGAAGGGAAGATATGGCTTGCCTATTTTTATAACATGAGTGTTCTTAGAGCTTCCGCTGGTTATATTTTATGTGTGGGTATAAGAGTGCCAAGTAGGGCACCAGTCGCGGGCCCGGGGTTCGGGACGTGACAAGAGTGGTATCAGAGCAGTTAGTCCTCGGAATGTCTACAGACCGTGTGCAGTAGAATCTTGGTTATTGGTGTGTTGTGCACCACACCCATAAACATGAGGCTACAATACATTTAGGATTGGTTTCTATTCTTCTTACTCTAAGATCGTGCGATAGAGCTGTGTTGTTAGGGTAGTCCCTCCCTAACGTATTATTGTGGTTGCAGCTATGAGAAAGTGACAGCGGCCCAGAAAGGAATATTTGGACTTGGTATACAAGTTTGTAAAATTATTGTATAGTGGTGTGATAATGATGTACATCTATACAGACATATTTATTAGGGCCATGTGTGTGTTGCCTAATGTGATGATATGTTATCATGAGTTGGTTAAGCTTTGATAATGGCTTAGAAGGTATGAGACAATTTAATGGATTCTCATCAAGGTTATATATGTGCTAATTTGGAATAATTAGGAGGTGATGAGCTGTCTGAGAGGGTGATGAACCATTAAGAGATTATGTTTAATTGACTTAATGGCATACCATGTTGTTAGATTAAGTTGTGTTGTATGCTTAAGTGAGATGCACGCATAATTTTGGTATGGAGTAAATAGGGTTGTTGTGATTAAGACAACATGATTTTGAGATATTGAGAAGCTATTTTGCCCGTATACGGGGAGACATATTGTGTAAGCTTGGGACATGAAATATTTGAGGATCTTAGAGTATTGGATAATCGTTGAGACCTTAGATAGACAAGGCCTTCAAGAGTAAAGTATTTTATGTGTGATCGTGGTTAAAGTACATTGTATATGTGAAGTATATTAGAGGTGATGATTCCTTGGTTTGAGTATAAACCACTCGTGATTGTTGAGTCGATTAGAAATTTGTATAGCTTGAGACCTTTGGTGAACATTCGAGAAGGAATGTTTCTAAGAGGGGAAGGATGTTACACCCCGTAATTTCATGAAATTGATTTGAGGACGTGATTAAGGAAAGAAGAGTTGAATATTGGAAGGAAAGAGAAATTACATTTTCTTAAGGAAAATTTTCGGAAATGTGACGACAGAAAAATTAATTACTTGGAGTTTAATACTTCTAATCTGACTTATGGGATTAATATTAGATTATGAAGGATTGAAATTAATAATATGGGGCCCGTTAAAAATTTTACAATTTCACGGGGCCCTTCGATTTTAAGATATTTTTGTGAAGAATGATTTTCAGCCAATGAGAAGTTGACACGTGACTCTCCTCCACTTGTCTTGAAGATATTATCTATATAGAGATACACTTGGAAGACTTAGCCATATTTCATTTTCACAAGATAATTCATCTTTCAAAAGCTCTCTCTTCTCTCTTAAGTCTTGATTTTTCCAAGATAATTTCAAGAACAAAATTTGATTATTTTTTACAAGATTAAGAACCTTAATATAGTCTTAAGACAAGTTAACTCTCCAAGATCCTCCAAAAATTCATTGGGCCGTGAGTTTGCTATTGAAACCCTAGGCTTGTTCTTCAACTTTTTGGAGGTAAAACGTGAAGGGAAGATGCGTATAAGGTTGTAGTGGATACATGGATGTGATTGTAACTTGAAGAAGTGCAGTAAAACGAAAATTGTTGGCCAAAAATCGAGTGGACTGTTTTAGCGTTTTTGGGCTATTTTAAAGGTAAGAATTCTTCTTCCTCTTGAAGTAATTGGATATTACTTATTGTTATAATGTATAGATGAGCTTGTTCTAAAAATAATGGAGGATAAAAAGTGTTTGGGGCAGTTTGGATGTTGGGGCCGAAACTAGGCAGTTTCGGCCATTGAAATTGTTGGATATAATTGTTGTTGTTAACGTCACCTATTGGATGTTATAATGAAATAATCTTGTTCTTTATAAGTTGATATGATTTGTATAAAAGTATTGGAACTTGAATTGGATTAAAAAGGATTATGGAAAGGGTAATTGTATTGGGGTGTTGGCCGTGTATTGTATGAAACTGTGGGATATTATTGTGCAGCTTTAAGGGACTGTTTTGTGGCGTTGGAATGCTAGAAATTCAGCCACTATTATGCATGTTAAAATGTAGTTATTGCTAAGGGAAGTCCTAAGGAATTAAGGGTGTAGAAATGTGTTAAAAGGCCTCACATTTCACCCTTGTTATTGTCGGATTTTGGACTGATTTTGTGGACTGTTATATGGATTAAGGGGATGAATTTTACACGTAAAGTAGGCGTGTAATCCCCTTTGGTTAACTGTTGGTTGTGCCCTTAATTGTGGCTTGGTTGTTGTTGAAACTGGCCTTAGAGAAAGGTGGAAAAGTACGTATAAATAGGGGAAGCGCTGCCCAAATTTTTATAAGAAAGGATATTCATTATGTGGTATAAGTGTATACTAGTATCATGAAGTTGATAGACGTGTTGTTGTCATTATAGGTTGAAGTACCTTTTTGGGACATATTCTACTTGTCGTGTTGGTTAGTCGTCAATAAGGTATGTGAACCTCTTTCTCCTCTCTTTTGGCATGTTCTACGTATGAACCATAACTGTGATATTGTTTCAAAAGTTATTCTACTCTTAGAAGATAAGGAGTATTCATGTTATTGATTCTATGCTAAAGGCATGTCTAAATTATTCCTAAGTCCTTACCAAGTCTTGTGAGAGATGTTGGTAAGAGTTTTTTGTAAGTATTGGAGTCGAGTTGATCTTGCTAAGTTACAACACTAATGAGAAAAGGTATCGAACAAGCTATTGCATCGTTAAATGAAAAAGGAATTGACAATCAATTATATTGAAATGAGTAGACTTCCATCTGCATAGAAATTAAGATATAACCAGTCCGTTTTACATTTTTTTAGTTCACAGCTGATTAGATAAAGATCATTATTAATCTATAACCTATTAACGGTTTATAAAATGAATTAATTTGTCAATTCAGATCGGTTATCACTATGCAAATGTTTCCATAATGTTAGCCAAAGGAGCGAGACGAATTTAGATTATCGAGTTGGTACAGACGATAGACGGTATGTGAACTATCCTTTCTTCTTTTGGTATGTTTATATGAAGTAAGTGTATGGTGGACGTACGTAGTTCTTTTGGATCTTAATCCTTAATGGTATGATAAGTTTTTTGATTTTCCAAAAGTGGATTTAAAGTGATACTTTATATGATAAGTGTCTTGATTTTTCAAAAGAGGGTTTAAAGTGATACTTTATATGATAAGTGTCTTGATTTTCCAAATGAGGATTTAAAGTGACTTGATTTGAAAAGTATAAGTGACTTGATTTGAAAAGAATAAGTTACTTGATTTTTAAAGATGTAAGTGCCTTGATTTTTTAAGAGTGTAAGTTACTTGAGTTTAAAAGTGTAAGTAACTTGATTTTAAAAGTGGGAGTGTCTTGATGCTACAAGTGCTAGTATGATAGTGCCTTGGGTTTTCTAAAAAGAAAGGTATGAGATTTCCTTGGTTTATTCTAAAAAGGAAGGCATGGTATTGCCTTGAGTTTTTTTCTAAAAAGGAAGGCATGGTATTGTCTTGGTTTGTCTAAAATAAGAGGCACGGTGTTGTCTCGTTTTCTCGAAAATGGAAGGCATGGTATTGCCTTGGTTTTTCTAAAATGAAAGTTCGTTTTATATGATTATATGGAGAGTCAAAGTGGTGATTTTAATTGCATATGGTTGCTCATGATAGTTATTCATGCTAGTGTTATTATTTCAGTTTACCGTGTCCCAGAATGGGCCGAGCAGTATATCTTGATGGGCAGTATATGACTATATGACTTTACCGTGTCTCAAAATGGGTCAGGAAGTATACCTTAATGGGCAGAGCAATATATATATTACATGACTTTACCGTGTCCCAGAATGCACCTGGCAGTATACCTTAATGGACAGGGCAATATATATATTACATGACTTTACCGTGTCCCAAAATGGATCGGGCAGTATACCTTGATGGGCAGTATATGACTATGTGACTTTACCGTGTCCCAGAATAGGCCGGGCAGTATACCTTAGATGGGCAGTATACCTTACATGACTTTACCGTGTCCCATAATAGGTCGGGAAGTATACCTTATATGTTCATCGCGATCGTCGCTAGAAGGCCGGGAAGTATAGGTATATGACTCCATGGACATGTATCCATGAAGCGAGTATAGATACTCATGACAGCATGATGCTTATATGGAAGGAGATTCATGATTTTGTTATAACTCTCATTTTTATAAGGTACAGTGGTACGGTGGTACAGTAGTACAGTGGTACAGTGCTACAAGGTACAGTTGACTCTTAGTTTATATGGCAAGATAGGATCTGGTATTTGATTTTCATACTTGTCCCTGTCATTCTTTTGTACAGTTATGATCTTGTTTACTGTACTTCATGTTTACATACTTGGTACCTTGCTGTACTGACCCCCTTCGGGGGGATGCGTTCATGCCCGCATGTATAGGTACTCAGTTGGGTGATTCGTGAGCTTAGGGACCTTGTTCAGTGTTTTGGGAATAACTCCAATGTTTCGGAGCTTGTCATTTTTGTACAGGTCTTCCATTATGACTTATGTATATTCAGGGGTACGGCTGGGCCTTTTCCCGTCGGATGTCTTTCTCAAATTTTTAGAGGTCTTGTAGACAGGTGTGGGTTGTATATGTATTTAGACATATGTGAGTTGTACTAGTTTTGGTTATATCTATATATAGTGGCGGCCTTGTTGGCTTGCCTATTTTTATAACATGAGTTTTCTTAGAGTTTTCGCTGGTTATATGTGATGTATGGGTATAAGGGTGCCCAAGTAGGGCACCAGTCGCGGGCCTGGGGTTCGACGCGTGACTATAGTGGTATCAGAGCAGTTAGTCCTCGGAATGTCTACAGACCGTGTGCAGTAGAGTCTTGGTTATTGGTGTGTTGTGCACCACACCCATAAACATGAGGCTTCAGTACATTTAGGATTGGTTTATATTCTTCTTATTCTAAGATCGTGTGATAGAGCTGTGTTGTTAGGGTAGTCCTTCCCTAATGTATTATTGTGGTTGCAGCTATGAGAAAGCGATAGCAGCCCAGAAAGGAATATTTGGACTTGGTATACAGGTTGGTAAAATTATTGTATATGTCACGACCCGTTCCGGGGCCCGTGACTGGTGCCTTACCCGGGCACCCAAGTAGTCATACATCAGAGTAATCAGCGGAATATAAAAACAAGACATGAAACAGTAGTAAAATGAGACACAGTTTATCTGATGAAAAGCTTGCCTTTCGGCATATATATATAAATAACCCAAGTTTTGCAGTTACATCCTAACTGTACACTAGGACTACAGACCTCTAAGGAAGTAAACAACTATGGCGGGACAGGGCCCCGCCATACCCTGAATGTACAAAACTATCTACAATACAGGGAGATCATACCCAAAAGTAGAGCCTCCGGAGAAGATGGAGCTCCTGACACCAATTAAAACATATCCTAAGTATGTGGATCTAGCACCGCTGCCCTTACACGCGGCATGAACGCACTTCAAGGAGGTCAGTACAACAGGTACTAAGTATGTGAAACTGTAAAGAACTTAAATGAAATCAAGTATTTAAAACCATTTGCAAATACAACCAGTTCAATTGCACATAGTGTCATATCACAAACAAGAACAATAATAGATATAATGTAACTGGTCTTTCCTAGGCCGCGAATGATCGAAGCAAGGCCAATCGCCCATAGTATCATTATGCGTGCCTAGTCCTGGACTTCCCGCAGTCCGCATAGGTCACACACAGACCCGCATGAGGTATTCCTCGCATCGGGGGTAGCTAACCCCGGTACCCTCCTGGACTCCCGCAGTCCGCATAGTCTCAATAGACCGCATAGTCACACAGACCGCATAGGGCATCCCCCGCATCGGGCTAAAACACCCGGAATGATCAATCCTGGAACTCCCGCAGCTCCGCATAGTCTCACAGACCGCATAGGCCGTATAGACCCGCATCAAGGGTGGCAAGCCCTCGGTATAACAAGTCAAGGGGGTAGGTGATATAATAACAGTACAACGGACTTACCGTTTAGCAACGTAAGCACAGCAAGAATGACCCCCTTTCACAACATTACAAGACACTAACACAGGTAGCATCATAATATGTCTACTTATCAACAATCTTACTACACCTTACAGAATACAAGGTTTTTATAAGCAATTAAGTAACCAGTTCTTTTTATCTTTCTTAAGTTGTTATACCTAACTTCCCATAAAGCTAGTATAACTTTTAAGCTATTGTTTAGGAACCAACTGTTTCTCTTCTGTTAAAAATGATTTAGTATTCTTTTGAAATGTATCAAAATTCTTATTATTCAGGCTTAAGTCAAAAGACATTGTCGTAGTTATTATTCAGGCTTAAGTCCGAAGACATTGCCGTAATTATTATTCAGTTAACACACGTACGTCTACCGTACTATATATATTTAAAATATCATGCTCAAGAGTATAGGAAGAATCACATACCTTCTCTAAATCCGCCAAGTCGAGTATGTCGCGCAGAGAATCGACCTATAATACCAAATACGTCTATCAACGTCAGATCGCATCAGTAATTCTAAGCAGAGGGTTCTCTACTCTATGGAAATTTGGGCAGCACTTCCCTACCCGGTAAGTTATACAGTCTACTGTAAAAACATCCCTATGTGAGTATAGTTCAATTATTCTTCTTTTATACCCTTCTAAGGTGATAATTCCAATTCTATTCAGAATATCCTTCTAAGTATTTATACTTATTCCTATACTTCTACAGTATGTATTCTCTAATTACAAAAGAAGGATAAGTTTATTTACCTCAATAAGCCCAAAAATTATCCAAGTTAAACGTCGCTCCTGAGCAAGGTTTAGCTCCTAATTTGTACGCTCCGATAGCTCCAAGAACCCATAGAAGTTCGTCCCAACTTCAACTAAGTACTAAGGATTTGGGCTAGGTATTTTGGGCACTATAACAATACTAGAAGGCAACTTTTCTACCAAGGGAGGGGGTAGGTTTCGCAGGCTAGGGGGTTGCCTCGGCCAAGGGCCACTTAGGCTAGAGGGGGAGAGGGTGTTTGGACGAAAACTTAACAAGAGAGGGAAGGGAATTTCAAGACTTGGAAAGCTTGTTTGTGGATGAAGAACTCTTCATCTTAAGGGGGGTATTTATAGGTCAAGAAGTGGCCAACCAATGGCCAAGATTAAGCCAAGTGCTAGGCAAGTGTAAGGCCAAGATTTGGGCAAGTGTACCTAGCCAACTTGCACACAAAATATCCTACCAACTACTTGACAAAGAAAGCCATCCATTCGGCCCTATTGCCGTCCATACATCCATCAATGAGAGGGTGACAAGTGTCGCCCTCTCGTTGGTCCAAAGTGTTACGTCTCTCGGAAAAATCCGCAAAAATTAGAAATGACATAGCCGGAATTTATCCTACGCGAGTCTTGTAAAACGTTTCGTCGGAAAACGATTCTTTTAGTGAGTTGTGCCCAAGTATTTTCGTCCAAAGCTTAACTTTTAAGGCTAAACTTTTGTACGTATTCCCTCACGTACATACTCTGGAAATACGGGGTATAACATTCTCCCCTCCTTAGAAACATTCGTCCCGAATGTTCCTTCCCAAGACAGATAACGATAAGGTTCTTCATAACTTAAATAGTTTGCAAATGCCACACACGACCACAAAACAAAACTTAGGCATAAACGATAATGAAAATTTACAAGTAGGAAAGTGAATTACCTGGAGGTGTGGGGAATAGGTGAGGATACTTCTGCCTCATGTCCTCCTCAGCTTCCCACGTCATCTCCTCCCTGAGCTCGTTCCGCCACAAGACTTTGACGGAAGCCACGTCCTTCATCCGCAGACGCCTAACCTGACGATCGATTATCGCTATGGGAATCTCCTCATACGATAACCCCTCGGTCACCTGGACATCGTCAATCGGGTGTACCCTAGATGGATCCCCGATACATCTCCTCAAAGATAGAAACGCGTGAAACACCGATGACCGCCTCCAGATCGGACGGCAGATCCAACTCGTAGGCAACCTTGCCTACCTGCGGATGTCTGATAGGCCCAATGTACCTGGCCGAAGTTTCCTTTCTTCCCGAATCTCATCACACCCTTCATGAGTGACACCTTCAGGAAAACCCAATCATCAACTGCGAACTCCAGATGCCGACGACGATGATCTGCATACGACTTCTGTCGACTTTGAGCTGTCAATAGCCGCTCTCGGATAAGCTTAACCTTATCCATCGCTGCGCACCAAGTCCGTCCCACTAATCGTATTTCGCCATATCAAACCAGCCTATAGGCGATCTGCACTTCCTCCCATACAAGGCCTCATAAGGCGCCATCTGAATACTGGAGTGGTAGCTATTATTATACGCGAACTCAACTAGAGGCAAATGATCCTCCACTACCACCGGTCAATAACAGCTCGCAGATATCCTAAAGAGTCCGGATAGTGCGCTGCTGTCCGTCTGCTGCGTGGATGGAATGCGACTGTGCTCACTGCGTCCCTAAACCCTTCTCGGAAGGACCTCCGAAGTTAGCCGAACCGGGCTCCTGCATGCGATATGATCGAAATAGGGACTCCATGCAGTCTGAAGATCTCTCGGATGTAAAGTCTGGCATAATCCTCAGCCGAAAATGTCGTCCTAACGGGAAGAAAGTGGGCTGATTTCGTCAGCCTGTCGACGATAACCCATATAGAATCATGTCTCCTCTGAGTGCGAGGTAATCCTGTGATAAAGTCCATGTTGATCACCTCACAATTCCACGTCTGGATCTCTATCGTCAGAATAAAACCACCGTGCCTCGGTGCTCTACCTTCACCGCCGACAACACGTGCAATCGAGCTACGAACTCGCAACGCCCCTCTTCAAGCCATCCCACCAATACATAGATCTAAGGTCGTGGTACATCTTGGTCGACCACGATGGATAGAGTAACGCACGCCGTGGTGCTTCCCCCGTAACTCCGCCGCCAAGTCCTCAAACATCCGGAACACACAACTCGCCTCAAACCTTAGCACCCCATCAGGTGCTACCTCAAAAGGACCCTTCCCCTCACGAAGAGCCGTATCACGATAACATGTCAAAACTGGATCCTCGAACTGTTGCCTCTTCACCTCCTCGACGATGGAAGACTCGGCAACCTCACGAACTCGAACCCCACTGCTATCGTAATCAATCAAACGGACACCAAGGCTCGCTAATCGATGCAAATCACGAACCATGTCCTCATCTCTGGCCGCACATCCGATAGGCTCCCATCGACCTACGACTAAGAGCATCGCCATAACGTTGGCCTTCCCGTGGTACAGGATGTCAACATCATAATCCTTGAGCGGCTCTAACCACCGCTCTGCCGTAAGTTCATTTCTCTGCCGAAGATATACTTGGAGGCTCTTGTGGTGCAGTATAAATATCCACATGAACCCCATACAAATAGTGCCTCCAGATCTTGGCGTGAATCACCGCGCTAACTCCAAATCATGGGGGTAGTTCTCTCGTGTTTCTTCACCGCCGATACATACGCTATAACCTTGCCTCACGCATCAACACACATCCCAACCCGATGCCCGACGATCACAATACACGACATAACCGTCTGGACCTCCGGAAGAGTAAGAACGGGCGGTCGTCGCCTCCTTCAAGAATCGAAACCCCGCCACAAGCATCACCATCAAACTTAGCCGCTTTCGAGTCACCTAGTCAATGGTGCGTAGATAGAAGCAAACTTCTACGAACCGCCGATAATAACTCGCAAGGCCCGTAAAATCGCGAACCTCGCCGAGTAAGAGTTCAGGCCAAGTCTCGATCGCTCGATCTTGGCCGATCCACTCGAATGCCATCACCCACAATATGCCCAAGAAAAGCCACGAAGTTAACCAAAACTCACATTTGGAAAACTTGGCGTATAATCGCTGGTCCCGAGAATCACAAGACAGCCTCAAATGCTCGCATGCTCCTCGCTCGAGCGAGAATAAACCAAGATATCATCGATGAACACTATCACAAACATGTCCAAAAATGGTTTGAACACTCGGTTCATCAAATCCATGAATACCGCCAGAGCATTGGTCAACCCAAAAGACATGACCAACTCATAATGCCCGCATCGTCCGAATGCGATCCTGTGGACATCCGCCTCTCTGACTCGTTCACTGATGATAGCCCGATCGCAGATCAATCTTGGAGAAACTTCTCGCACCCTACAACTGGTCGAACAAATCATCAATCCTGGGAAGGGGGTATCTGTTCTTAATGGTCACCTTGTTCACCGTCAGAATCAACACATGCGCAGCGTCCCGTCCTTCTTTTTCACAAACAATACCGGCGCTCCCCAGGGAGAAACACTAGGTCTGATGAAGCCCTTCTCCAGCAAATCTCGCAGCTGGTCCTTCAACTCTCTCAACTCGGCAGGTGCCATCCTGTATGGCGGAATGGGAATAGGCTGAGTGTCTGGCAGCACATCAATACAAAACTCTATCTCCCTCTCAGGAGGGATACCCGGGAGGTCGTCTGGAAACACGCCCGGGAATTCTCGACCATCGGAATCGATCAAAATCTGCATCGCAGCCTCGTGATCAAACACCCGAACGAGATGGTAGATATACCCTTCGCACCATCTTCCTAGCCTGAGGTAGGAAATAAACCTACCCCTCGGCGATACAGTGCTCCCCTCCCACTCTACAACCGGCTCCTCAGGAAACTGGAACCGTACTACTCTCTCCCTACAGTCTACATTGGCGTAGCAAGAAGCTAGCCAATCCATACCCATGATCACGTCGAAATCAGTCATATCCAACTCGATCAAGTCGACTAGGGTCTGACGACTGTAAATGGTCACTGGACAAGCCCTATATACCCGCCGAGCTACCACCAAATCACCCACTGGCGTAGCTACCTCGAAAGGGTCTATGGACTCAGGCTCTATCCCTATCCTACTAGCAACAAGGGGAGATATATAGGATAGAGTAGAACCCGGATCTATCAAGACATACACATCAATATCGGAGACTGATAAGGTACCTGTGACGACATCAGGTGAGGCCTCCTGATCCTGCCGGCTGGACAAGGCATAAATGCGGTTCTGAGGACCACTAGAACTGGGACCCGCGCCACGACCTCTGCCGCGACCTGCTGGCCCATGAGTACCTTGCTCCGGCGAGTAATCGCTGGGATGAAGAACCAGAATCGACTCGCAGCCGACCCTACCATCGCCACGCTCGCCTGACAGACTTCAAAAATGACCTCGCCGCTGTGTAGCAAGCTCACGAGTAGTATCGCAACTCCTCGAATGGAACTCGCCACGCCGACACCGAGCGGACCTCGATCGGTTAGCACTTTTCTACCTCGAAATCCGAAATCGGGCCCCCGACCGCCAATACTCCGTCAGACCGACAATGATGTGGAGTGCTCGAGCCGGGCCGGGTGCAAATCTAGATCGCCGAGGCCTTCCACCGAGAACTACCAAAAGAACCGCCGCCCCGCCTTCTTACGCCGATACCTATCGACTCGCTTGTCTCTCGCGCCTCACATCCGAGTGCATGAGCTCGCATACGGGTAATGTCCATGCTCGTCAAGAGACACACCCGCACAAGACTCGCCATATAATCATCTAGCCTGGCGTAGTGATGCACGGTCCTCCATATCCGCTACCAATGCAGGGACATATCGAGCCAAAGAATCGAACTCGACATTGTACTCCCTAACTGTACGTCCCCTCTGTCTCAGCAATAAAAATCTGTCAGCCCGCGCCCTCCTCATCTGTGGAGGCAAGAAGTGAGTGAGGAAAGCCTCTGAGAACTCATCCCACGTAGGCGGGACGCGCGTTTCCCGGGATAACTCCCACGATCAAACCAATCGACTGCGGTATCACGCAGCCGATGCGAACCGAAGATCACGGACTCGGTCTTCGACGCCCTGATCACTCTCATAATCCTCTGCAGCTGACGGATGAACTCCTGCGGATCATCCTCCGGTCTCGACCCGTAGAACTCTGGCGGGCTACAACTCAGGAAGTCCCGTAGCCTCAAACTATCTGCCCTCGGGTGAACCACAGGCGCTACTGGGATGGAATCGAATCGCGATCCAGCCTGTCCTCATGTCTGGCCACAATCCTAGCCAATAGCTGGGCCATCTCCTTGTACCCTAACTACTCCGCCCCAGGCTGTGGGACAGGAGGTGCGGGTACTGTGGTCTCTGCTGGGTCCGGCGGCGTCATGGAACTCGCCGTCTGAGGTATCGCCTCGGGTAAGAACTGGGCCTGTGCCCTCGTAACTCTCGGTGTCCTACTAGCAGCTCCCTCGGCTGCCTTGCCCTTCTGGGCCCGGGTTGCCTTACGTGGAGGCATAACTGTTACAGAAAAGGAATACGTTAGAGGGGTCCAACTTATAACACAACACTAAGGCACGATCTCAGAGTGAGAAGAATGGAAACCAATCCTAAATATCCTATAGCCTCCTGATTATTGGTGTGGTGCACAACACACCGATAATCAAGACTCTACTAGATACGGTCTGTAGACACTTTCCGAGGATTAATCGCTCGATACCACTTTTGTCACGACTGCCCGGGTTCGTGGATCGTGCCTTACCCGGGCACCCAAGTAGTCATACATCAGAGTAATCAGCGGAATATAAAAACAAGACATGAAACAGTTGTAAAATGAGACACAGTTTATCTGATGAAAAGCTTGCCTTTCGGCATATATATATAAATAACCCAAGTTTTGCAGTTACATCCCAACTGTACACTAGGACTACAGACCTCTAAGGAAGTAAACAACTATGGCGGGACAGGGCCCCGCCATACCCTGAATGTACAAAACTATCTACAATACAGGGAGATCATACCCAAAAGTAGAGCCTCCGGAGAAGATGGAGCTCCTGACACCAATGCAAAGAGATCCTAAGGATGTGGATCTAGCACCTGCTTGCCCTTACCTGCGGCATGAACGCAGCCCCCCGAAGGAGGTCAGTACAACAGGTACTAAGTATGTGAAACTGTAAAGTACTTAAATGAAATCAAGTATTTAAAACCATTTGCAAATACAACCAGTTCAATTGCACATAGTGTCATATCACAAACAAGAACAATAATAGATATAATGTAACTGGTCTTTCCTAGGCCGCGAATGATCGAAGCAAGGCCAATCGCCCATAGCATCATTGTGCGTGCCTAGTCCTGGACTTCCCGCAGTCCGCATAGGTCACACATGCACCGCGTGAGGTATTCCTCGCATCGGGGTAGCTAACCCCGCATTCTCCTCGACTCCCGCATCCGCATAGTCTCGATAGACCGCATAGTCACGCATCGCATAGGGCATCCCCGTCGGCTAAAACACCCGAATGATCAATCCTGGAACTCCCGCAGTTCCGCATAGTCTCACAGACCGCATAGGCCATATAGACCTGCATCAAGGGTGGCAAGCCCTCGGTATAATAAGTCAAGGGGGTAGGTGATATAATAACAGTACAACAAACTTACCGTTTAGCAACGTAAGCACAGCAAGAATGACCCCCTTTCACAACATTACAAGACACTAACACGGGTAGCATCATAATATGTCTACTTATCAACAATCTTACTACACCTTACAGAATACAAGGTTTTTATAAGCAATTAAGTAACCAGTTCTTTTTATCTTTCTTAAGTTGTTATACCTAACTTCCCATAAAGCTAGTATAACTCTTAAGCTGTTGTTTAGGAACCAACTGTTTCTCTTCTGTTAAAAATGATTTAGTATTCTTTTGAAATGTATCAAGATTCTTATTATTCAGGCTTAAGTCAAAAGACATTGCCGTAGTTATTATTCAGGCTTAAGTCCGAAGACATTGCCGTAATTATTATTCAGTTAACACACGTACGTCTACCGTACTATATATATTTAAAATATCATGCTCAAGAGTATAGGAAGAATCACATACCTTCTCGGCGAAATCCGCCAAGTCGAGTATGTCGCGCACAGAGAATCGAATTTATAATACCAAATACGTCTATCAACGTCTAGACTGCATCAGAAATGATTCTAAGCAGATGGTTCTCTATTCTATGGAAATATGGGCAGCACTTCCCTACCCGGTAAGTTATACAGTCTACTGTAAAAACAGCCCTATGTGAGTATAGTTCAATTATTCTTCTTTTATACCCTTCTAAGGTGATATGATTCAATTCTATTCTGTAATATCCTTCTAAGTATTTATACTTATTCCTATACTTCTACAAAGATGTATTCTCTAATTACAAAAGAAGGATAAGTTTATTTACCTCGATAAGCCCAAAAATTATCCAAGTTAAACGTCGCTCCTGAGCAAGGTTTAGCTCCTAATTTGTACGCTCCGATAGCTCCAAGAACCCTTAGAAGTTCTTCCCAACTTCAACTAAGTACTAAGGGATTTGGTCTAGGGTATTTTGGGCACTATAACAATACTAGAAGGCAACTTTTCTACCAAGGGAGGGGGGGTAGGTTTCGGCTAGGCTAGGGGGGTTGCCTCGGCCAAGGGCCACTTAGGCTAGAGGGGGAGAGGGTGTTTGGACGAAAACTTAACAAGAGAGGGGAGGGAATTTCAAGACTTGGAAAGCTTGTTTGTGGATGAAGAACTCTTCATCTTAAGGGGGGTATTTATAGGTCAAGAAGTGGCCAACCAATGGCCAAGATTAAGCCAAGTGCTAGGCAAGTGTAAGGCCAAGATTTGGGCAAGTGTACCTAGCCAACTTGCACACAAAATATCCTACCAACTACTTGACAAAGAAAGCCATCCATTCGGCCCTATTGCCGTCCATACATCCATTAATGAGAGGGTGACAAGTGTCGCCCTCTCGTTGGTCCAAAGTGTTACGTCTCTCGGAAAAATCCGCAAAAATTAGAAATGACATAGCCGGAATTTATCCTACGCGAGTCTTGTAAAACGTTTCGTCGGAAAACGATTCTTTTAGTGAGTTGTGCCCAAGTATTTTCGTCCAAAGCTTAACTTTTAAGGCTAAACTTTTGTACGTATTCCCTCACGTACATACTCTGGAAATACGGGGTATAACAGTATAGTGGCGTGATAATGATGTACATCTATACAAACATATTTATTAGGGTCATGTGTGTGTTGCCTAATGTGATGATAGGTTATCATGAGTTGGTTAAACTTTGATAATGGCTTAGAAGGTATGAGACAGTTTAATGGATCCTCATCAAGGTTATATATGTGCTAATTTGGAATAATTAGGAGGTGATGAGCTGTCTGAGAGGGTGATGAACCATTAAGAGATTATGTTTAATTGACTTAATGGCATACCATGTTGTTAGATTAAGTTGTGTTATATGCTTAAGTGAGATGCACGAATAATTTTGGTATGGAGTAAATAGGGTTGTTGTGATTAAGACAACATGGTTTTGAGATATTGAGAAACTATCTTGCCCGTATACGGGGAGACATATTGTGTAAGCTTGGGACATGAAATATTTGAGGATATTAGAGTATTGGATAATCGTTGAGACCTTAGATAGACAAGGTCTTCAAGAGTAAAGTATTTTATGTGTGATCGTGGTTAAAGTACATGGTATATGTGAAGTACATTAGTGGTGATGATTCCTTGGTTTGAGTATAAACCACTTGTGATTGTTGTTGATAATTGTTGAGCCGATTGGAAATTTGTATAGCTTGAGACCTTTGGTGAACATTCGAGGACGAATGTTTCTAAGGGGGGAAGAATGTTACACCCCGTAATTCCATGACATTGATTTGAGGACGTGATTAAGGAAAGAAGACTTGAATATTGGAAGGAAAGAGAAATTCCATTTTCTTAAGGAAAAATTTCGGAAATGTGACGACGGAAAAATTAATTACTTGGAGTTTAATACTTCTAATTTGACTTATGAGATTAGTATTGGATTATGAAGGATTGAAATTAATAATATGGGGCCCGTCAAAAATTTCACAATTTCGCGGGGCTTTCGATTTTAAGATATTTTTGTGAAGAAGGATTTTCAGCCAATGAGAAGTTGACACGTGGCCCTCCTCCACTTGTCTTGAAGATATTATCTATATAGAGATACACTTGGAAGACTTAGCCATTATTTCATTTTCACAAGATAATTCATCTTTCAAAAGCTCTCTCTTCTTTCTTAAGTCTTGATTTTTCCAAGATAATTTCAAGAACAAAAGTTGATTATTTTACAAGATTAAGAACCCTAATCTAGTCTTAAGACAAGTTAACTCTCCAAGATATTCCAAAAATCCATTGGGCCGTGAGTTTGCTAAGATATAACCAGTTCGTTTTACATTTTTTTAGTTCACAGCTGATTAGATAAAGATCATTATTAATCTATAACCTATTAACGATTTATAAAATGAATTAATTTGGAAATTCGGATCGGTTATCACTATGCAAATGTTTCCATAATGTTAGCCAAATGAGCGAGAAGAATTTAGATTATCGAGTTGGTATAGACGATAGACGGTATGTGAACTACCCTTTCTTCTTTTGGTATGTTTATATGAAGTAAGTGTATGGTGGACGTACGTAGTTCTTTTGGATCTTAATCCTTAATGGTATGATAAGTGTCTTGATTTTCCAAAAGAGGATTTAAAGTGATACTTTATATGATAAGTGTCTTGATTTTCCAAAAGAGTATTTAAAGTGATATTTTATATGATAAGTGTCTTGATTTTCCAAACGAGGATTTAAAGTGACTTGATTTGAGAAGTATAAGTGACTTGATTTGAGAAGTATAAGTGACTTGATTTGAAAAGAATAAGTTACTTGATTTTAAAGGTATAAGTGCCTTGATTTTAAGTGTGTAAGTTACTTGAGTTTAAAAGTATAAGTAATTTGATTTTATAAGTGGGAGTGTCTTGATGCTACAAGTGTTAGTATCTTGGATTTTCTAAAAAGAAAGATATGATAGTGCCTTGGGTTTTCTAAAAATAAAGGTATGATAGTGCCTTGGGTTTTATAAAAATAAAGGTATGAGATTGCCTTGGTTTATTCTAAAAAGAAAGGCATGGTATTGTCTTTATTTATTCTATAAAGGAAGGCATGGTATTGCCTTGGTTTTTTTCTAAAAAGGAAGGCATGGTATTGTCTTGGTTTGTCTAAAATGAGAGGCATGGTGTTGTCTCGGTTTTCCCGAAAATGGAAGGCATAGTATTGCCTTGGTTTTTCTAAAATGAAAGTTCGTTTTATATGATTATATGGAGAGTCAAAGTGGTGATTTTTATTGAATATGGTTGCTCATGATAGTTATTCATGGTAGTGTTATTATTCCAGTTTACCGTGTTCCAGATTGGGCCGGACAGTATACCTTGATGGGAAGTATATGACTATATGACTTTACCGTGTCCCAGAATGGGCCGGGCAGTATACCTTAATGGACAGGGCAGTATATATATTACATGACTTTACAGTGTCACAGAATGGACCGGGCAGTATACCTTAATGGGCAGGGCAGTATATACATTACATGACTTTACTGTGTCCCAGAATGGACCGGGCAGTATATCTTGATGGGCAGTATATGACTATATGACTTTACCGTGTCTCAGAATGGGCCGAGCAGTATACCTTAGATGGGCAGTGTACCTTACATGACTTTACCGTGTCCCAGAATGAGTCGGGCAGTATACCTTATATGTTCATCGCGACCGTCGCTAGAAGGCCGGGCAGTATAGGTATATGACTCCATGGACATGTATCCATGAGGCGAGTATAGATACTCATGACATCATGATGATTATATGGAAGGACATTCATGATTTTGTTATAACTCTTATTTTTATAAGGTACAATGGTATAGTAGTAAAGTGGTACAGTGCTACAAGGTACAGTTGGCTCTTATTTTATATGGCAAGGTAGGATCTAGTATTTGATTTTCATACTTGTCCCTGTCATTTTTTGTACAGTTATGATCTTGTTTACTGTACTTCATGTTTACATACTTGGTACCTTGTTGTATTGACCCCCTTCGGGGGGCTGCATTCATGCCCGCAGGTATAGGTACTCAGTTGGGTGATCCGTGAGCTTAGGATCCTTGTTCAACGTTTTGGGGATAACTCTAATGTTCCGGAGCTTGTCATTTTGGTACAGGTCTTCCATTATGACTTATGTATATTCAGGGGTACAGCGGGGCCTTGTCCCATCGCATGTCTTTCTCAAACTCTTAGAGGTCTTGTAGACAGGTGTGGGTTGTATATGTATTTGGACATATGTGAGTTGTACTAGTTTTGGTTATATCTATATACAGTGGAGGCCTTGTCGGCTTGCCTGTTTTTATAACATGAGTTTTCTTAGAGCTTCCGCTGGTTATATGTGATATGTGGGTATAAGGGTGCCCAGGTAGGGCACCAGTCGCGGGCCCGGGTCGGGGCGTGACACTGAGAGTCATATAGACTCTTCAAATGTTCGAGCATCTCTTTGGGGCCCATGTTATCATGTTGTCTCTGAAGTTCCACTGACATGGAAGACAATATGACGCATTGAGCTGAAGTGTCGTCATCTAGGTGTTTCTGGTAGGTTGCCTTGTCAAAGGTGACATATTCAGCAGAATCTTCAGGAATACATTGTACAACACGTATTTTATCCTTTCTTGCCTTAGGACAATTCTTAGGTTCCTAAGCTAGTCCATATAGTTTGGTCCGGTGAGTTTGTTCATTTCCATCAACATTTTAAACGATAGGCTCGATATTTTGATAATCTGAAGAGTTAGATAGATAGGAAACTACAATCAAATTTATTTCCTATTATACACATTCATTTAGGCTAATTAATCACGACCTTTTGTTTAATCAGCTCCCACTATTTTAGCATACTTCTACGACCCCATGGTAGAATACATACCTAAATTTATTTTAAGGACATAGTGGGCCAAGATCCAAGCCTATGCTATCTCTGCGTTTTCTTTGGTTGATAACTTCAATAACATATCTTGGTAGGTTCTAAACCAATTACAAAACGTATTTGCAACTCTTGGTTGATCAAATATTTCATTTTAATCTTGCGTCCTTAGATTAGTCCGACACATTGGCGCCAAGATTTGTCTAAGCAGGTCAACCCCATTAAACGACTGCGTTTATGTATCTAAGTAAACTTAGCCATTGTGAGCAAACACTTTGGTGTAAATACCCACAAAAGTTTATCATCTACCTTTACATTTAAACACATCTATGAAAGAGTCTGAGTCCTCGTAGACTTAGAGCAAATACTTTGACATAAATATTCGTATCGTCGAAAAGAATTTTGCACTCTAACAATTATAATGGACGACGCGTTCTAATTTAGACATATATTTAAAATTTGGGGAACATTTCAGTTTACGGGGATTTTAACCAAGATCAACATTTTCTATGTCATATTCAATACGACGTCTTATCATACAATTTCTAAAACATATTTAGTTTGGGAACCATCAACCCAATAGGCATGATATAAGATGGTTTTGATCAATTACTGGGCGCCGCCAACCCAGACAATTATAGCGGACACTATACTAATATTTAAACGTACATATTTAAACCATTTAGCATATAGTTTATATATTACTTAATAATATACAATTAATAATAATCATGGGTTAATTTGTCTAAACTCTAAATCTTAGTCCAATCTAAACAGTCCCTTAAATATTTTCTGATTTTAAAAACTGATTTTCAGTGTATTTCTGCAACCTTTCAGAATTTATAGTTTCCCTGAAGAATGTATAATTTCAATTTGAACCCCTTTAAATTCAGAAAATCCAATTTTAATTTTCAGAAAATATTTTTCAGGTATTTGTCTGCAATTTCCAGAGTTTAAAAATCTGATTTTCAGTAACTTTCTTTAATTATAGATTTGTCCAAAAGGACCAAATCTGCTTATTTGAAAAAGTTTTAATTTCATATTCTGAAACTTTTAAACTTCATAATCAGAATCTGAAACCTTTAAAACATCAGTTACTGATTTCAGATTTTTTTAATCACGAGAGCCTCGGTGCCACGACACTAATTGGGTGCCACCGTGGTGCCCTAGAGGCAGTGTGTCAAAAAATTAATTCAAGCTTTCTGGATGAACAGCGCTGTGACGCTCCAGAATGGAGTCGCGGCGCCTCGTCAAAACATAGGTCGCGCCACGACGCTCCATCGTGGAGTCGCGGCACCACCGTCTTAACCCTAGCAGGCCCTGCGACGCTCCATCTTGGAGTCGCGGTGCCTCTATCTCAGAAACACAAAATCTCCATTTCCAAAACCCTAAAATTTGTTCAGGGTCAGATTTGCAGATTCATCCTCGTTACCCTTCACTATCAAACAACACGTTCATCGACCATCATCCAATCTCTTCTCGTTCTTCGCTTTAGCGCACCATGCTCGTAATCAACCGGTTATGCACATCGACTTAGAAGAGTTAGATTGAAATGACTTCCTCGATTACATCATTGTTTAACAGTTCAGGAGACAAGGATTATGCGTTCTTAAGATATTATGTTTTAAAGCTTCAAAAGACATAAATTTAGATTTAAACAAATCCTAACCCATATTATCATTAACTATTACTACATAATCACACAAAACAGTCCAGGGTCTGATACCACTATAGAATTTTGTTGGGCTCGTGTACGCAGCGAAATTTGAAAATTTTATGTTTCAAACCCAACAAACGACGAACTGCATGATGATTAGTAATAATATAAACATGTAAATCATACAACATGTAATAACTGTAATGCATCGGAAGAACACTTACAATTTGAATAATCTGGAGTCTTTTAGTATAACGTCCGAGGGTGCGCACGTAATTGATCCTCGACTACAAGTTCCTAGAACTCCGATGTAATCCTCTTTTGAACAACTAGGAAATTCGCCAGAGGTTCGAGAGAATATATTTTAATTCTAGGTCTCTAAGACTTAGAATAATATAAATGAATTGTGTATTGAATAATGAAATGAAGCCACTATTTACAGCTGTGTTTTAGGGTTAAAACGTAGCCTAGGGTTTTCGTGGGCCAGGCCCAGAAAATGAGGCGAAGTGGGTCTGTCAAACTGCCACTGGACTGGCGGCGCCGTGGCTAAAAATGGGAAGCGTCGCGGCCCTAGTCCATTTTAAGGATATCGTCTCATTTTCATTTTAGAAATCCAATCTCGACTTAATTAAATAATCATTATTCATTCAAATGTCTCAATCATAAATCGAACATTTATATTCTCTCGTTACATCCTTAGATCGTCGGAATAATTGACACAGTGTTACCCTACATGCCTTCACATATCGACACTAATCATATGAGGGTTTACACAGAACTCCTAGACGGCGCCGGAAGATGAACTCAATATGTGAAGTATAGTTATACGAATCTGGTAAACTGAACCTCTATGTGAGAAGATAAAATCCTTTCATTCACGACACACTTGATCAAGATTAGGACATGTCAAGTGTCTATCCAAATGACTTGATCATTATATCTCATCTTTATTAGTTGACAACAAGACCATATCCTAGATATGTCTATTGCATTGGCCAACGACTTAGTCAACCTAATATCATTGAGAAACTGAGTGCTCTCTCAAATATACATTCGAGGAATAAATCCTAATATTGGCTCAACTACCACCTTTAATCCACTTCGTAATATACCCAATACAAGTCGTATCTCAACCTATAAGTCATTTGAGCTTAGGAAAGGATTAAAGTACATTACTTTGTAAACAAGGTGTGTATCGACCTCAAGTCTAAGGACTTCTATCTCCCACATGCTGATCATACTTTAGACATGTATAATAAATATTATATCAACAAGGTATACCAATACTTCCAATGTGTCCATCACGAGTATCCGTAACTCGTAGCATGTGAGACATACTACATCCTCTAAAGATATAATGCAGACCACATGTTGACTTATCACATATCATCGGTATCACATTCTCGATGATCATTAATCGAGGCTATTTTAAGAATTACGTTATAATATTAATATCTCACACTATTAATAACAACGTAACCTCTAGGGATGCATATTATAGAATATTATAAACAATCAACTAATAATTCAATTAATTGCAAATGCCAAAATATTAATCTCCATTAATAATAATATGAATGTGTATAAAGTACATTTGCCCTAATACATATTGTCTCTAGGACATAAATATACTTTCAGCATATGCATAATTCAAAATAAGGCATTTTTACGCAAAATAAAAGGCGAGATTATTACTCAAACATAGACACATATTTTCCAAACAAGCTTAGGTTTCTAGATTCTCTCTCCTAAAACTCCAAAACTTAACAAAGTTACAAGAGTGAATCTTTTGACTTGGATTCATCCAAGTGCTTTGTTTATGTTCTTAACTCTAAGGGAAGGAATACATAGACGGGACTGTTTGCGTGAGTGGTTGGCATCTTTTATGCTTATCTAGGTTCACACTTAGGATTAATTGTGAGAGTGTTCACCATCAATGTTAGATACGCATTTATTGTGAGTTACGTTTAAGCTTGAGTTAATTTACTACGCTTGCACAAAAGGAGAAGGTTATATAACCTCTTCCCTTTTTTATTTTCTCTTTTCGGTTAAAGCAAGAAGCCATTAAGGCTTGGGGTTTACACCCCTTTTGGGGTCGGTTCCATCATTGAAGGAAGACTCATTGACATATCAAGAAGCTCATTCTTCACTTTGAAATCCCCGATGAAGGCCACATAAGCGAGGACTACGCAAGAGGACGGGCCAAATCAGCGAAAATACCTCACTCAATCAGGTGTATCTCTTCCTTACACTTAGTTTTGCTTAAGAACTTTGTGGCTTGTACTCTTGGAGTTCATCGGATTTGTCATATTTAACGCTTGGTTTCATTTTCTTGTTTACCTTGCGTGTTAAGTTGTTGGTGCTCTTACGGGTGTTGTGCGGGTGTTCTAGGTGCTGGGCTGAGTTTAACTTCATTTACTGGGTTTTTGTAACACTAGTTCGAATCTTGCCTCACCTTTGCTATGTTCTTGTTCATCCGTGTTCTTGAGAATCTCGTATTTACCATTCTTTGCTTGTTCGTATGATTCTTGGGTTACGGGTGGTTTGCGGGATGGAAGACGCCTCTATTAGTGTTATTTCTATCCCGTGAGACTTTGATTACCAGCTAGGTGTTGGTTATTTGAGTATAATCACCTTAATCCTTTAACAACTATCGTGTTAGTTCTTATCGTCTTTGTGTGTTACCGTCTTAGTGTACTTATACGGACTAGCCAGTTCTTCGTGTTCTTCATGTTCATATGGATTGCTAGACTAATTGGTACACTTTGATTATTAGTTGACTTCATTTATTGCTTGCATTGTGTTTCTCTATGCTATTTTGAATTTCCTGCGCTTTGTACCGAAGGATTGTGACATTTTGCCTCTTTTGTGTAAGCAGCCACTGCCCTAGGCGTAAAGCCACTGCACCTTTGCCATTTTTGGCATTACGCACTGCCCTATACTTGCCTCTTTTATGCATGCTATTTATGTTGACTTCACCTACGGTCCTTGTCCATTGCTATCTTTAGCTATCACAATGCCCTAGAACCTGTCTCTACTCTTCAACCGTTTTGTTCTTAATATTTATATATACTATATACTATATACTATATATAAACATATATTATATAGTATATTTTATATATTCGTATTTCATATATCCATATATTATCTTTTATTGTCGCGATACTGGCTTGGCTCAGCTTGCCTTGTTTTGCAGGCTATAGAAGAAGTAGGATGGCTTGATTTTTGGCTCACTTGAGGGGTATTCTCATATTATTAGTTTTTGGAAAAAGGATAGCTACACGCACGCAGTAGTTCAAAGTCCTTATCTGTTCACGGTTAAACCCGTTCGAACCAATGAGGCACGCGACAACGAGGTATTCCTAAAATCTTGCTTGTTTACATTTCATTCCTTAATTTTGTATTTTACTATCTATATTTACTAGGCAAACCTAAGAGTATCGATAGGCAAATACTAGGACTACGATTTGTATGAATGAATGTATGAATGAATGTTTGCTATTGCATTTGATAAACCTTGTATAAATTAGAAAGTTTTGTAATTTAAACTCCGGGCATGTCCGGGTTACACTCATTTACGATCTTCCTAGTTTATTTATTGAAATAGGCAAATGTATGTATAATTAGTAGAAGCGTTGTAATTCATAAACCGGGCATGTCCGGATTTCAATTAACGCATTTCTCAATTGTATTCATCTTTTGCTTGTAATCGTATTTGGTAACTTTGAGGATGGCGAAAAAGAAAAAGAAGCGGACTCATGTGAACTGCATGCCATTGCCCATTCGGATGGGGCAAGATTCTATTGAAATCACCAATCCCGTCGAGTTCCCCCCGATTGCTCACGAACCCACCACACCCGGGCTTGTGAGCAATGGTCTTCAAGTGGGGGACACTCACGCGGGAAACGATGAATTACCTACCAATGAGGGAACTTCGGACTTCATTCCCTCCTCTTGCACCCTTGGTTCTCAAGACACTGCATCGACTTCGAATGGCAACAATTGTGAACCCGTCATAGGGAATGTCGCGGATGGAAAGAACAAGACTATGGACCACGTCAGCCAGAACAACAAGAAGGCTTATGCGTCCATAGTCAAAGAAAATCGTGATGTTTCGAATGGAAAACGTTTGCATTTTGTCGCTGATTGCCATAATGTGGGCCCTCTTGACTTACCTAGGGGTGATTTGGATGATCTCCTGGAAACTGTGGGGCATCGTTTGGTTGGTTACTTCGCGGGGTCTTACCCGGGGAGCTTGGCATTAAGAAAGCTATGTCACTCATGGGGAATTGCATACAAATTTAATGTCCATGCATCGGGTTGGATCGTCTTTAAGTTTAACACAGAAGTCGACAAAGAGAAGGTCATGGCCAATGGGCCACACTTTGTATATATCACTCCACTTCTGCTAAAAGACATGCCTCAATGCTTCACCTTTGACAAACATGAGATATGTACCATTCTAATATGGGTAAGGCTCCCGTCCCTCCAATTAGAGCTTTGGAACGTAAACGCTTTGAGTCATATCTTGTCCCGTATTGGCAAACCTATTGGGACCGATAAACTCACTAGTGAAAAAGAGCTTCTCTCTTATCCACGGGCTCTAGCTGAGATAGACCTCTCCAAAGGTACACTAGATGCTATTGAACTCAAGCTTTGGGACGACACCATCATTGACCAAAAATTTCTTTATGAAAAGCTTTCGGACTATTGTGAGAAATGCCATAGGATTGGACTGTTATACCCCATGTTTCAGGCCGTGCGTATGGGGCCGTGCGAAAGGAGTTAGGACTCGAAATCAGAAAATTTCGGTCAGGGGCCTCAGTAGCCGCGAAGCAGTGTGGCGCCAGGCGAATTCGGGCGCCCGCAGGAATCGGGGCATGGCGCGGAAGTTCAGAGATTTGCAGTTGCAGCGCGCCAGCAGCGATCGCAGGGCATGGCGCGCCGAATCGGGCGGAAAAACTTAGGAAAATCTGATCTTTTCTTTTAAAAGGCCATGGGAGGGTGACAATTGTCCCCAATCTTATTTTGCATGCATTATATTGACCAAGTCTTGAAGACTTGGTCATCTTTCATCTCTCTCTTAGTTTAGCTCTTCCTTCTCTCTTAAAAATTTCAAGCTCCTCCTTCTCTCTAAAATTCCAAGAGATATTCTAGCCTTAGGAAAAATCTGAAAAGTAAAGGCAAGAAGGAAGCTTGTGGCTAGTTTGTGAAGGTTGTTGTGGTGGTGTTCTTGGAAAGGAAGCTAGCAAGTTGTTGGAAAAATTTGGCTAAAGCTCTAAGGTAATGATTCTTCCTTTATGATTAGTTTTTAGTGTTGCATGTTAAGAAGAAAGAACTTGTGGTAGTAAATAATGCTCTTAGAGTCATTTCATGCAAGAAATGTGGTTTGGGTATGAAGGATTTGGCTAAAGAGGTTATGTGAGCATGTTGTAGCCTAAAAATTACCTTAAACTTGTTAAGATTAATTGTTATAACTTATGGGGCAGAATTTTACACACCCAAGTTTAGGTGTGTAATCCCCTTTGTGTTGGTTTGGATGTTGGGCCTTAAATGTGGCGTTTGAGTGTTAAAAATCGGCCTTTGAAAAGGTGGCAAAATGAGTAGAAATAAAGGAAATGCTGCCCAATTTTCCATAGGAATTAGTAACCTTGAACTTGGAAATATTCTACTTTGAAACTAGAAGTTAATAAACGTATTATGGTCATTATAAGTTGACGTATTACGTGCGATAGTTGGAATTAACAATTGGATTGACCGAAGAGGTATGTAGAGTTTTCCTATCTCTTGAACATGAGTAGTTGTATCTATATAGTACGGTATACGTACAAGATTTGATAATCTTCACTTGTTTTGAAGTATATGATACTTGTTTCGTTTTAAAGGTATAAGTCCCTTGGACATAGGGAAATGTGTTTGACTAACGTAAAATGTTAATATAACGGCTTTATGGGAAGTTGGTTATATTAGTTTGGGAAAAAGGTAAATAAAGAAGGGTTTACTTTACATAAAATAAGCAAGGGGAAAATGAGTTGAATTTGTGGAAGGTAAATTGTTTTAAGGCATTAATGGCCTAAGGTTTTAAAGGAAATGAAGTCACTTGATTTAGAAGTTTGGGATATTTTCTAAATGGAAAAATTGTGACTTGTTTTGAAAGTGGTTGTGACATGATACTATGGGTATTAGTATCTTGGAAGTTTTATATAAAAAAGAGTCATTTCGAAAAAGGTTTACGGTATGTGATACTTGGGTTAAATTCTCGGATTTCTCTTAAAAAGACATGTAGTGCCTTAATGAGCTAAAATGAGAGGATTTATATTAATAATGTTCATAAGAAGTTAGAAGATTTCTTATCTTGTTTATGTTATGATAAGCCGGTAGCGCTTATGTTATGTATACTAGCCGGTTGTGCTGATTTATGTATTATTATTATTATCACTGAGTATTCTGATAAGACGATAGCGCTTATGTTATGTATACTAGCCGTTTGTGCTGATTTATGTATTATCATTGTTATTACTGCGTATTCCATGGATTTGCTACCCATGATGCGAGTGCGGCGCTTGTACTCATGCGGGCCCACTGGGTCCATGCGGGTGAAATAGTCCCATGCGGGTGAAATAGTCCCATGCGGGTCCACAGGATCCATGCGGGTGAAATAGTCCCATGCGGGTGAAATAGTCCCATGCGAGGCGGATGGCCTTATGCGGATCCACAGGATCCATGCGGGTGAAACAGTCCCAGGAGTAGGATTGCTTAATGATACTACGGGCGAGAGATCCTGTTTTGATCATGAGCCTCCTATTTTTATGCAGTATTATACTTATACTTGTTACTCTCATTGTTAGTAAGGCACAGTGCAACATAATTTGATTTTTATCTATAACTTCAGTGTATTTTGGACTTATGATATTACTACAGTATTTTCCAGTTTTACATACTTGGTACGTTGTGTCGACCCCCTTCTGGCCTGCGTTCATCTGCGGTAAGGGGAAACAGGTGGTAGATCCTCATTCTTAGGATCTTTTACTCAGGTGTCAGGAGCTCCATTTCTTCGGAGGCTCGACTTTTGATATGGTTCTCCCTGGTGTTGTTGATGTTTTGTACATTCAGGGGTATGACGGGGCCCTGTCCCGTCATAGTGTTACTCCTTCTTAGAGGCCTGTAGTCTTGTCATAACTTGGTTCGTTTAAGGATGTAACTGTTCGGTTTTATGTACTTTTGAGGTAGCCATTTTGGGCTAGACTATGTTATATCATTATGGTTGTTTATTGTGAGTTTATATTCCGCTGGTTTTCTCTGATGTTGTGTCACAAGGGTGCCCGGGTTAAGGCACCGGTCACGGATCCGGGGTCGGGTCGTGACAAAAGTGGTATCAGAGCAGTTAATCCTCGGAAAGGGTCTACAGGCCGTATCTAGTAGAGTCTTGATTATCGGTGTGTTGTGCACCACATCTATAATCAGGAGGCTGCAGGATATTTAGGATTGGTTTCCATTCTTTCACTCTAAGATCGTGCAATAGAGCTGTGTTATAGGTTGAATTTCCTCTGACGTATTTTTCCTGTATCAGTTATGCCTCCACGCAAGGCAACCGCGGCCCAGAAGGGCAAGGCAGTAGAGGGAACTACTAGTAGGGCACCGAGGGTTACCAGGGCACAGGCCCAGTCCTTACCGGATGAGGTGTTTCGGACGGCGAGTTCTACAACGTCGCCAACCCCAGCAGAGTCTGAGGCAGCAGCAGCGGCTACTGAGACCGCGGTACCTGAGCCTCCAGTCCAGCAGCCAGGGGCAGAGGATATGGGCTACAAGGAGATGACCGATTCATCGCGGGATCGTGGCGGACATGAGATAAGTGAGGCAGCGATTCATTGTACCGTAGTTCAAAGACGCTGTCGCTAGCGAGGCGAGGACTTTTGAGTTCTGACCCACCAGAGTTTTATGGGTCGAGGCCTGAGGATGATCCTCAGGAGTTTATCCGACAGTTACAGTGGATCATGAGGGTGATCGGGGCTTCGGAGGGTTAGGTAGGATATTTTGTGTAGTAGATGGATAAGGACACATGGATAAATCCTCACCCTACACTTGCACCACACTTGTCTTGATCTTGGCCATTGGTTGGCCTATAAATACCCCCTTAGTTGATGAACTTCTTCATCCACAAAATCTTTTCTAAGTCTTAAAATCCCTTCCCTCTCTTGAGCTCTGGCCGAGCACCTCCCTTCCTAGTTATGCTAGCCGAAACCCCTCCCCCTTTGTAAGGCCTTGTGGCCGAGAGGGTACCCCCCCTTCCTAGTGGTGCTAAGCCGAGAGGTACCCCCCCCTGCCTAAAGTGTTCTCGTAAAAATACCATTCCATTGGTTGAGAAATACTTCTCCGAGTATTGTTGTTATGCCAAAATACTCTAGCCCAAATACCTTGTAGTATTCCAAGGTTACACTTATACTAAAAGCCCAGAAATACTATTATACTTCCCTTCAGTCACTAAACGAAACCCTAAGGAAAATCTTCACAGTTGGTTGAAGTATTAGGAAGAAGTTTCGTAGAACTTCTAAGGGTTTTTTGGAGCGGGTTGGAGCACCCGGAGTAGGAGCTAAACATTGCTCAGGATCGACATTAAACTTGGATAATTTTGGGCTTACCGAGGTAAATAATCCTATCCTTCTATTGTAATTGGAAATTACATACTGTAGTTGTATAGAAATGAATATAAGATTCATAGAAGAGAATTGAACTGTAATAGAAGGATATTACAGAAAAGACTTGAACTGAAATCACATCAGAAGAATATTAAAGTACAAGATTAAACTGTACTTACATAGGACTGTATTTACAGTAGACTTATAACCTTTATTGGTTGAATGTTCTGCGAGTAACATGTACTACTTGGAAGGTGGACAAGGCTAGCCGGGTTATAGCCGTGGAGCATTTTGCTAATAGTCGATAATCGTCTTGAGGTATGTGATTCTTCCTATCCTCTTGAGCATGAAGTATTTTAAAAGAATATATATATAGTACGGTAGACGTACGTGTGTTAACTGAATGTAGTTTTACGGCAATGTCTTTTGACTTAAGCCTGAATAATAAGAATCTGGAAGTATTTTAAAAGAATATATATAGTGCGGTAGACGTACGTGTGTTAACTGAATGTAGTTTTACGGCAATGTCTTTTGACTTAAGCCTGAATAATAAGAATCTTGAAGTATTTCAAAAGAATTAAGAATCCTTTTTGAAAGAAGAATAATACTTGGTTTGAAAGCTTAAGAGTTATACTAGCTTTATGGGAAGTTAGGTATAACGACTTAAGAGAGATAAAAAGAATGGTTTATTGATTTTAAGAAGTTAAGAGACTTGATCTTAAAAGATAAGAGACTTGACTTAATTGAATTAATATGAATTTTGTTAAAAAGTGTGAAACCTCATTCGTAAGTAATGAGTACTTGGTTTTTAAAAGGAATAATGTTTCTTGATTTGGAAATCGAGAATAAGTATCGAACAAACCATCTGCGCTAATAAAGGGAAATGTATTGAATAATTAAGTATTATTAAAACCAGTAGAAACCTCCATCTGCATAGAAGCTAAGATGAGACAAAATGATATTACATTTCCTAGATCATGGCTGCTTTTATAAGATTGCTATAAACAAAGAATAACCTACTCACACATAGGGCTTATTGTTTTAAAGGGGAGTACGTTATTTGATTAAGACTATAAACTATGAAATCTTTCCAAACTAAAAGACGTGAGTATCTGAAATTAGGCAAACTTGAACTTTTGGAAAAGAATGTTGTTACTTGACGTTGTTCTAGAAAGTGTAAGCCACTTGGTTAAAACAGTGTAAAGTACTTGATTTTAAAACATGAACGTATTTGGCACTACGGATAATAGTATCGAGTTGTTTTTACGTAAAAAGAGGTCTTTTTGAAAGGATTAATGTATGTAGTACTTTGGGGTTAAAACCCGGATTTGTTGTAATAAAATAAGAGTCTATAAGTATGTTGAACTTGCCTATGTTTGTAGTAATAGCCTTTGTTGTGCAAGTGTTGTATTTACGTACTCTGGCGTCTCGTTGGAGTCGGCTATCGTGATTGATGGACATCGACACGATGGGTGGCCCACGGGTATGCTTCCATTAGGAGTGTGATGTTGTTACATGGACATGTCTGCACCGATGCAGAATTCCGGGGGCATGCGGCCATGCGGCGGGTTAATCACCCGATATATTGTTATTGTTGTTACATGGACATGTCTGCACCGATGCAGAATTCCGGGGGCATGCGGCCATGCGGCGGGTTAATCACCCGATATATTGTTATTGTTGTTACATGGACATATACTGCCGTCACGAGTCGGGGCATGCGGCCGTCGGCGGGTTAATCACCCGATATATTGTTATTGTTGTTACATGGACATATGCGCCGTCTGGTCGGGGCATGTGGCTGCGGCGGGGTTGATCACGGTGTATTGGTATTATTGTTACATGGACATGCTGCGCGTCTGAGTCGGGGCATGTGGCCACGCGGCGAGTTGATTACGGTACCTTGTTATTATTGTTGCATCACGGCGTATGCGCACGATGGAGAATTCGGGGCATGTGGCAAGATGCGAACATGATTGATGTTGTGGGCGTGAGACCCATAGTTATATTTGAGTGATGACTTTGAGGCGTGAGTCACGACTTACTTCGTTTATGATTTCGCATCGTATTTTGGTTATCATATATGTCTCCCCTTATATATGTTATGATTTAACTACGATATTTTGATTTCACATACTTGGTACTGTTATCGACCTCCTTGGGCTGCGTTCATGCCGCAGGTAGAGGTACATCGGTTGTTGACCCTCGCTCTTAGGATCGCAGTTCAGCGTTGGGAAGCTCCGTTCCTCCGGAGGCTTATCTTTTGGTATGTTACCCTGAGTTGTAGGTTCTTGTACATTCAGGGGTATGGCGGGGCCCTATCCCGTCATGTTGTATAAAAACTCTAAGAGTGCATGTAAATGCTTGTTGTGTGAGTTTGTAAAAAAAGGATAAGCTGTTCGGGTTTTTATGTATATATCTGAAGGCACTGTTTTGGTTGCTTTGTTTATTTATAAAATCTCATGTTTCATGTTTATTTTTTATTTAAGCTGATTTTCTCGATGTTGTATCACTAGGGTGCGGGGTAAGGCACGATCCACGGGCCGGTTGGTCGTGACAAAAGTGGTATCAGAGCAGTTAATCCTCGGAAAGTGTCTACAGACCGTGTCTAGTAGAGTCTTGATTATCGATGTGTTGTGCACCACATATAGGCAAGTTACACAACAACAAGCATAGGCAAGTTACACAACAACAAGCATAGACAAGTTATACACAACTCAAGGTACTTTCATTTTATGTCAAAGTCCGGGTTTTAACCCTAAAGTACTACGTACGTTAACTTCCTTTTAAAGAGATCCATTCCTTTTATAAAAGTCACCCGATACCCGTAGTATAAAATTTGAGTGACTCACATTTTTAAGTAAACCAGAACACTTCCTTTTTCTAAAATCAAGTAACAACATTATTTTCCTAAAGTTCCAGTTTGCCTAATTTCAATTACTCAAGTCTCTTTATTTTAGAAAAGTTTCACAGTTCAATGTCTTAATCTCTTTTAAAACAATTGAGTAACATATGCCATATGTGTGAGCAGTTTATTCTTGTTTATAACCATCTTATTAAAGCAGCCATGATCTAGAAAATGTAATATCATTTTGTCTCATCTTAGCACATGCGGATGGAGGTTTCTACTGGTTTTAATAATACTTCATTAGTCATTACATTTCCCTTTATTAACGCTGCAGTGGTTTGTCGATACTCATTCTGATTTCCGAAATCAGTAAAACATTATTCCTTTTAAAAACCAAGTACTCATTACTCACGAATGAGGTTTCACACAAAATTCATATTAATTCATTTAAGTCAAGTCTCTTATCTTTTAAGATCAAGTCTCTTAACTTCTAAAATTAGTAAACCATTCTTTTTATCTCTCTTAAGTCGTTATACCTAACTTCCCATAAAGCTAGTATAACTCTTAAGCTTTTAAAACCAAGTATTACTCTTCTTTCAAAAAGGTTTCTTAATTCTTTTGAAATACTTCAAAATTCTTATTATTCAGGCTTAAGTCAAAACACATTGCCGTACAACTACGTTCAGTTAGCACACGTACGTCTACCGTACTATATATATATATATATATATATATATATATATATATATATATATATATATATATATATATATATTATTCAGCTTAAGTCAAAAGACATTGCCGTACAATTACGTTCAGTTAACACACGTACGTCTACCGTACTATATATATATATTCTTTTAAAATATCATGCTCAAGAGTATAGGAAGAATCACATACCTCGCGACGATTATCGACTATAAGCAAAACGCTCCACGGCTATAACCCGGCTAGCCTTGTCCACCTTCCAAGTAGTACATGCTACTCTCAGATCAGTCAACCAAAAAAGGTTATAAGTCTCAGTAAATCTGATCCTATGTAAATGATTCAATCTTCTTCTTTAATATTCTCCGGCGTGATTTCAGTTCAATTCTTTTCTGTAATATCCTTCTATTACAGTTCAATTCTCTTCTATGAATCTTATATTCATTTCTATACAACTACAGTATGTAATTTCCAATTACAATAGAAGGACAGTAGTATTTACCTCGATGAGCCCATAATTATCCAAGTTTAATGTCGATCCTGAGCAACGTTTAGCTCCGATTCTGAACGCTCCAATTCGCTCCAAGAAACCCTTAGAAGTTCTACACAACTTCTACTTAGTACTCCAACCAATTATGGAGATTTTCCTTAGGGTTTCGTTTAGTGGCTAAAGGAAAGTATAGTAGTATTTTCCGGGCTTTTCGTATAGAGGGTACTTGGAAATACTACAAAGGTTTTGGGCTAGAGTATTTTGGCATTCCAACAATACTTGGAAGTATTTCTCAACCAAGGGGTATTTCTAAAACAACTAGGCTGGGGTACCCTCGGCTGAGACACTACTGAGGGGAGGGTGCTCTCGGCCAAGGCCTTTCTCAAAGGGGAGGGGGAGGCTAGGGCGAGAACTTCAACACAAAGGGGGGGGAGAGGGCTTTCAAGACTTAGAACAATTTTTGGATGAAGAAGTTCATCAACTAAGGGGGGTATTTATAGGTCAAGCAATGGCCAACCTGTTACACCCCGTATTTTCAAGACATGTTTTAAGAACGTACGTAAGAACTCACAAGTGTTAAGAATTGAGACTTGCAAAAATTTATCGGAATTATGAAATTGTCGGGAAAACGTACTATTGTGACGAATGGGAGGGCGACACGTGTCACCCCCCCTTAAGTGAGCCTTGGACGAATTTGAACTTGGACACAAGGGTCATTTGACCCTTGTTAGGAAGACTAATCTTGCAAGTAGTAAAGCTTGACAATGTTGACTTGGTCAATGGGACCACTTGTTGATATTTACTAAGACTTCATCCAAACCTCACATTTGTGCTAATCCCAACCCTCCATGTCCCTTTATTATACTACTAGTAGCAAGAGAGAGCCAACACTTAGCCACATTTCACAAGAATTTGAAGAACTAGAGCGAAGCTCTCGGGTTCTACATGGGAAAGAAAGAAAAATTTCGTTTCTTGTTCTTTAAGCTCCACTTTAAACCAAGGTTCCTATGTGTATTGTAAGCATATCTCAATAGAAAAATCTTGGAAAAAGGTAGTTCTGGGTTAGTCATAAGCGGAAACCTAGTTGTCTTTCTAGGTTTTGCTTAGAAGTTGAAGGAAAATTGTTGGTGTTGTTCTAAGGGTCTCAAGGAGTGGATTGAAGTGTCTTGAAGAGGCTCTAGGTTGCTAAGGAGCAACTTCGGTTTTGAAGATTGGATTAAGAATCGTTGAGGTATAATCTTGTTCTTTGAATGTGTTACAAGATTATTTATATTGTTGATTAGCTTTACTTGTTGCTAGCATGAGGTATATGTGTTGAAGTTATAATGATTATGGATCGATTTTTAGCCTTGGAAATCCGTAATGTAATGTAAAGCCATGTTAAGTTGGATTACAAATTGGTCGTTTATTAGAAATCGTCGCATGTCACTTATTTGAAGATTATGGTAGTTATAATCAAATGCGACTTGATGTCATGTTATGCTACCAATTTGGATTGAAATGGAAATTTGATAAGAATTTGTATTGTTGTTTTCATTATGGCCGAAAATTGGACTAGTAGTTGCATAGTTTGTTATTCAATTGTATTAGACTACCTTATAGATTGTGGTGAGCCAATTGAGGCTGTTTGGTTATTGTATTCGGCCTTGAAAAAGGTGGAAAAGTTAGTAAAAACAAAGGAGGTCTTTGTCAGATTTTAGTAGAATTTAGTGACTTGGCACTTAGGATATTCTACGTTTAAAAGTAAGAGGTTAATGGACGTACTGTGGCCATGATAGGTTGAAGTACTAAGTTTAGCGTATCCTACTTGAAGAATGGAATAGCTCAAGGTCGAAGTACTTTGGAGCATTTTGCTACTTGTCGACAATCGTCGCGAGGTATGTGAACCTCTTCTTTCTTTGGCATGATCCTACGTATGAAATATCCATGTGATAACATTTTAAGATTTCTTCTACTCTTAGAAGTTAAGAAGTATTTACATTGTTGAATCTAAGTTAAGAGTATGTTTAAATTGTCCTAAGTCCTTACTAGGTCTTATGGGAGACGTTGGTAAGGATGGTTAGGAAATTATGAGATTTGATTTAAGGGCTATGTATCTTGATTTATTTAAAGTAAGTATGTAAGTTGATTTTTATGTTTGAAAATGACTTGAATTTATATGTGAAAAGGGGATTGGTTTTAAAAGTGTAGATGACATGATTTTACAAGTATAAAGCGGACTTTAAAGAATGTATGTTATGAAGACTATGAACTTTGATTTTCTTTAAAGGATTATGAAACTTTATTTTTTCAAGTTATGGGACTTGATTTCTAAAGTATAAGCGACATGATTTGAAAGAGTGTATGCTACGAGGTGTTAAGGCTATAAGCCTTGATTTTATAAGTGGAAATGACTTAATTTTACAAAGTATGGCTTAATTTATTTCAAAAGATAAGAAGATGGCTTCCAAAAGAGTATGTGACTTGAGCTTTAAAAAGAAAGGAGTTCTATGATTCTTTTTAAGTATGTATGTACGTAGTATTTTTGGATCTAGTTTTCCTAATGTTGTAAGAATAAAAGTGTCTTAAGTTCTCTAAAATGAAAGGTTGTTATAATAGCTTTATGGGAAGTTGTTA
Organism: Przewalskia tangutica; assembly: GCA_029844215.1. Classification (NCBI taxonomy): domain Eukaryota; kingdom Viridiplantae; phylum Streptophyta; class Magnoliopsida; order Solanales; family Solanaceae; genus Przewalskia; species Przewalskia tangutica. The sequence goes on from CM056731.1 coordinate 84,521,293, forward strand.
TGACGACTTAAGAAGAAGTGAAAAGATGGTTTGAAAATGTTATGTAAGGAAAATCACGAGCCTACAAATAGGCGGATTACGTAATGAAATACACCGAGCCTACAAATAGGCGGATTACGTTATGAGATACAGAGCCTACATAGGCGGATTACGCCATATTACCCGAGCCTTCACATGGCGGGTTACGTCATCTTACACCGAGCCCGCGGCGGGCGGATTATGTTATATGATTCCACGATGCAAGGCCCAGGCGGGCGGATTATGTTATATGATTCCACGATGCAAGGCCCAGCGGCGGGCGGATTATGTTATATGATTCCACGATGCACCGAGCCCACAGCGGGCGGATTATGTTATGTAAGATATGTAAGTTATGTGAAAAAGGTTGGATTAAACTCTTAAGTAAGTATGTACGAATTTGTTGTTAAATCTTATCGAAAGAAGGAAAGGCAGTTAATATATGATTGGTTTGAGTTAAAGGACATTCTTTTATCTGAGATATGATTTGGTTATTGCATTTTATTTACATTCCATATTAAATTTTTGTTATGCGGCCCGCCGAGGCTGCGTTAATGCCGCAGGTGTTAGGTACACATGTTGGTGATCCTTGCTTTTAGGATCTCTCTTCAGTTTTGGAAAGAAGCTCCTTTCACTCCGGAGGCTTATCTTTTGGTACGGTTTCCCTGATGTGGTAGACTTATGTACATTCAGGGGTATGGCGGGCCTGTCCCGCTTGTGATTGTAATTCTAAGTGCAGTAGTCACGTGTTGTGGGTCGGTTTGTAAAAAGAAAGGATGTAGCTTCTTTGTTGTTATGTATATGTATATGTGTCGGGAAGGTAGCCTTATCGGCTAGCTTTGTGGTTTAATTTCGTTATTTTATTTTATAAGTTTCATGTATGTTCTGCTGCTATTCTCGACGTATGCAGGCAGGGTGCGAGTAGGGCACGATCGCGAGCTTGGTCGGGTCGTGACAAAAGTGGTATCAGTAGTTAGTCCTCGGAAAGTGTCTGACCGTGTCTAGTAAGTCTTGATTATCGGTGTGTTGTGCACCACATCTATAATCGGAGGCTGCAGGACATTTAGGATTAGTTTCCATTCTTCTCACTCGAGATCGTGCGATAGAGTCGTGTGTTGTTAGGGTCGTCTCTCCTAACGAGTTATGTTGTTTGCATTCTGAGAAAGCGTGATGACCGGGAAAGACTATGTGGATTGCGTATCCGGGTTGGTAATGATTGTAGTATAGTGGTATTGTGACATACATCTATACGGAGTTATGTATGAAATGTCGACGCGTGTTGCCTAGAATGATGTTAGATTTCGGTGAATTGGTAAAGACTAACTAGATCACAGGAAGGTATGGAATAGTTAATGAATTCTCACCAAGATCTTATGTTTTATTTGAGATAATTGGGAAAGGATGAGGTATGCGATAGGGTAGTGAACCCTTAGAAGCCATGTTAAGGAACCTAACGGAATGTCATGTTAATAGATTAAGTGCGTAGTAGGCTTAAGAGAATTGTACGGATGAGGTCCGTAGAGTGAGTAATGGGTGTTGTGATGGAGACAACATGGTTTTGGTTTTATGAGAAGTTTTGTACCCGTTTATTGGGAATGGTAAGGTAGGCTTGGGCATGGAAATTGCGAGCCTAAGAATATTGATTCACTTGAGACCTTAGGTATATAAGGCTTTCTCTGTGATAAGATTTTAAGTCGGACAAGGATAAGAGTTAAGGCGTGAGTCGGTGGAGGACTGTTACGGGTCTCCCATGGCTGGAATAGAGTAGGATCAGTTGGTAGTAGTTCGCCACGTGGCAGTCACGCAGTGCAAGGCCAAGTCTAGTTGATTGTTTCTGGGTTCGTGGGCGCGTTCCACGAATCCAGTCATGGCGGAAATGGCCTTATATTGTTTTATAGAGTTACTCCAAAAATTTGAGGCCAGAATTGGTATGGAAGTTATGTATGTATGCTAGAATGAGTTGGAAGTACGAAAAGATAATCTCTTTTGGGCTTATGATGGACAGTTATGCGTGTGCGAGGAATTAGGGCCATGTGTGGCATTATTAGTATGTTGGGGTTGTGAAAGGAAACTATGTCGCTAATTTTAAGTTTGACTCCGAAAGAACATTCGAGGACGAATGTTTCTAAGAGGGGAAGAATGTTACACCCCGTATTTTCAAGACATGTTTTAAGAACGTACGTAAGAACTCACAAGTGTTAAGAATTGAGACTTGCAAAAATTTATCGGAATTATGAAATTGTCGGGAAAACGTACTATTGTGACGAATGGGAGGGCGACACGTGTCACCCCCCCTTAAGTGAGCCTTGGACGAATTTGAACTTGGACACAAGGGTCATTTGACCCTTGTTAGGAAGACTAATCTTGCAAGTAGTAAAGCTTGACAATGTTGACTTGGTCAATGGGACCACTTGTTGATATTTACTAAGACTTCATCCGAACCTCACATTTGTGCTAATCCCAACCCTCCATGTCCCTTTATTATACTACTAGTAGCAAGAGAGAGCCAACACTTAGCCACATTTCACAAGAATTTGAAGAACTAGAGCAAGAAGCTCTCGGGTTCTACATGGGAAAGAAAGAAAAATTTTCGTTTCTTGTTCTTTAAGCTCCACACTTTAAACCAAGGTTCCTATGTGTATTGTAAGCATATCTCAATAGAAAAATCTTGGAAAAAGGTAGTTTACGGGTTAGTCGCAAAGCGGAAACCTAGTTGTCTTTCTAGGTTTTTCTTAGAAGTTGAAGGAAAATTGTTGGTGTTGTTCTAAGGGTCTCAAGGAGCGGATTGAAGTGGCTTGAAGAGGCTCTAGGTTGCTAAGGAGCAACTTCGGTTTTGAAGATTAGATTAAGAATCGTTGAGGTATAATCTTGTTCTTTGAATGTGTTACAAGATTATTTATATTGTTGATTAGCTTTACTTGTTGCTAGCATGAGGTATATGTGTTGAAGTTATAATGATTATGGATCGATTTTTAGCCTTGGAAATCCGTAATGTAATGTAAAGCCATGTTAAGTTGGATTACAAATTGGTCGTTTATTAGAAATCGTCGCATGTCACTTATTTGAAGATTATGGTAGTTATAATCAAATGCGACTTGATGTCATGTTATGCTACCAATTTGGATTGAAATGGAAATTTGATAAGAATTGGTATTGTTGTTTTCATTATGGCCGAAAATTGGACTAGTAGTTGCATAGTTTGTTATTCAATTGTATTAGACTACCTTATAGATTGTGGTGAGCCAATTGGGGCTGTTTGGTTATTGTATTCGGCCTTGAAAAAGGTGGCAAAGTTAGTAAAAACAAAGGAGGTCTTTGTCCGATTTTAGTAGAATTTAGTGACTTGGCACTTAGGATATTCTACGTTTAAAAGTAAGAGGTTAATGGACGTATTGTGGCCATGATAGGTTGAAGTACTAAGTTTAGCGTATCCTACTTGAAGAATGGAATAGCTCAAGGTTGAAGTACTTTGGAGCATTTTGCTACTTGTCGACAATCGTCGCGAGGTATGTGAACCTCTTCTTTCTTTGGCATGATCCTACGTATGAAATATCCATGTGATAACATTTTAAGATTTCTTCTACTCTTAGAAGTTAAGAAGTATTTACATTGTTGAATCTAAGTTAAGAGTATGTTTAAATTGTCCTAAGTCCTTACTAGGTCTTATGGGAGACGTTGGTAAGGATGGTTAGGAAATTATGAGATTTGATTTAAGGGCTATGTATCTTGATTTATTTAAAGTAAGTATGTAAGTTGATTTTTATGTTTGAAAATGACTTGAATTTATATGTGAAAAGGGGATTGGTTTTAAAAGTGTAGATGACATGATTTTACAAGTATAAGTAAACGGACTTTAAAGAATGTATGTTGTGAAGACTATGAACTTTGATTTTCTTTAAAGGATTATGAAACTTTATTTTTTCAAGTTATGGGACTTGATTTCTAAAGTATAAGCGACATGATTTGAAAGAGTGTATGCTACGAGGTGTTAAGGCTATAAGCCTTGATTTTATAAGTGGAAATGACTTAATTTTACAAAGTATGGCTTAATTTATTTCAAAAGATAAGAAGATGGCTTCCAAAGAGTATGTGACTTGAGCTTTAAAAGAAAGGAGTTCTATGATTCTTTTTAAGTATGTATGTAAGTATTATTTTTGTATCTAGTTTTCCTAATGTTTTAATAATAATAGTGTGTTAAGTTCTCTAAAATGAAAGGTTTTTATAATAGCTTTATGTTAAGTTGTTATGACGAATTAAGAAGAAGTGAAAATATTGTTTGAAAATGTTATGTAAGGAAAATCACAGAGCCTACAAATAGGCGGATTACGTAATGAAATACAGGAGCCTACAAATAGGCGGATTACGTTATGAGATACCGAGAGCCTACATAGGTCGGATTACGCCATATTACCAGAGCCTTCATAGGCGGGTTACGTCATCTTACAAGGCCCACGGGCGGGCGGATTATGTTATATGATTCCACAAGATGCAGGCCGGGCGGGCGGATTATATTATATGATTCCACGATGCACCGAGCCCGCGGGCGGGCGGATTATGTTATATGATTCCACGACACCGAGCCCCAGGCGGGCGGATTATGTTATATGATTCCACGATGCACCGAGCCACAGCGGGCGGATTATGTTATATGTTTCCACAGTACACCGAGCTCCACAGGCGGGCCGAATTATGTTATGTAAGATATGTAAGTTATGTGAAAAAGACTGGATTAAACTCTTAAGTAAGTATGTATGAATATGTTGTTAAATCTTATCGAAAGAAGGAAAGGCAGTTAATATATGATTGGTTTGAGGAGTTAAAGGACATTCTTTTATACGGATATGATTTGGTTATTGCATTTTATTTACATTTCCATATTAAATTTTTGTTATCGACCCTTCGAAGTGCGTTCATGCCCGCAGTGTTAGGTACACATGTTGGTGATCCTTGCTTTTAGGATCTCTGTTCAGTTTTGGAAAGACGCTCCTTTCACTCCGGAGGCTTATCTTTTGGTACGGTTTCCCTGATGTGGTAGACTTATGTACATTCAGGGGTATGGCGGCCACTGTCCCTTGTGATTGTAATTCCTAAGTGCTGTAGTCACATGTTGTGGGTCGGTTTGTAAAAAGAAAGGGATGTAACTGTTGTTGTTATGTATATGTATATGTGTCCAGGAAGGTAGCCTTATCGGCTAGCCTGTGGTTTAATTTCTCGTTATTTTATTTTATAAGTTTCATGTATGTTCCGCTGCTACTCTCTGACGTATACGAGCAGGTGCCTGTGTAGGGCACGATCGCGAACCGGGTGGTCGTGACACAACCAATGGCCAAGATGAAGCCAAGTGCAAGGCAAGTGTAGGGTGTGGATTCATCCATGTGTCCTTATCCATCTACCACACAAAATATCCTACCTAACCCTTGACCAAGAAAGAGCACAAAAAACGTGCCAAAGAATGCCTCCCATTGCCGTCCATTGAGTGTCACCCTCCCGTTGGTCCAAAATATTTCATCGCTCGGAAAAATCCGCAAAAATAATAAATGACATAGCCAGAATTTTCCCTTCGCAAAGTTTGTAAAACGTTTCGTCGGAAAACGACTCTTTTCGGGGGTTGTGCACAAATTTCGAACCTTGCCTACCTTAAGGCTTAAACTTTTATACGTACGCCCTCACGTACATACTCTGGAAATACGGGGTATAACATTCTCCCCTCCTTAGAAACATTCGTCCCGAATGTTCCTTCTCAAGACGGATAACGATAAAGTTCCTCTAACAAGTTGCCAACGCCACACCTGGCCACGAAAATAACACACGTTCACTTCCTTCCTTACTCGTCGTACTCTTCTCGAACACTCGAACTCTTCTTAGTACACGTACCACACTTCAGTCAACGCTTCTGTTGCCAAAACTTTGGAGTCACTACCTCCAAACTTGGTCATCTTACTAGCTTCACTTTCCTCTAAGGTCATTCCCGGCCTTCACGAACCGATTCTGGTCGAACGCACCCACGAATTCATACGATGGTCATCTAAACTTGGGCCTAGCACCCTCGTGATCCTACCACCTGGCGAGACCACCTCGAACTGACCCAACCCCAAACTGGGCTACGGGTTGACCCGCAACATGGCCCCAACCCGACCCACTTAACGCATCAAGCTCTTGTTTCCCGATCCGGAACAATCTTACCTATACAGGTCATGAAAGCTACCACTTCCATTTTACACCACCCAGGGAATTTTCCCACAATTACCCCACGTATACTTATACCTTCTGACAAAGATCACCCGCAAAATTTTGTACTCAAGACGGCCTTACATCTAAGGTCTCAACTGTAATATTCTAAGGTTCATCATTTTCTCACCCTGTGCTTACCCTTTTTACTAACCCGGCTTCTAAATCACATTTTAGCACAAAGCTATCCGAACATAACACTTAACACATCATCATAACATCAATACATACAAAACTCTAGAGGGTTAAGGATATACCTGAAAATAGGCGGTTCAAAGGACCGCTTAAAATCGGGAACTTCCACGCGACCTCTACCGTGGCTGCGGTGTATGAACATCTGCCTAGCTATGGAAGGTGAAGAACCATGGCCCGATCTAGTAGTCAGTGCTATCCGCGATGCTACCACAGTCGGACGATCTCGTCAAATGGCCACATCGGCCGCAAGTATAGCAATCTCCCAAACCCGATCGACATTCCCCACATGGGCTTTACCACAACGGCCACACCGAGATACGGGTGGCCTCGTCCGCGACAACTTCTATTCCACGAAAATCTGAGCACAGGGCCACGACTGCTCTGAATATCCGAAGGTCGAAGGTTGTGGAGGACCACTGCATCTTGGCGGAGGTACATAACTAGTCTGCTCTTGGCGGTCCGCCTCGAACGTCACCAAAGGACCCTGCTATTCTGGCCCTCTTCTGCTGATCTCGGTCATTCCGACGATCTCTTCGCTCCTCACATCCAAGTGCATAAGCCTGCATGCGGGCAATGTCCATGCCCGGCTGGAGAGCTACACCCGAACAACTCTCTGCTAGGTAATCATCGAGCCCTGTAACATATCGGTGCACTCGATCCTCCATACTAGCTACTAACGCTGGGCGTCGCGGGCGATGAGTCGAACTCCACATTGTACTCCCGAACCGTACGCCCGTTCTGCCGCAACACCAAAAATCTGTCGGCCCGAGCCCTCCTCATCTGTGGAGGCAAGAAATGTGCAAGAAATGCCTCTGAGAACTCGTCCCATACAGCTGGAAGTGCATTCTCTCCCCGGGACAGCTCCCACGAATCAAACCAGTCGACCGCGGTATCACGCAGCCGATGCGAACCTAGGACCACTGACTCGGTCTCCGATGCCTTGATCACTCTCATGATCCGCTGTAACTGTCGGATGAACTCCTGCGGATCATCCTCAGGCCTCGACCCGTAGAACTCTGGCGGGCTACAACTCAGGAAGTCCCGTAGCCTCAAACTATCCGATCTAGGGTGAACCACTGGTGCTCTTTGGGCTGCTGCGTCGGCCTATCCTCAGTCAGCCTGACCACGGCGATAATCGCGGGCCAACTCGCGTAACCCCTCTCCTGCTCGGTGTGGGGTGGAGGCTCAGTCTTGTGGTCTCTGTGAATCTGCATTGCTCTACTCGCAGCTCCCTCTGCTGCCTTGCCCTTCTGGGCCCGGGTTGCCTTGCGCGGAGGCATAACTGGTAAAAATGAAATACGTCAGAGGGGTCCAACTTATCACACAGCTCTAAGGCACGATCTCAGAATGAGAAGAATGGAAACCAATCCTAAATGTCCTGCAGCCTCCTGATTATAGATGTGGTGCACAACACATCGATAATCAAGACTCTACTAGACACGGTGCAGACACTTTCCGAGGACTAACTGCTCTGATACCACTTTTGTCACGACCCGAACTCGGGCCCGTGACTGGTGCCTTACCCCGGGCACCCTAGTGATACAACATCAGAGAAAAACCAGCGGAAGTAAAAACTTAAACATACAATTAGATATATATCAAGATAAAAGAAAATAGGCCAACCAAAACGGTTGCCTCTCAACATATATATATATATAGACATTTGAGCGATTCTAATCCTTATAACCACACTTGCGGATTCTACTGGACCTCTAATATTTTTACAACAACTATGACGGACGGGGCCCGCCATACCCCGAATGTACAGAACCTACAGACTCGGGGTAACATACCAAAAGATAAGCCTCAGAAGGAACGGAGCTTCCAATCTGTTGAAATGTGATCCTATAAGGCGTGGATCGACGGTAGATGTACCTCTACTGCGGTATGAGCGGCCAGAAGGAGTCGATCTGAGGTACCAAGTATGTGGCGAAAATCACGTAAATGAAATCATAATAGTCTATAAAAAGTAGGAGACATGTATGATAACCAAACTACAGTACACCACATATAACCAGCCATAACAAGTCAGGGACTCACGCCCTCCAAATCATCACTCGTGCCCGTGGAATTCCTTCCTCACTTGGCGATCTATGATATAACAACACCAGAGTATACATGAACACCGGTCCCACTGTGTCATAAAAACCGTCTGGGGCAAGTATAACTACGGATCCGACCGTACCAATAATCTGTACAACCATATCATGAAGGCGACACGTGGCAAGTGCAATAGCCTCGCGGCTCCTCTCGCGCCACGTGGGCGGCGGGGGCAAGTGAATCGACTACGCACAGATCACAACCGTAAGTCACGGCTCCATCCAAACACCGACTCGCGAAGGCGACCGTGGCAAGTGCACTAGCCTCGCGGCTCCTCCTGCGCCACGTGGCGGCGGGGGCAAGTGAATCGGCTAAGCACCAGATCACAACCGTAAGTCACGATACTTCACCGCGAAGCTGACACGTGGCAAGTGCAATAACCTATACGGATCCACGCGTCCACGTGGCGGCGGGGCAAGTAAGCAGCTACGCGATCACAACCGTAAGTCACGATCTTCGCCATAAATAACCATAATGGTCACATGTCCACATAATCCATCATCGGTGTAGACATGCCCATGTAACAATAATAATGGAAGCATACGTGGAATCTTGATCGGCTGCCGTGCGATCAAGTAAGTACTCAACAAGTCAACCGGCCCTCCATCGAGAGACGCGGTAGTATAGAAACACAATTTTTGCACAACAAAGGCTATCACAATAAGCATAGGCAAGTTACACAACAACAAGCATAGGCAAGTTACACAACAACAAGCATAGGCAAGTTATACACAACTCAAGGTACTTTCATTCTATGTCAAAGTCCGGGTTTTAACCCTAAAGTACTACGTACGTTAACTTCCTTTTAAAGAGATCCATTCCTTTTATAAAAGTCACCCGATACCCGTAGTATAAAATTTGAGTGACTCACATTTTTAAGTAAACGAGAACACTTCCTTTTTCTAAAATCAAGTAACAACATTCTTTTCCTAAAGTTCGGTTTGCCTAATTTCAATTACTCAAGTCTCTTTATTTGAGAAAAGTTTCATAGATCAATGACTTAATCTCTTTTAAAACAATTGAGTAACATATGCCATATGTGTGGCGGTTTATTCTTGTTTATAACCATCTTATTAAAGCGACCATGATCTAGAAAATGTAATATCATTTTGTCTCATCTTAGCTTCTATGCGGATGGAGGTTTCTCTTGGTTTTAATAATACTTCATTAGTCATTACATTTCCCTTTATTAACGCTGCGGTGGTTTGTCGATACTCATTCGATTTCGAAATCAAGAAACATTATTCCTTTTTAAAAACCAAGTACTCATTACTCACGAATGAGGTTTCACACAAAATTCATATTAATTCATTTAAGTCAAGTCTCTTATCTTTTAAGATCAAGTCTCTTAACTTCTAAAATTAGTAAACCATTCTTTTTATCTCTCTTAAGTCGTTATACCTAACTTCCCATAAAGCTAGTATAACTCTTAAGCTTTTAAAACCAAGCATTACTCTTCTTTCAAAAGGTTTCTTAATTCTTTGAAATACTTCAAAATTCTTATTATTGGGCTTAAGTCAAAAGACATTGCCGTACAACTACGTTCAGTTAGCACACGTACGTCTACCGTACTATATATATATATATATTATTCAGGCTTAAGTCAAAAGACATTGCCGTACAATTACGTTCAGTTAACACACGTACGTCTACCGTACTATATATATATATTCTTTTAAAATATCATGCTCAAGAGTATAGGAAGAATCACATACCTCGCGACGATTATCGACTATAAGCAAAACGCTCCACGGCTATAACCCGGCTAGCCTTGTCCACCTTCCAAGTAGTACATGCTACTCGCAGATCAGTCAACCAAAAAAGGTTATAAGTCTACCGTAAATACAGTCCTATGTAAGTACAGTTCAATCTTCTTCTTTAATATTCTACTGACGTGATTTCAGTTCAATTCTTTTCTGTAATATCCTTCTATTACAGTTCAATTCTCTTCTATGAATCTTATATTCATTTCTATACAACTACAGTATGTAATTTCCAATTACAATAGAAGGACAGTAGTATTTACCTCGATGAGCCCACAATTATCCAAGTTTAATGTCGATCCTGAGCAACGTTTAGCTCCGATTCTGAACGCTCCAATTCGCTCCAAGAAACCCTTAGAAGTTCTACACAACTTCTACTTAGTACTCCAACCAATTATGGAGATTTTCCTTAGGGTTTCGTTTAGTGGCTAAAGGAAAGTATAGTAGTATTTTCCGGGCTTTTCGTATAGAGGGTACTTGGAAATACTACAAAGGTTTTGGGCTAGAGTATTTTGGCATTCCAACAATACTTGGAGAAGTATTTCTCAACCAAGGGGGGGGGGGTATTTCTCGAAAACAACTAGGCTAGGGGGGGTACCCCTCGGCTAGGACACTACAAAGGGGGAGGGGTGCTCTCGGCCAAGGCCTTTCTCAAAGGAGGAGGCTGGGGCGAGAACTTGACACAAGGGGAGAGGGCTTTCAAGACTTAGAACAATTTTTGGATGAAGAAGTTCATCAACTAAGGGGGGTATTTATAGGTCAAGCAATGGCCAACCAATGGCCAAGATGAAGCCAAGTGCAAGGCAAGTGTAGGGTGTGGATTCATCCATGTGTCCTTATCCATCTACCACACAAAATATCCTACCTAACCCTTGACCAAGAAAGAGCACAAAAAACGTGCCAAAGAATGCCTCCCATTGCCGTCCATTGAGGGTGACAAGTGTCACCCTCCCGTTGGTCCAAAATATTTCATCGCTCAGAAAAATCCGCAAAAATAATAAATGACATAGCCGGAATTTTCCCTTCGCAAAGTTTTTAAAACGTTTCGTCGGAAAACGACTCTTTTCGGGGGTTGTGCACAAATTTCGAACCTTGCCTACCTTAAGGCTTAAACTTTTATACGTACGCCCTCACGTACATACTCTGGAAATACGGGGTATAACATTAACCTTCTCTATACCGGTATTGGGCTCTCATTTGCGGACCTGTACTAGACACGGTTTGTCACCCCATGATAGTTTTCCCCTTCTCTCTCTTCTTTACTTCTATGAACCCATCATTCGTCATAGCACCATTGTCTTTGCCCTCCCCTATCTGTGTTTCCCAAGGCTGGCCTCCCTTTTGCTCATCCGAAATAGTAGACAGAGCATAACCTTGCGCAAGGACAGCCTCAATGGTTGATTTAGCTTTGTCGTCGACTGCATTTTGAACCAAAATATTACCGTGTATGTCCACAAGTTTCCGGAAGATCGCGAATTGTTTAACAACCGGGCTCATGGTGCCCGATTCATTAACCTTGGCGAATTGTGCCTTCACGCCCTTCACACCCTTACCAGCTTCGGTTAGTGGTTCCGAAGGTTGGTCCCCCGCATCATTTGGACTCCCCACAGTAACCGCGGGTTGCCCTCTACTGTCAATATCCCTATGAATTCTCTATGATGAGTTCCGACCTTTGTCAACCCCCATTTGTGTCCCAGAAGGCTGACCACCCGTAAAGTCGTCACCCGAGCTCTTCTTAGCGCCAGTCGCAGTATGAGCATCCACGGGTTGGCCTGAAGGCTGCCAGGTCTCTTCCTTGCTTCCCTTTGATTTCGGGGGACCCCTATTGTCTCCCGGTTCTGAGTTCCTACCTTTGTCAACCCCGGTTTGTGTCCCCGAAGGCTGACCACCTGAATCTGCTACCGCTCCCAAACTCCTACCCAAGCCAACATCGCTTTGGATCATGGGTTGGCTCTCCATTTTGCGTGTCTCGCCAACACTCCCCTTAGTACCCGCAGGGCCCCTAAGGTTACCCGCAATAAAGTTCTGATCTTTGCCAGACTTGGTTTGTGCCCCAGGAGGCTGGCCACCCGCAACATCTAAAATCTTACCTGCATCAACCACGGTTTGTGGCCCCGATGATTGACCTCCTCCCTTCGCATCCTCCAAAATCCAACCTGTACCAACCCCGGTCTGTGCACCCGAAGGTTGTCCACCACATTTAGCATGACTACCATTCCCGTTAGTATCCATAGTCTCCCTGGGGGCATCCTCCACCTCGGGTGAGTCCAAATAGGTGTGTACCCCCTTTGTCTTGGCATTGATGGTTTGTGTCACGTCTTTCCCTTGTACCCGCATATTTGTGTTGGCGTAATGCTTCTCACAACCCGTAGTGGAGTGCCCATGTCACGACCCGACCCCGGATCCGTGACCGGTGCCTTAACCCGGGCACCCTTGTGACACAACATCAGAGAAAACCAGCGGAATATAAACTCATAATAAACAACCATAATGATATAACATAGTCTAGCCCAAAATGGCTACCTCAAAAGTACATAAAACCGAACAGTTACATCCTTAAACGAACCAAGTTATGACAAGACTACAGGCCTCTAAAAAGGAGTAACACTATGATGGGACAGGGCCCCGTCATGCCCCTGAATGTACAAAACATCAACAACACCAGGGAGAACCATACCAAAAGTCGAGCCTCCGAAGAAATGGAGCTCCTGACACCTGAGTAAAAGATCCTAAGAATGAGGATCTACCACATGTTTCCCCTTACCTGCGGCATGAGCGGCCCGAGGAAAGTCGATTACCTGACGTGCAGTATGTAAAGCGGAAAATCGTAGTAATATCATAAGTCCAAAATACATGAAGTTATAGATAAAAATCAAATTATGTTGCCTGTGCCTTACTAACAATGAGTAACAAGTATAAGTATAATCTCGCATAAAAATAGGAGGCTCATGATCAAAGCAGGATCTCGCCCGTAGTATCATTAAGCAATCCTACTCCTGGGACTGTTTCACCCGCATGGATCCTGTGGATCCGCATAAGGCCATCCGCCTCGCATGGGACTATTTCACCCGCATGAATCTTGTGGACCCGCATGGGACTATTTCACCCGCATAGGACTATTTCACCCGCATAGGACTATTTCACCCGCATGGACCCAGTGGGCCCGCATGAGTACAAGCGCCGCACTCGCATCATGGGTAGCAAATCCATGGAATACGCAGTAATAACAATGATAATACATAAATCAGCACAACGGGCTAGTATACATAACATAAGCGCTAGAACTTATCGAATACTCGATGATAATAATAATAATACATAAATCAAAGACAATGGCTAGTATACATAACATAAGCGCTCTACTTATCATAACATAAACAAGATAAGAAATCTTCTAACTTTATGAACATTATTAATATAAATCCTCTCATTTTAGCTCATTAAGGCACTACATGTCTTTTTAAGAGAAATCAGAATTTAACCCAAGTATCACATACCGTAAACCTTTTTTCGAAATGACTCCTTTTTATATAAAACTTCCAAGATACTAATACCCATAGTATCATGTCACAACCACTTTCAAAACAAGTCACAATTTTTCCATTTAGAAAATATCCCAAGCTTCTAAATCAAGTGACTTCATTTCCTTTAAAACCTTAGGCCATTAATGCCTTAAAACAATTTACCTTCCACAAATTCAACTCATTTTCCCCTTGCTTATTTTATGTAAAGTAAACCCTTCTTTATTTACCTTTTCCCAAACTAATATAACCAACTTCCCATAAAGCCGTTATATTAACATTTTACGTTAGTCAAACACATTTCCCTATGTCCAAGGGACTTATACCTTTAAAACGAAACAAGTATCATATACTTCAAAACAAGTGAAGATTATCAAATCTTGTACGTATACCGTACTATATAGATACAACTACTCATGCTCAAGAGATAGGAAAGCTCTACATACCTCTTCGGTCAATCCACTTGTTAATTCCAACTATCGCACGTAATACGTCAACCTATAATGACCATAATACGTTTATTAACTTCTAGTTTCAAAGTAGAATATTTCCAAGTTCAAGGTTACTAATTCCTATGGAAAATTGGGCAGCATTTCCTTTATTTCTACTCACTTTGCCACCTTTTCAAATGCCGATTTTTAACACTCAACCGCCACATTTAAGGCCCAACATCCAAACCAACACAAAGGGGATTACACACCTAAACTTGGGTGTGTAAAATTCTGCCCCATAAGTTATAACAATTAATCTTAACAAGTTTAAGGTAATTTTTAGGCTACAACATGCTCACATAACCTCTTTAGCCAAATCCTTCATACCCAAACCACATTTCTTGCATGCAATGACTCTAAGAGCATTATTTACTACCACAAGTTCTTTCTTCTTAACATGCAACACTAAAAACTAATCATAAAGGAAGAATCATTACCTTAGAGCTTTAGCCAAATTTTTCCAATAACTTGCTAGCTTCCTTTCCAAGAACACCACCACAACAACCTTCACAAACTAGCCACAAGCTTCCTTCTTGCCTTTACTTTTCAGATTTTTCCTAAGGCTAGAATATCTCTTGAAATTTTAGAGAGAAGGAGGAGCATGAAATTTTTAAGAGAGAAGGAAGAGCTTTAGTCTAAGAGAGAGATGAAAGATGATCAAGTCTTCAAGACTTGGTCAATATAATGCATGCAAAATCAGATGGGGGGGACACTTGTCACCCTCCCATGGCCTTTTTAAAAGAAAAGATCAGATTTTCCTTAAGTTTTCCGCGATTCCGCCTCGGCGCGCGGTTCTGATCGGCGCATGGCCGCAACTCTGCGGACTCGGAACTTTGGCGCGCGACCACGATTCCGGCCCGCGACCTGAATTCCGCTTGGCGCGCCTGCCTCGTCCGCCATGCACTGAGGCCCTGACCGAAATTTTCTGATTTCGAGTCCTAACTCCTTCGCCGCGGCCCCATCGCACGCGGCTGAACCACGGGGTATAACATTCTCCCCCCCTTAGAAATATTCGTCCCGAATGTTCCTTCTAGGCTTAGTCAAATCACAATATCGACATAGACTCTCTTAACTACTCAAATAAAAACGCTCCACACGGCCACAACAAAACTCAAGCATAATTACTAAATTTAAAGACCAACAATTTAGGAACGTGGGTTACCTGGAGGTATAGGGAATAAGTGAGGATATTTCTTCATCATGTCATCCTCTGCTTCCCACGTCATCTCCTCTCTGTTCTCGTTCCGCCATAAGACCTTGACGGAAGCCACATCCTTTGTCCGTAATCGCCTAACCTGACGATCGAGTATCGCTATGGGACTCTCCTCATACGATAACTCCTCTGTTACCTGAACCTCATGAATCGGATGTACTCTAGATGAGTCTCCAATACATTTCCGCAACATAGACACATGAAACACTGGATGTACTGCCTCTAGATCGGACGACAGATCCACTCATAGGCAACCTTGCCTACCCTCCGGACAATCTGGTAAGGCCCAATGTACCTTGGGCTAAGTTTTCCCTTCTTCCCAAATCTCATCACGCCCTTCATGGGTGACACCTTCAGGAAAACCCAATCATGTACCTCAAACTCCAAGTGTCGACGCCGCTGATCTGCATACGACTTCTGCCGACTCTGGGCTGCCAATAACCGTTCCTGGATAAGCTTCACCTTATCCACTGCCTGCTGAACCAAGTCTGGCCCGACTAACTGAACTTCTCCTACCTCGAACCAGCCTATCGGTGATCTGCACTTCCTCCCGTGACTGGTGCCTTACCTGGGCACCCAAGTAGACATACATCAGAGTAATCAGCGGAATATAAAAACACAACATGAAACAATGTAAAAGAGACATAGTTTATCTGAGGAAAAGTTGCCTTCCGGCATAATATATATAAATACCCAAAGTGAGCGATTCATCCCAACTTTACGGGACTACGGACCTCTAAGGAAGTAAAACAACTATGGCGGGACAGGGCCCACCATACCTGAATGAACATAAATATCTACAATCATCGGGACTATACCAAAGATAAGCCTCGAGAAAGCGGAGATTCCCAAGCTGAACTGTGATCCTAAGGCGGGGATCAACAATGGTGTACCTCTACTGCGGCATGACGCGGCCCCGAAGGAGGTCGATCAACAGTACCAAGTATGTGGCGAAAATGCGAAGTAAAATCAAAGTATTTAAAACCATTTGCAAATACAACCAGTTCAAGCGCACATAGTGCCTGACATAAACAAGAGCAAAATAGATATAATGTAACCGGTCTTTTCTAGGCGCGAATGATCGAAGCAAGGCCAATCGCCCATAGTATCATTATGCGTGCCTAATCTGGACTTCCACATCCGCATAGGACACTGAGACCGCATGAGGTATTCCTCGCGACGGG
Source organism: Przewalskia tangutica (assembly GCA_029844215.1). Classification (NCBI taxonomy): domain Eukaryota; kingdom Viridiplantae; phylum Streptophyta; class Magnoliopsida; order Solanales; family Solanaceae; genus Przewalskia; species Przewalskia tangutica. Next base: position 84,538,006 of record CM056731.1, read on the forward strand.
GTAGCTAACCCGGTACCTCCCGGACTCCCGCATCGCATAGTCTCATAGACCGCATAGTCACCATTGACCGCATAGGGTATCTCCGCGTCGGGATAAGACACCGGAATGATCAATCACGGAACTCCGTAGCTCGCATAGTCGCGCGAGCATAGCCGTATAGACCGCATCGGTGGCAAGCCCTCGGTATAACAAGTCAAGGGGGTAGGTGATATAATAATAGTACAACAGGCTTACCGTTTAACAACATAAGCACAACAAGGGAAACCCCTTCACACAAACATCACCAGATACTAACACCCGTAGTATCCTAACATGTTTACTTATCAAATCAAGAAAGTATTACAAGGCTATCACAAACCAACACAATCAAGTTATTCACACAAGGTACTTTCTACTTTATGTTAACAAGTTCGGGTTTTTATCCCCAAAGTACTTCATACATTAACTCTTTAAAAGATCCGCTTCTTTCACAAAAAGTCACACAATACCCGTAGTATAAAAATAGAGTGACTATCTTTTTAAGTAAACCAAAATACTTCCTTTTGTAAAATCAAGTAACAACATTATTTTCCAACGTTCAAGTTTGCCTAATTTCAAATGATCAAGTTTCTCATTTTCGAAAGGTTTCGTAGTTCATAGTTTTAATCACTTATAATATAATTCTCCTTTAAAACAATTTGAGAAACATATGCCTTATGTGAGAGTAGGTTATTCTTATTTATAACAATCTTATTAAAGCAGCCATGATCTAGTAAATGTAATATCATTTTGTCTCATCTTAGCTTCTATGCAGATGGGGGTTTCTACTGGTTTTAATAATACTTTTATTAGTCAAAACATTTCCCTTTATTAACGCTGCAGTGGTGCGTTCGATACTTATTCTGATTTCCGAAATCAGTACAACATTATCCCTTTTAAAAACCAAGCACTCATTACTCACGAATGAGGTTTCACACCTTTTTAACAAAATTCATATTAATTAAGTCAAGTCTCTTATCTTCTAAAATCAGTAAACCATTCTTTTTATCTCTCTTAAGTCGTTATACCTAACTTCCTATAAAGCTAGTATAACTCTTAAGCTTTTAAAACTAAGCATTACTCTTCTTTCAAAAAGGTTTCTTAATTCTCTTGAAATACTTCAAGATTCTTATTATTCAGGCTTAAGTCAAAAGACATTGCCGTAAAACTACGTTCAGTTAACACACGTACGTCTACCGTACTAAATATATTTCTTTTAAAATATCATGCTCAAGAGGATAGGAAGAATCACATACCTCGCGACGATTATCGACTATTTAGCAAAACGCTCCACGGCTATAACCCGGCTAGCCTTGTCCACCTTTCAAGTAGAACATGCTACTTGCAACACTTTCAACCTATAAAGGTTATACAAGTCTATCAATGTCTAGGCTACTCTGAAGAATATTCTAAGCAGTAGGTTCTCCATTTTACGGAAAAAATCGGGCAGCACTTCCCTACCCGTTAAGCTACACAAGTCTACTGTAAATACAGTCCTATGTAAGTACAGTTTAATTCTATTCTTCAATATTCTTCTAATGTGATTTCAGTTCAAGTCTTATCTGTAATATCCTTCTATTACAGTTCAATTCTCTTTTATGAATCTTATATTCATTTCTATACTACTACAGTATGTAATTTCCAATTACAATAGAAGGTCAAGAGTATTTACCTCGATAAGCCCAAAATTATCCAAGTTTTAATGTCGATCCTGAGCAACGTTTAGCTCCTACTCTGGGCGCTCCAACCCGCTCCAAAAAACCCTTAGAAGTTCTACGCAACTTCTTCTTAATACTTCAACCGGCTATGAAGATTTTCCTTAGGGTTTCGTTTTTGTGACTGAAGGGAAGTATAATAGTATTTCTGGGCTTTTAGTATAGGGGTAACCTTGGAATACTACAAGGTATTTGGGCCAAGGTATTTTGGAATAGTAACAATACTTGGAGAATACTTTTCTACCAGGGGGGGGGTGTATTTTACGAGACAACACCACTAGGATGGGGGGTAGGTTTCGGCTAGCACCCCTAGGAGGGGTGGGTTACCTCTCGGCCAAAAGGTCTCACAAAGGGGGAGGGGGAGGCTTCTTTGGACGAGAGCTTCTACAAGAGGGGGGGGGGGAGGGAGGATTTTCAAGACTTAGAAACAATTTGTGGATGAAGAAGTCTTCAACTAAGGGGGGTATTTATAGGCCAACCAATGGCCAAGATCAAGACAAGTGGTGGGCAAGTGTAGGGTGAGGATTTGGACAAGTGTGTGTGGGTCCCACCTTATCCATCTACCACACAAAAATATCCTACCAACTCCAAGCTTCAATTCGTCCAATTGACGCCCAAGAATCCGCCAATTAGAGGGTGACAAGTGTCGCCCTCTCGTTGGTCCAAAATATTTCATCTCTCGGAAAAATCCGCAAAAATTATAAATGACATAGCCGGAATTTTCCCTTCGCAAGTTTTGTAAAACGTTTCGTCGAAAAATGATTCCTTTCGGGGGTTGTGCACAAAATTTTCGGTCCTTGCCTAACTTAAGGCTTAAACTTTTATACGTACGCCCTCACGTACATACTCTGGAAATACGGGGTATAACATTCTCCCCTCCTTAGAAACATTCGTCCCGAATGTTCCTTCTCAAGACAGATAACGATCAAGTTCCTCATAGCTTAACCAGTTTGCCAATGCCACACATGGCCATAGAAAACACCCGCGCAAATACTTACATCCAAGTCCACGAGGAATCACCTCTAACATCACAAAAACTCCCACCCGAGGTCTAAAATATACTCCCTTCGCACCCTTACTTCACAAAAGTAATGATCACTTCTATTCTCTTAACACATGTTCACTTCCTCCCTTACTCGTCGTACCCTTCTCGTACACTCGAACTCTTTCTCATACCTTACCACATTTCTGTTACTGCTTCAGTTTCCAAATCTCTGGGTTACTACCTCCAACTTGGTCATCATTACTGGGAACAATCTGGATGGATCTCTGATACTTTTCCGAACATAACAACATGAACGACCGGATGCACTGCCTCCCACGTCGGACGGCAATGCTAACCATAGGCAACCTGGCCTATTCTTCACATAACCTGAAAAGGCCCAAAGTAACTCGGGCTAAGTTTCCTCTGTTTTCCAAAACTCGTCACACCCTTTCCGGGGTGGTACCTTCAAGAAGACCCACCGTCTACCTGAACTCCAAGCGTCGTCACCGATTATCCGCACGACTTCTGTTAACTCTGAGCTGCCAATAACCTCTCCTGGATAAGCTTCACCCTATCCACATCCTGCCGAAACAAGTATGAACCAACTATCTGAACCTTGCCAATCTCGAACCAATCGACCGGCAACTTACACTTCCGCCCCTACAAGGCGTCATAAAGCGACATCCGAATACTGAAATGGTAGCTATTAAAACACTCCCTCAACAGAAGGCAACCATCCTCACAGCTACCCCTGAAATCCAAACACTGGCCTGAAGGCGAATGCGATACTGAGACTCACCTGAGTTCCTAACCCTGCATGGTAAAACTTCCAGAAAAAGAAATAGCCATAACCTGGGCTTCACTGTCTGTCATAAGGTGAAAGTAGGCACCTCGTGCAGCCTTACAACCTTTCTAATATAACACCTCGCATAACCCTCTGCCGAGTAAACAGTCCTTACTGAAAGACAAGATGGGCTGACCTCATTGGCCCGACTACTGGTCGAACACATCCATGAACTCGTACGCTGGTTAACTAAACTTGGGCCTAATACCCTCGTGACCCTATCACAAAGCGGGACCACCCCAAACTGACCCTATCACCATACAGGCCGCGGGTTGACCCGCAATCGGTTCGCAACCCGACCCGCTATCGCGCCAAACACTTGCTCCCCGATCCGGAACAATCTCACTATCGAGTCACAAAACCTAGTGGTCTTCTTAGCTCAACTACCCTCTTTCATTCCACACTACTCAGGGACTTAGCACCCAAATATATCTTACGTGCACTATGCACTCCGATAAGGGTCAAACACAAAAAAAAAATATATAAATATCTTACTCGAGATGGCCTTGCCTCTAAGGTCTCTACGTATAAAACTCTAGGGCTCACACTTTCCTTATCCCCAATCTTACCCGGTTAACTAACCATGATTTCTAATCACAATTAACACAATGTTATCTGAACATAACACTTAAGGTATACTCATCTTATCACACATACAAATCTCTAGAGGGTTAAGGATATACTGCGTCTCTTCACTTCCCTTTGTCGTTCTAATCAATCTTGCCTATTGGCGCATAGCTAGGAAGATGATGAATTAGCCACCGATCTGAAGGTGAGTCTCTACATCCGCGCCACCTGGTCGGACAAATTCTCGCATAAATGGCCTGCTGTCATGGCATAACAAGTCGAAGAAGCACGACACTCCCAAAATGACATCTACCACAACGGCCACACCGAGGTGGGGGTGGCCTCCTCTGGCTAACACCCCTTCCTCTCCGAACCACTGACTCCGCAACTGATCTGGTAGACCGAGTCCTCCTACTAGGACATCTTTTCGACACATGGTCCTGACTGCCGCAGGTAAAATAAGTACCAACAAAAAGACGACATTCCCCGGGATGACGCCGCCACTGTTGTGAATCGAGGAAACAATGAATCCGGTGTTGGAACCTACGTGTATCTGTGAACCAGAAGCCTTGGAGCTCTGACCAACTCCGGCATACTGCGAGCGTCACGAACCACTGGAGGACCACTCTGCACTGGTGGAGGTGCATATCCAATCTGCTGCTGAGAAGGTCCGCCTCGAAAGTTACCAAAGGACCCTGCCGATCGGGCCCTCTTCTGCTGTCCTTGATTAATCTGTCGATCTCTACGTCTCTCGGCCTGCTGCGCATAAGCCCGTACGCAGGCCATGCTCATGCCTGACTGAAGAGCTATTCTTACACAACCTTCTCTTAGATATTCATCAAGGCCCGCGATAAATCGGTACATCATATACCTCCGTAGCTTAAATCCCTAGCTAATGTGGTCGTCTCTTTGCAATCTATATTCTCTGTTCGGTCGTGGGCGAAGGTCCAGATATCATGGCGCGATGAGGCTGCTGCCGTGCTAAACTCTGTTGGTGGCGTCGCAGAACTCCCGAATGAAGCACCACCCGGGTGATGATTGGGCTTGTGCCTAGTAACCCTCTTGTGCTCTACTCGCGACTCCTCGGCTACCTTGCCGCCACGGGCGGGTTGCCTTACGCGGAGCATAGCGGTAAGGGAAAGAAATACGTTAGAGGTCCAACTTATAACACGACTAAGGCACGATCTCGAGTGAGAAGAATGGAAACGATCCTAAATATCCTATAGCCTCACGATTATTGGTGTGGTGCACAACCGATAATCAAGACTCTACTAGATACGGTCAGAGACACTTTCCGAGGATTAATCGCTCGATACCACTTTTGTCACGACCGAACCGGGCGTGGATGGTGCCTTACGGGCACCCAGTAGACATACATCGAGTAATCGTGGAATATAAAACACAACATGAAACAATGTAAAGAGACATAGTTTATCGAGGAAAAGTTGCCTTAGGCATAATATATATAAATACCCAAAGTGAACAGATTTACATCCCAACTTTACAACGGGACTACTGGACCTAAGGAAGTAAAACAACTATGGCGGGACGGGGCCCCACCATACCACTGAATGAACATAAATATCTACAATCATCGGGACTATACCAAAGATAAGCCTCGGAGAAAGCGGAGCTTCCCAAGCTGTTGTGATCCTAAGAGCGGGGATCAACAATCTGGTGTACCTCTACTGCGGCATGAGCGGGCTCGAAGAGTCGATCTGGTACCAAGTATGTGGCGAAAATCTTGAAGTAAAATCAAAGTATTTAAAACCATTTGCAAATACAACGATTCAGCTACGTAGTGCCTGACATAAACAAGAGCAAAATAGATATAATGTAATCGGTCTTTTCTAGGCGCGAATGATCGAAGCAAGGCCAATCGCCCATAGTATCATTATGTGTGCCTAATCTGGACTTCCATGATCGCATAGGTCACACCGAGACCCGCATGAGGTATTCCTCGCATCGGGGGTAGCTAACCCCCGGTACCCTCCTGGACTCCCGCAGTCCGCATAGTCTCATAGACCGCATAGTCACACAGACCGCATAGGGTATCTCCCGCATCGGGATAAGACACCCGGAATGATCAATCCTGGAACTCCGCGACTCGCATAGTCGCACCATTTGCATAGGCCGTATAGACCCGCATCAAGGGTGGCAAGCCCTCGGTATAACAAGTCAAGGGGGTAGGTGATATAATAATAGTACAACGGGCTTACCGTTTAACAACATAAGCACAACAATGGAAACCCCTTCACACAAACATCACCAGATACTAACACCCGTAGTATCCTAACATGTTTACTTATCAAATCAAGAAAGTATTACAAGGCTATCACAAACCAACACAATCAAGTTATTCACACAAGGTACTTTCTACTTTATGTTAACAAGTTCGGGTTTTTATCCCCAAAGTACTTCATACATTAACTCTTTAAAAGATCCGCTTCTTTCACAAAAAGTCACACAATACCCGTAGTATAAAAATAGAGTGACTATCTTTTTAAGTAAAACAAAATACTTCCTTTTGTAAAATCAAGTAACAACATTATTTTCCAACGTTCAAGTTTGCCTAATTTGAAATGCTCAAGTTTCTCATTTTCGAAAGGTTTCGTAGTTCATAGTTTTAATCACTTATAATATAATTCTCCTTTAAAACAATTTGAGAAACATATGCCTTATGTGAGAGTAGGTTATTCTTGTTTATAACAATCTTATTAAAGCAGCCATGATCTAGGAAATGTAATATCATTTTGTCTCATCTTAGCTTCTATGCAGATGGGGGTTTCTACTGGTTTTAATAATACTTTTATTAGTCAAAACATTTCCCTTTATTAACGCTGCAGTGGTGCGTTCGATACTTATTCTGATTTCCGAAATCAGTACAACATTATCCCTTTTAAAAACCAAGCACTCATTACTCACGAATGAGGTTTCACACCTTTTTAACAAAATTCATATTAATTAAGTCAAGTCTCTTATCTTCTAAAATCAGTAAACCATTCTTTTTATCTCTCTTAAGTCGTTATACCTAACTTCCCATAAAGCTAGTATAACTCTTAAGCTTTTAAAACTAAGCATTACTCTTCTTTCAAAAAGGTTTCTTAATTCTCTTGAAATACTTCAAGATTCTTATTATTCAGGCTTAAGTCAAAAGACATTGCCGTAAAACTACGTTCAGTTAACACACGTACGTCTACCGTACTAAATATATTTCTTTTAAAATATCATGCTCAAGAGGATAGGAAGAATCACATACCTCGCGACGATTATCGACTATTTAGCAAAACGCTCCACGGCTATAACCCGGCTAGCCTTGTCCACCTTTCAAGTAGAACATGCTACTTGCAGCACTTTCAACCTATAAAGGTTATACAAGTCTATCAATGTATAGGCTACTCTGAAGAATATTCTAAGCAGTAGGTTCTCCATTTTACGGAAAAAATCGGGCAGCACTTCCCTACCCGTTAAGCTACACAAGTCTACTGTAAATACAGTCCTATGTAAGTACAGTTTAATTATATTCTTCAATATTCTTCTGATGTGATTTCAGTTCAAGTCTTATCTGTAATATCCTTCTATTACAGTTCAATTCTCTTTTATGAATCTTATACTCATTTCTATACTACTACAGTATGTAATTTCCAATTACAATAGAAGGTCAAGAGTATTTACCTCGATAAGCCCAAAATTATCCAAGTTTTAATGTCGATCCTGAGCAACGTTTAGCTCCTACTCTGGGCGCTCCAACCCGCTCCAAACAACCCTTAAAAGTTCTACGCAACTTCTTCTTAATACTTCAACCGGCTATGAAGATTTTCCTTAGGGTTTCGTTTTTGTGACTGAAGGGAAGTATAATAGTATTTCTGGGCTTTTAGTATAGGGGTAACCTTGGAATACTACAAGGTATTTGGGCCAAGGTATTTTGGAATAGTAACAATACTTGGAGAATACTTTTCTACCAAGGGGGGGGGTGTATTTTACGAGACAACACCACTAGGAGGGGGGGTAGGTTTCGGCTAGCACCCCTAGGAGGGGGGGTTACCTCTCGGCCAAAAGGCCTCACAAAGGGGGAGGGGGAGGCTTATTTGGACGAGAGCTTCTACAAGAGGGGGGGGGGGGAGGATTTTCAAGACTTAGAAACAATTTGTGGATGAAGAAGTCTTCAACTAATGGGGGTATTTATAGGCCAACCAATGGCCAAGATCAAGACAAGTGGTGGGCAAGTGTAGGGTGAGGATTTGGACAAGTGTGTGTGGGTCCCACCTTATCCATCTACCACACAAAAATATCCTACCAACTCCAAGCTTCAATTCGTCCAATTGACGCCCAAGAATCCGCCAATTAGAGGGTGACAAGTGTCGCCCTCTCGTTGGTCCAAAATATTTCATCTCTCGGAAAAATCCACAAAAATTATAAATGACATAGCCGGAATTTTCCCTTCGCAAGTTTTGTAAAACGTTTCGTCGAAAAATGATTCCTTTGAGGGGTTGTGCACAAAATTTTCGGTCCTTGCCTAACTTAAGGCTTAAACTTTTATACGTACGCCCTCACGTACATACTCTGGAAATACGGGGTATAACACGCACCCTGCAACTGGTCAAACAAATCATCAATCCTGGGGAGGGGATATATGTTCTTGATAGTTACCTTATTCAGCTGCCTGTAATCAACACACATACGCAGCGTTCCATCATTCTTCTTTACAAACAACACTGGCGCTCCCCAGGGAGAAACACTAGGCCTGATAAAGCCTTTCTCCGAAATCTTTGGTGGTCCTTCACTCTTTTAACTCGGCGGTGCCATTACGTATGGAGGAATAGATATCGGTCAGTGTCGGCGCCAAATCAATGCAAAACTCAATCTCCCTCTCGGGAGGATGCGGAAGCTTCGTGCGGGAATACGTGCGGAAACTTCGCTAACAAGGAACCGATGAAGGTCGGTATCTCAGCCTCAGTATCAAACACCCGAACCAAATGGTAAATATACCCTTTCCGCACCATCTTCCTAGCCTTGAGGTAAGAAATAAACCTACCCCTCGGCGATGCAGTATTCCCTTTCCACTCGATCACCGGCTCACCAGAAAACTGGAACCGTACTAGTCTCTCTCTACAATCCACATTGGCATAGCAAGACGCTAGCCAATCCATACCCATAATCACATCAAAGTCGGTCATATCCAACTCTATCAAGTTAGCTAGAGTCTGACGGCTATCTATAGTCACTGGGCAAGCCTTATATACCCGCTCAACTACCACCGAAGCACCTACCGGCGTAGCCACCTCAAAAGATTCTATGGACTCGGGCTCTATCCCTATTCTACCAGAAATATGAGGAGATATATAGGACAAGGTAGAACCTGGATCTATCAAAGCATATACATCACAGCAAGAAACCAATAATGTACCTGTGACGACATCGGGTGACGCCTCACGGTCACGACGATTTGGACATAGCATAGATGCGGTTCTGAGGACCGCTGGAACTGGAACCCCTGCCACGACCCCTGCCGCGGCCTGCTGGCCCATGAACACCCTGCCCTCCGGGGCGCATTGCCACTGAAGATGAAGATTCAGCCACTGACCCTGTCGGCTAAGCCATCATACTCCCGCCGCCTCTGGTCGGACAATCTCTCCTCAAATGGCCCTGCTGGCCGCAAGAATAACAAGCTCCTGGAGTAACACGGCAACCCCCATAATGGCAATCGCCACATCGACCACACCGAGGTATAGGTGGCCTTATCTGACCGGAACTCTGGTCCTGCAGGAACGAAGCCTGGAACCCTGTCCTGCTCCTGAATACTCTGTACGTCCAGAAGATGGTGGAGGAGCGCTCTGGACCGGCTGTTGTGCGAATCTGGTCTGCTGCTGGGGTTGTCTACCCCTAAAATTACCAGAGGACCCTGCTGTCCTGGCCCTCTTTTGTTGATACCTGTCGATCCGTCGGCCCCTGCGTTCCTCACACCCAAGTGCATATGCCTGCATGCGGGCAATGTCCATGCCCGGCTGAAGAGCCACTCCCGTGCAACTCTCGGCCAAGTGATCATCGAGTCCTGTGACATAGCGGTGCACCCTGTCCTCCATGTCTGCTACCAAAGCGGGCACATACCGAGCCAATGAGTCAAACTTCACGTTGTACTCCCAAACCGTCCGCCCACTCTGTCTCAGTGTCAAAAATCTATCGGCCCGAGCCCTCCTCATCTGCAGAGGCAAGAAATGGCCAAGTTACGCATCTGAGAACTCGTCCCAAACGGTGGCGCATGCTCCCAGGGGCGGTTCCATGAATCATACCAGTCAACTGCAGTATCCCGCAGCCGATGCGAACCTAATACCACCGACTCGGTTGTTGTGCAAAAATTGTGTTTCTATACTACCGCGTCTCTCGATGGAGGGCCGATTGACTTGTTGAGAACTTACTTGGACGTACCGGCAGTGACGGAAGATTCCACGGGTATGCTTCCATTATTATTGTTACATGGGCATGTCTACACCGATGATGGATTCTGTGGACATGTGACCATTATGGTTATTTATAGCGAAGTATCGTGACTTACGGTTGTGATCGGGTCGTGCTTTGTTTACTTGCCCCGTCGGCCACGTGGCGAGTGGATCTGGTATAGGTTATTGCACTTGCCGCGTGTCGGCGGCGAAGTATCGTGACTTACGGTTGTGATCGGTGCTTAGCGATTCACTTGCCCCGTCGACTCGTGGCGCGAGGAGGAGGCTGGTGGAGGCTAGTGCACTTGCCGCGTGTCGACCGCGAGTCGGTGTTTGGATGGAGCGCCGTGACTTACGGTTGTGATCTGGTGCGTGGCGATTCACTTGCCCCGTCATTCGTGGCGCGAGGAGCTGGTGGAGGCTATTGCACTTGCCACGTGTCAGCTTCATGATATGGTTGTACATTATTATTGGTACGGTCGGATCTGGTAGTTATACTTGCCCCGTACGGTTTTTATGACACAGGTGGGACCTGGTGTTCATGTATACTCCTTGGTGTTGTTATATCATAGGCATGCCGGCGATGATGAAGGAATTCCAGACACGAGTGATGATTTGGAGGGCGTGAGTCCCTGACTTGTTATGGCTGGTTATATGTGGTGTACTATAGTTTGGTTATCATACATGTCTCCTGCTTTTTATAGACTATTATGATTTCATTCTGATATTTTGGTTTCACATACTTGGTACTGTTGTCTTGACCTCCTTGAAATTTGTGTTCATCTGCAGTAGTAAGTCGTCATTTGTCGATCCGACTTATAGGATCACATTTCAGCGTATTGGGAAGCTCCGTTCCTTCGGAGGCTTATCTTTTGGTATGTTACCCTGAGTCTGTAGGTTCTTGTACATTCACGGGTATGGCGGGGCCCTGTCCCGTCATAGTTGTTGTAAAAATCTTAAGTGCATGCTTTGTTGTGGCGGGGTTGTAAGGATTATGCTATTCAAATTTCTATATATATATATATATATATGCTGAGAGGCAACCGTTTTGGTTGGCCTATTTTCTTTTATCTTGATCTATATCTAATTGTATGTTTAAGTTTTTACTTCCGCTGGTTTTTCTCTGATATTGTATCATTAGGGTTCCCGGGGTAAGGCACCAGTTACGGGTCCGGGTTCGGGTCGTGACAGTTAAGAGGTGCACACCTATTTGAACTCTCCTGTGAAGGACGAGGGTACAACTTTGAGTTGTATCCGTGATGATCAGCCCGTGCATGCTTAGATTTTTGATCCTCAGACTCATGGTGGCCAGTCTTCGGGGCCCCAAACCGAGGCTGGCAAAGGTCGGACTAAGCCTAGGATAGAAGGTGGGAATGCCGGAGGGATTTTGATCAGAGATGAGGGCCAGCCAGCGGAGATACAAACTGTGGCTGGCACTGGACTGCCTATTGATACTGAAGGTGAAGGATAACCCGCGGACAGAGCGGGTAGTCCAATGGTTGCGGATATTGTTGGCCAGCATATGGGGACACAGACCGATGTTAGCATGGGACGGACAGATATGAAAGCTCAACCTTTCGGCCCATCGGCTAAGGTTGGGAAAGGTGGGAACTCTGAAGGTACCAAAAATGAGGAGGGGCACGTGGGCGTGAGGACGAGGGCGAAAGCTAAGGCTAACAATGGCGGGAAAAACTTGCCCATACCCTTGAGCAGAATGACGACCCTTCCCACTAAAAAGAAGGGACCTCATGGTGGCATCAACTCTATTAACTCTAATGAAGATAGCATGAATGGGACTATTCCCCCTCCGTTATCGAAATGATCATTGCTTCTTGGAATATAAGGGGCCTGCACCGCTCCTCCAAGCAAAAAGAGATTTGCTCCGTGGTGCAAGAGAATAAAATTGACATTTTTGGTATCCTGGAATCTAAGCTTAACAACACAACGCTTGATCGTTTCTGGTACTCAAAATTTCGCAACTGGGAGGTGTTGGATCACTTTGATCATCATCCGGCGGGGAGGATATTTATTTTATTCAACCCGGCCAAAGTCTTACTATAAGTTCTTGACATCAACCCGCAAGCCATTCATTGCGGTATCACTTGTGTTATTGTCACGACCCAACCCCGGGCCCGCGACTGGTGCCCTACATGGACACCCCTTTCAGGTATACATCAGAGAATAACAACGGAACATACACAACACATATACATGTTTAGACAATAAACATCACAGGCTAGCCGATAATGCCGTCTTCCATGAGATATACATAACCAAAAGTAAAACAGTACAACTCTGTTCTTACAACCCAAACCACAAATGTGACTACAGACCTCTAGGAATAACAACTGTGGCGGGACAGGGCCCCGCCATACCCCTGAATGTACATAATATCCACAACATCAGGGAAAACCGTACAAAAAGACAAGTCCCCCGGAGAAATGGAGCTTCTGACACCTGATCAGTGATCCTAAGAATGAGGATTCACCACCTGCTTACCCCTACCTGCGGCATGAATGCAGCCCCCGAGGAAAGGGAGTCAGTACACAATATGTACCAAGTATGTAAAACTGAAAAATACTACAATTTACATCATAAGTAAAAAAATAAAGCTGGAGACATGTATGATAATCGAATTACAATACACTGTTCCTTACTAACAATGAGAGTAACCAAGTATATACTTTACTGCATAAAAATAGGAGGCTCATGATCAAAGTAGGGCCACCCACCCGTAGTATCATTAAGCAATCCTACTCCTAGGACTATTTCACCCGCATAGGTCCTACGGACCCACAATGGAGCGATGCACTCCGCATGGGACTATTTCACCCGCACATGACTATTTCACCCGCTTGGGCCCGGTGGGCCCGCAATGAGTACAAACGCCGCACTCGCATCATGGGTAGCAAATCCATGGAATTAGTAGTAACCCGGGGCTTTACCTCGTAAGAATAACATAAACTAGCACAACCGGCTATCATACATAACATAAGCGCTACCGGTTTATCATAATATAAGCAAGTTAAGAAATCCCCTAACTTCTTATTCACTGTATTTATTTACCCTCTCATTTTAGTTTACTTAAGGCACTAACATGTCATTTTAAAAATCCGGGAATTTAACCCAAAGTGCTATGTACTTCTACCCTTTTAAAATGACTTTTTTCATATAAAACTTCCGAGATACTAATAGCCATAGTATCAAGTCATAACTACTTTTCAAGACAAGTCACAATACCTTTTAGAAATACGTTTATAGGCTTCTAAATCAAGTGACCTCTTTCTTTTAAGACCTTAAGCAATTGATGCCTTCAAATCAATTTGTCTTTCGTTATTTCAAGTCATTTATCATACTTACATTACTTAGAGTAAACCACTCTTTTATTAACTTTTCATAAAGCTATTATAACCAACTTCCCATAAAGTCGTTATATTAACTTTATACTTTAGACAATTACTTTCTTCCATATATCCAAGGGACTTATACTTTCAAACAAAACAAGTATCATATACTTTCAAAAATACTTCAAGTCCCTTAACTTTGAAAACTAAGACATTCTTAATACTTTTAAACAAGTGAGTTAATCTTTTACCTCACCCAACTTGGACATTCTTAAAACAAGTAAAGGATATCAAAATCTCGTACGTCTACCGTACTATATAGGTACAACTACTCATGCTCAAGAGATAGGAAAGTTCCACATACCTCTTCGGGTCAATCCACTTGCTAAGTCCAATATACCGCACGTAGTATGTCAACCTATAATGACCATAATACGTCTATTAACTTCTTACTTCAAACGTAGAATATTTTAAGTGCAAAGTCACTAAATTCTACGGAAAATCGGACAACACTTCCTTTGTTTCTACATACTTTTCCACCTTTTCAAGGCCCGAATTCAATAACCAAACACGCCACATTTAAGGCTCAACAATGTAGTTAACAATAGGGGATTACACGCCTACAAGACGTGTAAAATTCCGCCCCACAATTGATATCAAACTAGTACAAACTACAAGGTCAATTCGGAAACTTGAGGTATAACAACACAAATTCTTATCCAATTCCTTTTCAATCCAAGTTGTTTAGTATAACATAGTATCAAGCCGCAATCGATTATAACAACTACAATCTTCAAGTAAGTAACATGCGACGATTCTAATTAACGACCAAATTGTATTTCAATTTCAAATGGCTAGAATGTCATTTCGGATTCTAGGCTTCAACTATCCATATCACTTATAAATCTTCAACACATAATACTTCATGCTAGTTAAAATGTAAGGCTACAACAATATGTAATCTTATAACACTTTAAGAGAACAAGATTGTTACCTCAACGAGCCTTATCCAACTTCAAGATCCGAAGTCGCTCCCTAGAAACTTAGAGCCTCTCATTGACACTTCAATCCACCACTTGAAGCCCTTAGAAGATCACAAACAACTTTCCTTTAATCTTCCAATCCAAACCTATGAAAGCAACTAGGTTTTCACCTTGCGACTAATACGAAAACGATACTTTTCCGGGATTTTTCTATTGAGATACCCTTACAATACACTTAGGAACTTTGGTTTAAAGTGGGGAGATTATTGGACAACAAACAAATTTTTTTCTTGTTTTGGAAACCTTGATCCCGAGAGCCCCTTAGTGTGTTCTTCAAATTTTCTTGAAAATTTAGCTAAGTGTGGAGCTTGTCTTGCTACTAGTATACTTATATAACATAATGGAGGGCCAAGATTAGTACATATGTGTGGCTTAGATACATTTCACTAGGATCAAGCCCAAGTGGTCCTTTGACAAGTCAACTATATCAAGCTTCAAGACTTAGCAAGACTTGGTCATCTAATTTATGGTCAAATGACCCTTTTACACATGTCCAAATCGTCCAAGGCCAATAAGGGGGGGTGACACGTGTCGCCCTCCCATTCGTCGAAATATTCCGTTTTCCGACAATTCCATAATTCCGATAAATTTTTACTAGTCTCAAATCTTAACATTTTTGGATTCTTACGTACGTTCTTATAAACATGTCCTGGAATTACGGGGTGTAACATTCTTCCCCCCTTAGAAACATTCGTCCCCGAATGTTCTTTCGGAGTCAACTTCTAAATAGCTACATAGTCTCATTTTACAACCGACACGCAATAATGCCACACGTGTACATAATAACACTTAAGCAAAATACTTCAATTAAAACTTGACAAGTAAGGAAAATGAATTACGAAGGTGTAGGGAATAAGTGAGGATACTTCTCAACATGTCCTCCTCCGCTTCCCAGTCATCTCCTCCTATTTTCATTCGCCCACAAGACTTTGTGGAAGCTACATCCTTGGTCATGATCGCTTTGACTGGCGATCGAGTATCGCTATGGGACTCTCCTCATACGATAACCCCTCTGTCACCTGGACCTCTCTAGCTGGGAAAACTCTCGATGGATCTCCGATACACTTCCGTAACATAGAAACATGGAAGACCGGATGTACCGCCTCTAAATATGATGACAGATCCAACTCATAGGCAACCTTGCCTACTCTACGAATGATCTGGTATGGCCCAATGTACCTTGGGCTAAGTTTCCCCTTCCTTCCGAATCTCATCACCGCCGTGGCGATACGCAAGAAGACCCAATCGTGCACGAAACTCCAAATGTCGGCGCCGATTATCTGCGTAAGACTTACGCCGACTACGAGCTACTAACGGTCTCTCTGGATAAGCTTTACCTTATCCACGGCTGTGAATCAAGTGCAGGCCAACTAAGCGCACTTCGCCCGTCGAACCACCCAATCGGCGACTACATTTCCGCCATACAAAGCCTCGTATGGCGCCCGTATACTAGAATGGTAGTTGTTGTTATAAGAAAACTCCACAAGAGGTAAATGATCCTCGGCTACCCACGAAATCAATAACACGGGCTCGCGACATATCCTCAGTGTATGCGGATAGTGCGCTCTGCTGCCGTCGATCACGAGGATGAACGCGATCTTGAGACTCACGTGTGTCCCTAATCCGCCACGGAAAGACCTCGAAGTTAGCCATAAGCGGGCTCCTCATGCGATATAATCGATATAGGGACTCGTGCGGTCTCATGATATACAATCGGCATAATCCTCGGTAGAATCGTAGTCATTTGGAAGAAAGTGGGGTGATTTCGTCGGCGTGTCCTGATAACCCAGATGGAATCATACTTCCTCTGAGTACGAGGTAACCCTGTAACAAAGTCCATGTTGATCACCTCCCACTTCCATGTCGGAATATCAATAGCCTACAATAGCCCATCGGGCTTCTGGTGCTCAACCTTGATCTGCTAACAATTAGGACACTGCGCAACAAAACCTGCCACGTCCCTCTTTAGGCCATCCCACAAATACATACATCTGAGGTCATGGTACATCTTAGTCGACCCCGAATGAACAGAATAACGGGCACTGTGTGCCTCCCCTAGAATCTGCTGACGAAGTCCTGCAACATCGGGAACACACAATCTTCCCTCAAACCTTAGCACCCCATCAGGCGCTACCTCAAATAGACTCTTCTCCTCTCGAAGAGCCGTATCTCGGTACCGTATCATAACTGGGTCCTCATACTGTTGCCTCTTCACCTCATCAACGATGGAAGACTCGACAATCTCCCGAACCCGTACCCCACTATCATCAGCATCGACCAATCGAACCCCAAGGCTCGCTAGCTGATGGATCTGATGGACCATGTCCTGTCTCTCTGGATGTACCTCTGACATACTCCTCATCGATCTACGACTCAAAGCATCTGCAACCACGTTGGCTTTTCCCGGATGGTATAGGATGTCAACATCATAATCCTTGAACAACTCTAACCACCGTCTGCCATGAGTTCGGCTCCATGCACGAAGATGTCTTTGGAGGCTCTTGTGGTCTGTATAAATATCCACATGAACCCCATATAAATAATGTCTCCAAATCTTCAAGGCATGAATAACTGTGGCCAACTCTAAGTCGTGGGTAGGGTAATTCCTCTCATGATTCCGTAACTGTCGGGAAGCATAGGCTATAACCTTGCCGTGCTGCATCAGTACGCACCCTAGCCCGATACCCGAGGCATCACAATAAATCATGTATCCCTCTAACCCCTCAAGAAGAGTAAGAACTGGAGTCGTCGTCAACTTTTCCTTGATGGCGGAAGCCCTTCTCACAAGCTTACGTCGCTGGAACTTAGCCGCTTTACGAGTCGGTCTAGTCAGCGATCTTGATATCGAAATGCGCTCCACAAACCTACGATAATAACACGCCGATACTAAGCTGCGCACCTCCGTCGGATTAGTAGGTCTCGGCCAAGACTTGACCGCCTCAATCTTTGCCGTATCAACCTGAACACCATCAGCCCCAATAATGTGCCCCAAGAATGCCACTGAGGCCAACCAAAACTCACACTTGGAGAACTTGGCAAACAATCGCGCTCAGAAGGACCCAATCACCGTCCTCGAGTGATCTGCGTATGCTCTGCTCTGTCGCGAATAAACTAGGATGTCATCAATGAATACTATAACAAGCGTATCCAAAATGGCTTGAACACCCGGTTCATCAAATCCATAAATACCGGCTGGGCGTTGGTCAAACCGAAAGACATCACCTGAACTCATAGTGCCCATAGGGTCACGAATGCGATCTTTGGGATATCTGCCTCTCGAACTACTTTGATGATAACGGACCGCAGTCTATCTTGGAAACACCTCGCATCCTCGCTGGTCAAACAAATCATCAATCACAGGAAGGGTATCTGTTCTTGATGGTTACCTTATTGACTTCACGTAATCAACACATCTGGCGTCCATCCTTCTTTACAAACAAAATCGGCGCTCACAGGAGAAACACTAGGCGATAAAGCCCTTTTCGACAAATCTTTGGTGGTCCTTGACTCCCTCAACTCAGAAGGTGCCATCCTGTACGACGGAATAGATATAGGCCGAGTGTCTGGTAACATATCATTGCAAAACTCAATCTCCCTCTCAGAAGGGATACCCGGGAGATCATCTGGAAATATATCTGGAAACTCTCTAACCACTGGAACTGACTGAAGAGCTGGCACCTCAGCCTCTGTATCGAATACCCGAACCAGATGATAGATGTACCCCTTCGGCACCATCTTCCTAGCCTTGAGGTAAGAAATAAACTTACCCCTCGGCGACGCTATGTTGCCCTTCCACTCGATAACTGGCTCACCAGGAAACTGGAATCGGACCAACCTGTCTCTACAGTCAACGTTGGCGTAACAAGAAGCCAACCAGTCCATACCCATAATGACGTCAAAATATGTCATCTCCAACTCTATCAAGTCTGCTAGGGTCTGACGACTATAAATAAACACCGGACAACCTTTGTACACGGCCATTCTAACGAATCTCCCACTGGCATAGCTACCTCAAAAGGCTCTATCGACACCGGCTCTATCCCGATTCTATCCGCAATAAGAGGGGACACATAGGACAAGGTAGAACCTGGATCTATCAAAGCATAAACGTCACAGCATGAAATCAATAATGTACCTGTGACGACGTCCGGGGAAGCCTCCTGATCCTGGCGGCTGGCTAAGGAATATATTGTCACGACCCGACCCCGGGCCCACGACTGGTGTTATATCCCGTATTTTCCAGAGTATGTATGTGAGGACGTACGTACAATTGTATAGCCCTAATTAGGTTAAGAATGAACTTGTGAACTTTCAACGGAAAAGATTCCGAACCTTGTGAAGGAAATTCTACGTTTTTAATATTTTAACCGATTACGGATTTTTCCGAGAGATGAAATATTTTGGACCAATAGAAGGGCAACATGTGTCACCCTTAGGTGGCATGGGTTGGACGAAAATGTTGGGCTAGTGGACAAGTCAAATAGTCAAGTCTTGGAAGATATTTTTTTTGGGATAGTGGGAGTAGGTGGTGGACGATTTTTGTGGGCAAGTGGGGGCTTGCCTTGGACGTTTTTTTGTGCTAGTGGAAGGCCACATGGCTCATTGTTGTGGTGGACATATGTCCCAATGTTGTGGTGGACATATGTCTCAAGGTTGTGGTGGACACTTGGTGGAAGACTCCACTCATACAAGCTATCTAATCTACACCCTCCACTTGCTTTAATCTTGGCCCTTGGCGGTTCTATAAATACCCCCCTCTTGTGCAAGACTTCTTCATCCACAAAGACAATTTCCAAGTCTCAAAAACTCCCTCTCCCTTGTTGTAGTTCTCGTCCCAACTCCCTCCCCGCTTTTCCCTACCTCCCGTCGAAATACCCCTCCCCCATTTCCTAGTTGTTTCGTCCAAAAGCCCCCCCCCCTTTGGTAGAAAAATTGTCTTCTAGTAGTGTTACTATTCCAAAATACCTTAGCCTAAAAATCCCTTGTTGTATTCCAAAGTTACCTCTATACTAAAAGCCCGAAAATACTACCTTATTTCCTTTAGTCATAAAACGAAACCCTAGGGGAAATCTTCATAGTTGGTTGAAGTATTAAGTAGAAGTTGTTTGGAAACTTCTAAGGGTTTCTTGGAGCTATCGGAGCGTGCAAATTAGGAGCTAAACGTTGTTCAGGATCGACATTTAAATCTTGGATAATTTTGGGCTTATCGAGGTAAATATCTTTGTCCTTCTATTGTAATTGGAGATTACATACTGTAGTAGTATAGAAGTGAGTTTAAGATAACTAGAAGGATGGTATAAAAGAAGATAATTGAACTGTACTTACATAGGACTGTATTTACAGTAGACTTGTGTAGTTTGACGGGTAGGGAAATGCTGCCCAAATTTCCATAGAATTAAGAACCTTCTGCTTAGAATATTCTACAGAGTAGTATAGACGTTGATAGACGTATTTGACTATTATAGGTTGATACTCTGCGCGCGACATATTAGACTTGGCAGGTGGATTTCGCCGAGGAGGTATGTGATTCTTCCTATCCTCTTGAGCATGATATTTTTTAAATATATAAATAGTACGGTAGACGTACGTGTGTTAACTGAACTTGGTTTTACTCTGATGTCTTTTGACTTGAGTTTTAAATAATAAGAATCTTGAAGTATTTCAAAAGAGTTATGAATCATTTTTGAAAGAAAAGTAATACTTGGTTTTAAAAGCTTAAAGAGTTATACTAGCTTTATGGGAAGTTAGGTATAACGACTTAAGAAGATAAAAGGAATGGTTTACTTATTTGTTTGTGAAAGTCTTGTATTGATTTATGAAAAGTGTAGTAAGATGGTTTGATAAGTAAACATGTTATGATGCTACGTGTGTTAGTGTCTTGTGATGTTGTGTAAGGGGGTTATTCTTGTTGTTCTTACGTTGTTAAACATTAAGCCCGTTGTACTGTTATTATATCACATACCCCCCTGACTTGTTATGATGCCGAGGACTTTCCACCCTCGATGCGGGTCTATACGGCCTATGCGGTCTGTGTGACTATGCGGAGCTGCGGGAGTTCCAGGATTGATCATTCCGGGTGTATTATCCGTCGAGGAATGCCTCATGCGATGCAATGTGACTATGCGATGCGTGACTATGCGGTGCGGGAGTCGAGAGGATACCGCGGGTTAGCTACCTCGATGCGAGGAATACCTCATGCGGTGCGTGTGTGACCTATGCGGTGCGGGAATGCGAGATTAGGCTCGCATAATGATACTATGGGCGATTGGCCTTGCCCGATCATTAGCGGCCTAGAAAAGACCGGTTATGTTATATCTATTTTGCTTTTGGTTATGTTGTGGCACTATGTGCGATTACATTGGTTGTTTTACATATTTGTAAAATTGGTTTTAAAATGATATGATTTCATTTAAAGTACTTTCTGATTTCACATACTTGGTACTGTTATCGACCTCCTTTGAAATTTGCGTTCATCTGCATGGTAGAGGTACTCTGTTGTTGATCCCCGCTCTAGGATCACCGTTTGACTTTTGAAAGCCGTTTCTCGGAGGCTTGTCTTTTGGGTATGATATCCTGTCATTGTAGATTTATGTACATTCAGGGTATGGCGGCCCCGTCCGCCATAGTTGTTACATTCCTAAGTGCGTAGTCCTGTTGTAAAGTTGGGATGTAACTGTTCACTCTTGATATATATATACATGCCGAAAGACAATCTTTTCTTGGATAAACTGTTCTCCTTCCATAATTGTTTCATGTCTTGTTTTTATATTCTGCTGGTTACTCTGATGTATGTCTACTTAGGTGCCCGGGTAAGGCACGATCCACGCCCGGTTGGTCGTGACAAAAGTGGTATCGAGCAGTTAATCCTCGGAAAGTGTCTACAGACCGTATCTAATAGAGTCTTGATTATCGGTGTGTTGTGCACCAATAATCAGGAGGCTATAGGATATTTAGGATTGGTTTCCATTCTTCTCACTCTGAGATCGTTCCTTAGAGTTGTGTTATAAGTTGGACCCCTCTAACGTATTCCTTTTCTTTACCAGTTATGCCTCCACGCAAGGCAACCGGGCGAAGGGCAAAGCGAGGAGGCGCTAGTAGGACACAGAGGGTCACGAGGGCCCAGGCCCAGTCTATACCCGAGGCGATACCTCAGACGGCGAGTTCCACGACGCCGCCCGGCCCAGCGAGGTTTAGAAACCAGCGATGGTGATGAGACCACGATACTGCGCCTCGGTCCACGGCACTGGCGAGAGGAGATGGATTCTGAGAGATGGCGCGATTACTAGCTTGAGTTGTGGCGAACATGAGATAGGCCGGATCTGGCGATTCGATTCAGCGATGCCGTGGTTCACCCGAGGTCAGATAGTTTGAGGCTACGGGATTTCTGAGTTGCAGCCCGCGAGTTCTGCGGGTGAGGCACGAGGATGATCGCGAGGAGTTCATCCAAGCGATTCTGACGGATCGGAGAGTGATCAAGGCTTCGGAGACCGAGTCGGTGGCGTTTCTTGGGCACATTGTAGGGGCTGATGGTATTCGGGTGGATACGGCCAAGATCGAGCGATCGAGTTGGCCTGAACCTACTACTCCGGCAGTGCGCGACTTTACGGGTCTTGCGAGTTACTATCGGAGGTTCGTGGAAGTTTGCTTCTATTTGGCACCTTTGACCAAAGACTTCGAAGGAGCTAAGTTTCGATGGTGATGCTTGTGGCGGGGTTTCGATTCTTGAAGGAGGCGGCGACCGCCCCAGTTCTTACTCTTCCAGAGGGCCTAGACGGCTATGTGGTGTATGGTGATGCGTTAGGCATCGGGCTTGGATGTGTGTTGATGCAGCAGGGTAAGGTTATAGCGTACGCATCTCGACAGCTTAGGAAGCATGAGAGGAACTACCCCACCAATGATTTGGAGTTGGCAGTGGTGATTCACGCCTTGAAGATCTGGAGGCACTATTTGTATGGGGTTCATGTGGATATTTACACAGACCACAAGAGCCTCCAGTATATCTTCACGGAGGAGTGAACTTACGGCGAGAGGCGGTGGTTAGAGTTACTCAAGGATTATGATGTCGATATCCTGTACCACCCAGGGAAGGCCAATGTTGTGGCAGATGCCCTTAGTCGTAGGTCGATGGGGAGTCTATCAGATGTGCAGCCAGAGAGGAGGGGCATGGTCCGCGAGTTGCATCAGTTAGCGAGCCTTGGAGTCCGATTGATTGATTCTGATAGCAGTGGGGTTCGAGTTCGAGAGGTTGCCGAGTCTTCCATCGTCGAGGAGGTGAAGAGGCAACAGTTTGAGGATCTAGTTTTGGCACGGTATCGTGATACGGCTCTTCGTGAGGGGAAGGGTCCTTTTGAGGTAGCACCTGATGGGGTGCTAAGGTTTGAGGGCAGGTTGTGTGTTCCAGATATTGCAGGACTTGGCGGAGTTCTAGGGAAGCACACGCGCGTTACTCTATCCATCCGGTCGACAAAGATGTACCACGACCTCGGACACTGTGTATTGGTGGGATGGCTTGAAGAGGGCGTTGCGAGTTTGTGGCTCGGTGCCCATGTTGTCGGCGGTGAAGGTAGAGCACGGAGGCCCGGTGGATTATTGCGAGACGATAGAGATCCCGACACGGAAGTGGGAGGTGATCAACATGGACTTTATTACGGGGTTACCTCGCACTCAGAAACATGATTCTATCGGGTTATCGTCGACGGTGACAAAATTAGCCCACTTTCTTCCGGTCGGGGCGACTTTTGGCCGAGATTATGCAGACTTTACATCAGAGATCGTGAGACTACATGAGGTCCCTATTTCTATCATATCGAGACAGAGAGCCCGGTTTCGGCTAACTCGAAGGTCTTTCGAGAAGGGATTAGGGGCCTTGAGTGAGCCTCGATCGCATTCCATCCTCGATGCAGACGGACAGCGAGCGGACTATCGGACTGCGAGGATATGCTACGAGCATGTGTTATTGATTTCAGGGGTAGCTGGGAGGATCATTTGCCTCTAGTAGAGTTTGCGTATTATAATAGCTACCACTCCAGTATTCAGATGACGCCTTATGAGGCCTTGTATGGGAGGAAGTGCAGATCGCCGATAGGCTGGTTTGATGTGGGCGAGGTGCAGTTAGTGGGACGGACTTGATCGTGACGATGGATAAGGTGAAGCTTATCGAGGCGGCTATTAATGACTCGAGAATCGACATAAGTCGTATGCAGATCATCGTCGTCGGCATCTGGAGTTTGAGGTTGATGATTGGGTTTTCCTGAAGGTGTCACCCATGAAGGGTGTGATGAGGTTTGGGAAGAAAGGGAAGCTCAGCCCAAGGTACATTGGGCCTTATCAGTTGTCGCGGGGTAGGCAAGGTTGCCTATGAGTTGGATCTGCCGTCCGATCTGGAGGCAGTGCATCCGGTTTTTCATGTTTCTATGCTGAGGAGATGTATCGGGGATCCATCTAGAGTGCACCCGATTGACGATGTCCAGGTGACCGAGGGGTTATCGTATGAGGAGAGTCCCATAGCGATACTCGATCGTCAGGTTAGGCGACTACGGACAAAGGATGTGGCTTCCGTCAAGGTCTTATGGCGGGCGAGCGAGGAGGAGATGACGTGGGAAGCAGAGGAGGACATGAGGCAGAGGTATCCTCACTTATTCCCCACACCTCCAGGTAACTCACTTTCCTACTTGCTGGTTTTAATTTTCATATATGCTTAAGTGTTGTATTGTGGCCATGTGTGGCATTTGCAAATCGTTTAAATTGTGAGGAACTATATCGTTATCTGTCTTGAGAAGGAACATTCGGGACGAATATTTCTAAGGAGGGGAGAATGTTATACCCCGTATTTTCCAGAGTATGTATGTGAGGACGTACGTACAATTGTATAGCCCTAATTAGGTTAAGAATGAACTTGTGAACTTTGCGGAAAAGATTAGAACCTTGTGAAGGAAATTCTACGTTTTAATATTTTAACCGATTCACGGTTTTCAGAGATGAAATATTTTGGACCAATAGGAGGGCGACATGTGTCACCCTTAGGTGGTATGGGTTGGACGAAAATGTTGGGCTAGTGGACAAGTCAAATAGTCAAGTCTTGGAAGATATTTTTTTTGGGATAGTGGGAGTAGGTGGTGGACGATTTTTGTGGGCAAGTGGGGGCTTGCCTTGGACGTTTTTTTGTGCTAGTGGAAGGCCACATGGCTCATTGTTGTGGTGGACATATGTCCCAATGTTGTGGTGGACATATGTCCCAATGTTGTGGTGGACATATGTCCCAAGGTTGTGGTGGACACTTGGTGGAAGACTCCACTCACACAAGCTATCTAATCTACACCCTCCACTTGCTTTAATCTTGGCCCTTGGTGGTTCTATAAATACCCCCCTCTTGTGCAAGACTTCTTCATCCACAAAGACAATTTCCAAGTCTCAAAAACTCCCTCTCCCTTGTTGTAGTTCTCGTCCTAACTCCCTCCCCGCTTTTCCCTACCTCCCGTCGAAATACCCCTCCCCCCTTTCCTAGTTGTTTCGTCCAAAAGCCCCCCCCCCCCTTGGTAGAAAAATTGTCTTCTAGTAGTGTTACTATTCCAAAATACCTTAGCCTAAAAATCCCTTGTTGTATTCCAAAGTTACCTCTATACTAAAAGCCCGAAAATACTACCTTATTTCCTTTAGTCATAAAACGAAACCCTAGGGTAAATCTTCATAGTTGGTTGAAGTATTAAGTAGAAGTTGTTTGGAAACTTCTAAGGGTTTCTTGGAGCTATCGGAGCGTGCAAATTAGGAGCTAAACGTTGTTCAGGATCGACATTTAAATCTTGGATAATTTTGGGCTTATCGAGGTAAATATCTTTGTCCTTCTATTGTAATTGGAGATTACATACTGTAGTAGTATAGAAGTGAGTTTAAGATAACTAGAAGGATGGTATAAAAGAAGATAATTGAACAGATTTACATAGGATTTGTATTCTGATGAGACTTGTGTAGTTTGTGGTAGGGAAATGCTTCAAATTTCCATAGAATTAAGAACCTTACTTAGAATATTCTCTGAGTAGTCTAGACGTTGATAGACGTATTTGACTATTATAGGTTGATACTCTGCGCGCGACATATTCGACTTGGCAGGTGGATTTCGCCGAGGAGGTATGTGATTCTTCCTATCCTCTTGAGCATGATATTTTTTAAAATATATAAATAGTACGGTAGACGTACGTGTGTTAACTGAACTTGGTTTTACTCTGATGTCTTTTGACTTGAGTTTTAAATAATAAGAATCTTGAAGTATTTCAAAAGAGTTATGAATCATTTTTGAAAGAAAAGTAATACTTGGTTTTAAAAGCTTAAAGAGTTATACTAGCTTTATGGGAAGTTAGGTATAACGACTTAAGAAGATAAAAGGAACAGTTTACTTATTTGTTTATGAAAGTCTTGTATTGATTTCTGAAAAGTGTAGTAAGATGGTTTGATAAGTAAACATGTTATGATGCTACGTGTGTTAGTGTCTTGTGATGTTGTGTAAGGGGGTTATTCTTGTTGTGCTTACGTTGTTAAACGTTAAGCGGATTATCTTATTATTATATCACATACCCCCCCTGACTTGTTATGATGTCGAGGACTTGCCACCCTCGATGCGGGTCTATACGGCCTATGCGGTCTGTATGACTATGCGGAGCTGCGGGAGTTCCAGGATTGATTATTCCGGATGTATTATCCCGATGCGAGGAATGCCTCATGCGGTCTGTGTGACTATGCGGTCTATGTGACTATGCGGACTGCGGGATTCCAGGAGGATACCGCGGGTTAGCTACCCCCGATGCGAGGAATACCTCATGCGGGTCGGTGTGTGACCTATGCGGACTGCGGGAGTTCCAGGATTAGGCTCGCATAATGATACTATGGGCGATTGGCCTTGCTTCGATCATTAGCGGCCTAGAAAAGACCAGTTATGTTATATCTATTTTGCTTTTGGTTATGCTGTGGCACTATGTGCGGTTACATTGGTTGTTTCGTACATATTTGTAAAATTGGTTTTAAAATGATATGATTTCATTTAAAGTACTTCTGATTTCACATACTTGGTACTGTTGCTCGACCTCCTTGAGGCTGCGTTCGTAGCAGTAGAGTACTCGCTGTTGATCCCCTCACAGGATCAGTTTGACTTTTAGGAAAGCCCCATTTCTCGGAGGCTTGTCTTTTGGGTATGATCTCCCTGTCATTGTAGATTTATGTACATTCAGGGTATGGCGAGCCCCGTCCATATAGTTGTTTACATTCTAAGTGCAGTAGTCTGTTGTAAAGTTGGGATGTAACTTTTCACTCTTGATATATATATACATGCCGAAAGGCAATCTTTTCTTGGATAAACTGTTCTCCTTTCATAATTGTTTCATGTCTTATTTTTATATTCCGTTGGTTACTCTGATGTATGTCTACTTAGGTGCCCGGGTAAGGCACCAGTCACGGGCCCGGGTTCGGGTCGTGACAACTGGTGCCCTACCTGGGCACCCCTTACAGGTATACATCAGAGAATAGCAGCGGAACATACACAACTCAAAAAAATACTTAGACATTAAAATCAACAGGCTAGCCGATAAGGCCACCTTCCGTAAAATATACATAATAAAAGAGTACATTTTTTTTACAACCCAATCCACAGACATTCTGACCTCACAGAATAACAGCGTGGCGGGACAGGGCCACATGTACCCTGAATGTACAACAACCGACAATACCAGGGATAAGCCTCCGGAGTAATGGAGTTTCTCAACAGCTGAATCAGTGATCCTAAAAGTGAGGATCAGCAACCTGTACTCTACCTGCGACATGAACGCAGCCCCCCGAAGGAGGTCAGTACAACATGTACCAAATATGTGAAACTGAAAGTACTGTAGTGAAATCATAAGTCTAAAATAAAACTGGAGACATGTATGATAACTCATATAACAGTACAATGTGTCTTACTAACAATGAGAGTAAACAAGAGTATACTTTACTGCATAAAAATAGGAGGCTCATGAGCAAAGCAGGGCCACCCGCCCGCAGTATCATTAAGCAATCCTACTCCTGGGACTATTTCACCCGCAAGGGTCGTATGGACCCGCATGAGATATTTCTCGCATAGACTGTATCCGTCCGCATAGGTCGTGTAGACCCGCATGAGGTATTCCTCGCATAGGACTGGTCCGCCCCGCATGGGACTATTTCACCCGCATAAGCCCTTTCGGACCCGCATGAGGTATTCCTCGCATCATGAGTAGCAAATCCACGGAATATGCAAATGCCACAAACCCGGGGAATGACCCCGTAATGAATAATATATCACTAGCACAAACCGGCTATCATACATAACATAAGCACTACCGGCTTACCATACATAACATAAGCACTACCGGCTTATCATACATAACATAAGCAAGTTAAGAAATCCCCTAACTTCTTATTAGTCTTTTACATGTACACTCTCATTTTAGTTTACTTAAGGCACTAACATGTCATTATAAAAATCCGGGAATTTAATCCAAAGTACTACGTACTTCTACTCTTTTAAAAATGACTTTTTTTCATACAAAACTTCAAAGATACTAATAACCGTAGTATCAAGTCATAACTACATTTTAAGACAAGTCACAATACCTTTTAGAAATACATTTTCAGGCTTCTAAATCAAGTGACTTCTTTCTTTTAAAACCTTAAGCAATTGATGCCTTTAAATCAATTTGCCTTTCATTATTTCAAGTCATTTATCATACTTATATTACTTAGAGTAAACCACTCTTTTTAACTTTCCATAAAGCTATTATAACCAACTTCCCATAAAGCCGTTATACTAGCTTTATACCTTAGATACTTACATTATTCTTTATAACCAAGAGACTTAAACTTTCCAAAGAAAACAAGTATCATATACTTTCAAAATACTTTAAGTCTCTTAACTTTTAGAACCCAAGATATCCTTAATATTTTTAAACAAGTGAGTAAATTCCCTAACTCAACCAACTTGGACATTCTTAAAAATAAGCCAAGGATATCAAATGGACTAGATTGTCAAAATCTTGTACGTCTACCGTACTATACATTTACAACGTATTCATGCTCAAGAGATAAGAAAGTTCCACATACCTCTTCGGTTCAATCCACTTGCTAAGTCCAATATGCCGTACGTAGTATGTCAACCTATAATGACCATAATACGTCTATTAACTTCTTACTTCAAACGTAGAATATTCCAAGTGCAAAGTCACTAAATTCTACGGAAAATCGGACAACACTTCCTTTGTTTCTACATACTTTGCCACCTTTTTAAGGCCGAATTCAATAACCAAACACGCCACATTTAAGGCTCAACAATGTAGTTACCAATAGGGGATTACACGCCTACAAGACGTGTAAAATTCCGCCCCACAATTGACATCAAACTAGTCCAAAAATACAATGTCCATTCGGCAATTAGGGACAATAATACAATGTCTATTCCAATTCATTTTCAATCCAAGTTGTTTAGTATAACATGTTATAAAGCCGCAATTGATTATAACAACTATAATCTTCAAGTAGATAACATGCGACGATTCTATTCAACGACCAAATTGTAATTCAATTTCAAATGACTCAACATGTCATTTTCATATTTGAGCTTCTAAACTTCCATAACACTTATCAATATTCATAACGCATATCACATGATCATTTCTAACTTATCATAACATGGAATCTTCAATTACAAAAGTAAGACGAAGATTATTACCTCATTTAGCCCAAATATGATCCAAGATTACAAGTCGATCCTTAGAAACTTTAGCTCCTCTTTTCGACGTTCCAATCCACTCCAAGCAACCCTTAGAAGCTTATGAAGAACTCCTCTTCAAGTTCTAACTTCAAAGTTGAAGAACTCCTTAGGTTTTCGCCTTGCGACTAATACGAAAACACCACTTTTCTGGGATCTTTCTATTGAGATACTCTTACAATACCCTTATGAACCTTGGTTTAAAGTGTGGAGCCTATTGGACAATAAACAAAAAATTTCCCTTTGAAACAATGCCAATGCCGTGAGCCTCCTTAAGAGAGCAAGAACAAGATTTCAATTTTTTTTCTCTAAGTGTAGAATGACAAAGTATTGCTACTAGTATACTTAAATAACACTAGGAAGTGTCAAGATTAAAACAAATGGATGGCTTGGATGCATTTCACTAGGATCAAGCCCAAGTGGCCCTTTGACAAGTCAACAATGTCAAGCTCTTTGTCTTAGCAAGACTTGGTCATTTAAATTATGGTCAAATGACCATTTTATCCATGCCATTTTCGTCCAAGACCACTAAGGGGGTGACATGTCGCCTCCCGTTAAATGCAATATTTCATTTTCCGACAATTCCATAATTCCGATAAATTTTTACTCGTCTCCAATCTTAACATTTTTGAGTTCTTACGTACGTTCTTATAAACATATCCTAAAATTCTGGGGTGTAACATATATGTGGTTCTGTGGACCGCTAGAACCGGACCTCGCCACGACTCGATGCGGCTGCCGATCCGTGAACACCACGCCTCGGCGCGTAACCACGAAGAGGAAGACCCAGCAACTGATCTTGTCAGCTGAACCATACCACTCATGCTGCCTCTGGTCGGACAATCCCTCTTCAAATGGCCTTGCTGGCCACAAGATTAACAAGCTCCTGGAGGAACACGACACCCCCCCACGATGGGAATCACCACATCGACCACACCGAGGTATAAGTGGCCTCATCATTGGAACCGGTTCTGCGGGAACCCGAATCCTGCACGCCTCGAATGACCCGACCGATCAGACCTCCTGCCAGAAAATCGAGAAGGAGCACTGCATTCGGTGAAATGTGGACTGGCTCGCTTCGAGGTTGTCGCCTCGAAAATCACCACGAGACCTCTTTGCCCCGGCCTCTTGGTGGCTCGAGTCTAGTTGATCCTCTCTCTCTCTCTGTCCTCTATCCCCTGCGCATAAGCCTGCATCCTGGCAATATCCATACCTGGCTGAAGGGCCACTCCCAAGCATGCAGTAATCATATGACGGTCTAGCCCCATCACATAGCGATGAACAATGGTGAGCGCATATCTGGCCAATGAGTCAAACTCCAGGCTGTACTCTCTGATAGTCCTCCCATTCTGTCTCAGTGTCAAGAATCTATCCACGCAGGCTCTCCTCATCTCAGGAGGCAAAAAGTGATCCAGGAAGGCCTCTGTGAACTACTCCCAAACAGCTGGAAGAGCACCCTCACCTCTAGACATCTCCCATGACTCAAACCAGTTCAACGCAATATCACGTAACCGGTAAGAGGCTAGCACAACTGACTCAGTCTCCGAGACCCTAAGCACCTGCATAGTCCGCTGTAACTGCCGAATAAACTCCTGAGGATCCTCCTCAGATCTTGAACCATAGAACTCGGGTGGGTGGCAACCTAGAAAATCCCGAATCTGCAAATTGTCGGCTCTAGGGTTAGCTACCTGCTCCTGTCGGCGCTGCCCTGCCACTATGCTGGTCAATAACCGGATCTGCTATCCGTAATCTCTATACTCAGCCTCCGGTGGGCCAGAGGCTCGTGCAGGAACCTCTCGAGTTCTGCCGCTCTCGGCTCTCTATCTCGGCGTGGTGAACTCGCCGACCTCCCACAACCTCGGGCATAGTGCGTGCTCGAGTCCTACTAACCTCTGCGTACCACTAGCGACTCACTCTTGCCTTGCCCTTCGGGCCTGGTCGCACGTGGAGGCATAACTGATACATAAAAATAGGTCAGAGAGGATTCAACCTAATAAGACAGCTCTACTGCACGATCTCAGAGAGAGAAGAATGGAAACTAATCTTAAATGTCCTGCAGCCTCCTGATTATAGATGTGGTGCACAACACACCGATAATCAAGACTCTACTAGACACGGTCTGTAGACACTTTCCGAGGACTAACTGCTCTGATACTACTTTTGTCACGACCCGACCCCGGGCCCGCGACTGGTGCCCTACCTGGGCACCCCTTTCAGGTATACATCAGAGAATAGCAGCGGAACATACACAACACATATACATGTTTAGACAATAAACATCACAGGCTAGCCGATAAGGCCGCCTTCCATGATATATACATAACCAAAAGTAAAACAGTACAACTCTGTTCTTACAACCCAAACCACAAATGTGACTACAAACCTCTAGGAATAACAATTGTGGTGGGACAGGGCCCCGCCATACCCCTGAATGTACATAATATCCACAACATCAGGGAAAACCGTACCAAAAGATAAGCCTCCGGAGAAATGTAGCTTCTGAAACCTGATCAGTGATCCTAAGAATGAGGATCCACTACCTGCTTACCCCTACCTGCGGCATGAACGCAGCCCCCGAGGAAAGGGGGTCAGTACACAATATGTACCAAGTATGTAAAACTGAAAAATACTGCAATTTACATCATAAGTCAAAAATAAAGTTGGAGACATGTATGATAATCGAATTACAGTACACTGTGCCTTACTAACAATGAGAGTAATCAAGTATATCCTTTACTGCATAAAAATAGGAGGCTCGTGATCAAAGTAGGGTCACCCGCCCGTAGTATCATTAAGCAATCCTACTCTTGGGACTATTTCACCTGCATAGGTCCTACGGACCCGCAATGGAGAGATGCGCTCCGCATGGGACTATTTCACCCGCACAGGACTATTTCACCCACTTGGGCCCGGTGGGCCCGCAATGAGTACAAACGCCGCACTCGCATCATGGGTAGTAAATCCATGGAATTAGTAGTAACCCGGGGCTTTACCCCGTAAGAATAACATAGACTAGCACAACCGGCCATCATACATAACATAAGCGCTACCGGCTTATCATAACATAAGCAAGTTAAGAAATCCCCTAACTTCTTATTCATTGTATTTATTTACCCTCTCATTTAGTTTACTTAAGGCACTAACATGTCATTCTAAAAATCCGTGAATTTAACCCAAAGTGCTACGTACTTCTACCATTTTAAAATGACTTTTTTTCATATAAAACTTCCGAGATACTAATAGCCATAGTATCAAGTCATAACTACTTTTCAAGACAAATCACAATACCTTTTAGAAATACGTTTATAGGCTTCTAAATCAAGTGACCTCTTTCTTTTAAGACCTTAAGCAATTGATGCCTTCAAATCAATTTGCCTTTCGTTATTTCAAGTCATTTATCATACTTACATTACTTAGAGTAAACCACTCTTTTATTAACTTTCCATAAAGCTATTATAACCAACTTCCCACAAAGTCGTTATATTAACTTTATACTTTAGACAATTACTTTCTTCCATATATCCAAGGG
This sequence comes from Przewalskia tangutica, assembly GCA_029844215.1. Lineage (NCBI taxonomy): Eukaryota > Viridiplantae > Streptophyta > Magnoliopsida > Solanales > Solanaceae > Przewalskia > Przewalskia tangutica. The sequence continues at coordinate 84,571,252 of CM056731.1, forward strand.
ACTTATACTTTCAAACAAGACAAGTATCATATACTTTCAAAAATACTTCAAGTCCCTTAACTTTGAAAACTAAGACATCCTTAATACTTTTAAACAAGTGAGTTAATCTCCTACCTCACCCAACTTGGACATTCTTAAAACAAGTAAAGGATATTAAAATCTCGTACGTCTACCGTACTATATAGGTACAACTACTCATGCTCAAGAGATAGGAAAGTTCCACATACCTCTTCGGGTCAATCCACTTGCTAAGTCCAATATACCGCACGTAGTATGTCAATCTATAATGACCATAATATGTCTATTAACTTCTTACTTCAAACGTAGAATATTTTAAGTGCAAAGTCACTAAATTCTACGGAAAATCGGACAACACTTCCTTTGTTTCTACATACTTTTCCACCTTTTTCAAGGCCCGAATTCAATAACCAAACACGCCACATTTAAGACTCAACAATGTAGTTAACAATAGGGGATTACACGCCTACAAGACGTGTAAAATTCCGCCCCACAATTGATATCAAACTAGTACAAACTACAAGGTCAATTCGGCAACTTGAGGTATAACAACACAAATTCTTATCCAATTCATTTTCAATCCAAGTTGTTTAGTATAACATAGTATCAAGCCGCAATCGATTATAACTACTACAATCTTCAAGTAAGTAACATGCGACGATTCTAATTAACGACCAAATTGTATTTCAATTTCAAATGGCTAGAATGTCATTTCGGATTCTAGGCTTCAACTATCTATATCACTTATAAATCTTCAACACATAATACTTCATGCTAGTTAAAATGTAAGGCTACAACAATATGTAATCTTATAACACTTTAAGAGAACAAGATTGTTACCTCAACGAGCCTTATCCAACTTCAAGATCCGAAGTCGCTCCCTAGCAACTTAGAGCCTCTCCTTGACACTTCAATCCTCCACTTGAATCCCTTAGAAGATCACAAACAACTTTCCTTTAATCTTCCAATCCAAACCTATGAAAGCAACTAGGTTTTCACCTTGCGACTAATACGAAAACGATACTTTTCCGGGATTTTTCTATTGAGATACCCTTACAATATACTTAGGAACCTTGGTTTAAAGTGGGGATATTATTGGACAACAAACAAATTTTTTTCTTGTTTTGGAAACCTTGAACCCGAGAGCCCCTTAGTGTGTTCTTCAAATTTTCTTGAAAATTTAGCTAAGTGTGGAGCTTATCTTGCTACTAGTATACTTATATAACATAATGGAGGGCCAAGATTAGTACATATGTGTGGCTTAGATACATTTCACTAGGATCAAGCCCAAGTGGCCCTTTGACAAGTCAACTATATCAAGCTTCAAGACTTAGCAAGACTTGGTCATCTAATTTATGGTCAAATGACCCTTTTACCCATGTCAAAATCGTCCAAGTCCAATAAGGGGGGTGACACGTGTCTCCCTCCCATTCGTAGAAATATTCCGTTTTCCGACAATTCCATAATTCCGATAAATTTTTACTAGTCTCAAATCTTAACATTTTTGGATTCTTACATACGTTCTTATAAACATGTCCTGGAATTACGGGGTGTAACAGTTATCTCATCCAAGAGGTTTCATGTCACCTTCGTGTACGGACTCCACACGATCGCCGATAGACGGGGCTTATGGGGGAAGTTGAGGGAGTACGGGACCACTATGACTGATTCGTGGCTAGTACTTGGTGATCTCAACACGGTTTATGGAGGAGGATGAGCGTTTCAATATGGCACCCATCTCCAACTATGACACAAAGGATATTGTTGATTGTTGCCGGGATTTGAGCCTTACGGATTTGATATCGACGGGATGTGAGTTCACGTTTACCCGTAGAGATACATTGAGCAAGCTCGACAGGGCCCTCATTAATACTCATTGGTTACAAGCTGGTTGGTATGGAAATGCATATTTCCATCAGTCCGGGCCCTTCTCGGACCATATGCCGTGCATTATCACTATTTTGAATCGTTCGAGAATTCATAATAGACCCTTCAAGTTATTCAACATGTGGGCTACTCACGAGAAATTCGGAAGGATTATGACGGATGCTTGGGAGCAGAATATGATGGCAATGCCCAATTTGGGTTATGCCAGAAGTTACTTAGCCTTAAAGGACCCTTAAATCAGCTCAATGAGAAAGACTTCTCTCATATCTCTTCTCGGTTGTTATACCCCGTATTTTCCAGAGTATATACGTGAGGGTGTACGTATAAAAGTTTAAGCCTTAAGTTAGGCAAGGACCAAAAATTTTGTGCACAACACACGAAAAGAATCGTTTTCCGACGAAACGTTTTCCAAACTTTGCGAAGGGAAAAATACGGCTATGTCATTTATTATTTTTGCGGATTTTTCCGAGAGATGAAATATTTTGGACCAACGAGAGGGTGACACTTGTCCCTCAAGTGGACGGCATTGGGAGGGCATTCCTTGCTGCAGGACATTTAGGATTGGTTTCCATTCTTCTCATTCTGAGATCGTGCCTTAGAGCTGTGTTGTAAGTTGGACCCCTCTGACGTATCTCGTTTTACGATTATGCCTCGCGCCAAGGCAACCCGGCCCAGATGGGCAAGCGGCCGAGGCTGCTAGTAGGATCTGAGGAGTACGAGGGCGCAGCCTGACTGAGATTGTGCTTGACGGCGAGTTTTGCGGCCGCCACGGCCAGTGAGTTTAGAGCGCAACGATGGGCGATGAGACAACGATGCACGAGCCTCGGTCCGCGGCACAGGCGAGGAGATGGGTTACAAGGAGATGGCGATTGCTAGCCAAGATTGTGGCGACAGAGATAAGTGGGCCAGCAGCAGTTCGATAGTACCATGGTTCACCCAAGATCGGATAGTTTGAGGCTACGGGACTTCACGAGTTGTAGCCGCGAGTTCTGGGTCGAGGCACGAGGATGATCCGAGGAGTTCATCAAGCGATTCTGACGGATAATGAGGGTAATCAAGGCTTGGAGACCGAGTCGGTGGTCTTAGGTTCGCATCGGCCGCGTGATCTGCGATCGTGGTTTGGTCGTGGGAGCTGTCCCGGGGAGAGTATGCACTTCCGGCCGTTTGGGACGAGTTCTCAGGGGCATTTCTTGCACACTTCTTGCCGCCACAGATGAGGAGGGCTCGGGCCGACAGATTTTTGATGTTGGCGAGCGGGCGTCTGATTCGGGAGTACAATGTGGAGTACGACTCATTGGCTCGGTACGTCCCCGCTGTAGTAGCTGATATGGAGGACAGAGTAAACCGCTACGTCACCGAGCTAGTTGACTACTTGGCATAGGCTTGTTCGGGTGTAGCTCTTCAGCCGGGCATGGACATTGCCCGCATGCAGGCTTATGCACTTGGGTGTGAGGAGCGGAGAGGTCGACGGAATGACCAAGATCAGCAGAAGAGGCGAGCAGCAGGTCTTTTGGCGACTTTCGGAACGCCTCGGAAGACTAGTTATGCACCTTCGCCAGTACAGAGTGGTCCTCCACAACCTTCAGGGCGTTCAAGGTATTCAGGAGCAGGTCAGAGCTCCATGGGTTCAGGTTTCCAGGGGAATAGGGGTGTTGGCCAGATGCAGTCACCCCTACCTCGGTGTGGTCGATGTGGTAGACCGCATTTCGGGGAATGTCGTGGTGCCAAGGGAGCTTGTTATTTTTGCGGCCAGCAGGGCCATTTTGCGAGGAACTGCCCGACCAGGGGTAGCACGAATGTTACGACTCGACCTTCGTGGATCGATGGCTGGTTCATCACCGCTCACTATCGCCTGCAGTAGGCGCCGTGATTAGAGTAAAGCGGTAGATTCAGGTATATCCTTAACCCTCTAGAGTTTTGTATGCTTGATATGATGATCTTATTGTATGCGATATACGGATAGCGTTGTGTTATTTGTGAGTTAGAAAACATGGTTAGTTGGAAGGATAAGTATGGGGGCAGGGAAAGTGTGAACCTTAGAATATTTCACGATTGAGACCTTAGATGTAAGGCCGTCTTGAGAAAAGGATTTTGCAAATGATTCTTGTCGGAGTGCATTATATGCCTAGAATGTATTAGTGTGATAAGTCCATGGGTAGTGAGATGGAAGTGGTAGCTTTCATGATGAGAATTAGTAAGATTGTTCCGGATCGAGAAACTAGAGAGTTCGGCACGATAGAGGGTCGGGTTGAGGGAGTATTGCGGGTCAGCTCGTAACCCTGTTTAAGGTGGGGTCAGTTCTGGGTGGTCCCACCAGGTGGTAGGGTCACGAGGGTGCTAGGCCCAAGTTTAGATGACCATCGTATGAGTTCGTGGATATGTTCGACCAGAATCGGATCGTGAAGGCCGGGAACGGCCTTAAAGGAGATTAAGGTTAGTAAGATGACCAAGTTTGGAGGTAGTGACTCGGAGATTTTGAAAAGCGATGACTGAAGTATGGTACGTATACTAGAAGAGTTCAAGTGTTCGAGAAGGGTACGACAAGTAAGGAAGGAAGAGAACGTGTGTTATTTTGTGGCCAGGTGCGGCGTCGGCAACTTGTTAGAGGAACTTTATCGTTATCCCTCGTGGAAGGAACATTCGGGACGAATGTTTCTAAGGAGGGGAGAATGTTATACCCCGTATTTTCCAGAGTATATACGTGAGGGCGTACGTATAAAAGTTTAAGCCTTAAGTTAGGCAGGGCCAGAAAATTTTGTGCCTGACACGAAAGAATCGTTTCGACTAAACGTTTTCCAAACTGCGAAGGGAAAAATACGGCTATGTCATTTATTATTTTTGCGGATTTTTCCGAGAGATGAAATATTTTGGACCAACGAGAGGGTGACACTTGTCCCTCAAGTGGACGGCATTGGGAGGGCATTCCTTGCACGTTTTTTGTGCTTTCTTTTGGTCAAGGGTTAGGTAGGATATTTTGTGTAGTAGATGGATAAGGACACATGGATAAATCCTCACCCTACACTTGCACCACACTTGTCTTGATCTTGGCCATTGGTTGGCCTATAAATATCCCCCTTAGTTGATGAACTTCTTCATCCACAAAATCTTTTCTAAGTCTTAAAATCCCTTCCCCCCCTCTCTTGAGAGCTCTAGCCGAGAGCACCTCCCCCCCTTCCTAGTTATGCTAGCGAAACCCCTCCCTTTGTAAGGCCTTGTGGCGAGAGGTACCCCCGCTTCCTAGTGGTGCTAAGCGAGAGGTACCCCCACTAAAGTGTTCTCGTAAAAATACCCTTCCCTTGGTTGAGAAATACTTCTCCAAGTATTGTTGTTATGCCAAAATACTCTAGCCCAAATACCTTGTAGTATTCCAAGGTTACACTTATACTAAAAGCCCAGAAATACTATTATACTTCCCTTCAGTCACTAAACGAAACCCTAAGGAAAATCTTCACAGTTGGTTGAAGTATTAGGAAGAAGTTTCGTAGAACTTCTAAGGGTTGTTTGGAGCGGGTTGGAGCACCCGGAGTAGGAGCTAAACATTGCTCAGGATCGACATTAAACTTGGATAATTTTGGGCTTACCGAGGTAAATAATCCTATCCTTCTATTGTAATTGGAAATTACATACTGTAGTTGTATAGAAATGAATATAAGATTCATAGAAAAGAATTGAACTGTAATAGAAGGATATTACAGAAAAGACTTGAACTGAAATCACATCAGAAGAATATTAAAGTAGAAGATTAAACTGTACTTACATAGGACTGTATTTCTGATGAACTTATAACCTTTATTGGTTGAATGTTCTGCGAGTAGCATGTACTACTTGGAAGGTGGACAAGGCTAGCCGGGTTATAGTCGTGGAGCGTTTTGCTAATAGTCGATAATCGTCGCGAGGTATGTGATTCTTCCTATCCTCTTGAGCATGAAGTATTTTAAAAGAATATATATATAGTACGGTAGACGTACGTGTGTTAACTGAATGTAGTTTTACGGCAATGTCTTTTGACTTAAGCCTGAATAATAAGAATCTGGAAGTATTTTAAAAGAATATATATAGTGCGGTAGACGTACGTGTGTTAACTGAATGTAGTTTTACGGCAATGTCTTTTGACTTAAGCCTGAATAATAAGAATCTTGAAGTATTTCAAAAGAATTAAGAATCCTTTTTGAAAGAAGAATAATACTTGGTTTGAAAGTTTAAGAGTTATACTAGCTTTATGGGAAGTTAGGTATAACGACTTAAGAGAGATAAAAAGAATGGTTTATTGATTTTAAGAAGTTAAGAGACTTGATCTTAAAAGATAAGAGACTTGGCTTAATTGAATTAATATGAATTTTGTTAAAAAGTGTGAAACCTCATTCGTGAGTAATGAGTACTTGGTTTTTAAAAGGAATAATGTTTCTTGATTTGAAATCGAATAAGTATCGAACAAACCACTGCAGCGCTAATAAAGGGAAATGTATTGAATAATTAAGTATTATTAAAACCAGTAGAAACCTCCATCTGCATAGAAGCTAAGATGAGACAAAATGATATTACATTTCCTAGATCATGGCTGTTTTTATAAGATTGTTATAAACAAAGAATAACCTACTCACACATAGGGCTTATTGTTTTAAAGGGGAGTACGTTATTTGATTAAGACTATAAACTATGAAATCTTTCCAAACTAAAAGACGTGAGTATCTGAAATTAGGCAAACTTGAACTTTTGGAAAAGAATGTTGTTACTTGACGTTGTTCTAGAAAGTGTAAGCCACTTGGTTAAAACAGTGTAAAGTACTTGATTTTAAAACATGAACGTATTTGGCACTACGGATAATAGTATCGAGTTGTTTTTACGTAAAAAGAGGTCTTTTTGAAAGGATTAATGTATGTAGTACTTTGGGGTTAAAACCCGGATTTGTTGTAATAAAATAAGAGTCTATAAGTATGTTGAACTTGCCTATGTTTGTAGTAATAGTCTTTGTTGTGCAAGTGTTGTATTTACGTACTCTGGCGTCTCGTTGGAGGTAGGCTATCTGACTGATTGATGGACATACTGACACGATGGGTGGCCCACGGGTATGCTTCCATTAGGAGTGTGATGTTGTTACATGGACATGTCTGCACCGATGCAGAATTCCGGGGGCATGCGGCCATGCGGCGGGTTAATCACCCGATATATTGTTATTGTTGTTACATGGACATGTCTGCACCGATGCAGAATTCCGGGGGCATGCGGCCATGCGGCGGGTTAATCACCCGATATATTGTTATTGATGTTACATGGACATATATCGCCGTCTGAGAATTAGGGGCATGCGGCCGTGCGGCGGGTTAATCACGATATATTGTTATTGTTGTTACATGGACATACGCGCCGTCACGCAGTCCGGGGGCATGTGGCCATGCGGCAGGGTTGATCACCCGGTGTATTGGTATTATTGTTACATGGACATGTCTGCACCGATGCAGAATTCCGGGGGCATGTGGCCATGCGGCAGGGTTGATTACCCGGTACCTTGTTATTATTGTTGCATCCTGGGCATATGCGCGATGGAGAATTTGGGGCATGTGGCCAAGATGCGAACATGATTGATGTTGTGGGCGTGAGACCCGTAGTTATATTTGAGTGATGACTTTGGCGTGACTCGCGACTTAAGCGCGTTTAAGATTTAAATCTTGTATTTTGGTTATCATATATGTCTCTGCTTTATATAGTATTATGATTTAACTACGATATTTTGATTTCACATACTTGGTACTGTTAGATCGACCTTGTCACGACCCGACCGCGGCATCGTGCCCTACAGGCACCGCATCGGTATACATCGAGAGAATAGCGTGGAACATACACAACATACAAAAAAACTTAGACAAGAACCAACAAAGCTAGCCGATAAGGCCACCTTAGTAAAATATACTCAATCGAGAAATAGAAACGATACATTTTCTTTTCTTTCACCCAATCCACAATGTGACTACAGACCTCTAAGAATAACAACTCTGGCGGGGCGGGGCCTCCATACCACAGATGTACAACAACCGACAATACCGAGGATAAGCCTCGAAATGAAGGAGCTTCTCAGCGGTGACAGTGATCCTAAGGCGAGGATCAAGAACGTACTTTACCTGCGGCATGACGCGGCCCGAAGGAGGTCGATCTAACATGTACCAAATATGTGGCGAAATGCGTAATGAAATCATAAGTCTAAAATAAAGCGGAGACATGTATGATTACTCGATTAACGATACATTGTGCCTTACTAACAATGAGAGTAAATAGGAGTATACTTACAATATAAAGTAGGAGGCTCACGATCAAAGCGGGACCACCGCGCAGATGTCATTAAGCAATCCTATTCCCGGGACTATTTCACGCGTAGATCGCGTGGACCCGCGTGAGGTATTCCTCGCATAGGTTGTACCGCCGCGTGGGACTATTTCACCGCGTAAGCCCATGGGACTCGCATGAGGTATTCCTCGCATAGGTCATGCCGCGCGTGGGACTATTTCACCGCATAAGCCCATAAGGACTCGCGTGAGGTATTCCTCGCATCATGGGTAGCAAATCCGGAAGCTTGGTGGTATAACGTCTTGGGGTTTACCGCCGTTTATACTCTTACCACAGGCGGGTGGTATAACGTCTTGGGGTTTACCTCATTTATACTCTTACCCTAGCTCAACCGGCCATCATACATAACATAAGCCTACTGCTTATCATACAATAAATAAGCAAGTTAAGAAATCCCCCTAACTTCTTATTAGCCTTATTCATATACATTCTCATTTTAGTTTACTTAAGGCACTAACATGTCATTATAAAATCCGGGAATTTAACCCAAAGTACTACGTATTTCTATTCTTTTAAAAATGACTCTTTTTCATATATAACTTCCAAGATACTAATAACCGTAGTATCAAGTCATAACTACTTTTCAAGACAAGTCACGATACCTTTTAGAAATACATTTAGGCTTCTAAATCAAGTGACTTCTTTCCTTTAAAACCTTAGGCAATTGATGCCTTAAATCAAATTGCCTTTCAATAAAATCAAGCCATTTATCTTTCCATAAAGCCAATATAACCAACTCCCCATAAAGTCGTTATATTCACTTTATGCATTAGTCAAGTACAATTTCCTATCCAAGGGACTTATACGTTTAAAACGAAACAAGTATCGCATACTTTAAAACTCTTCAAGTACCTTAACATACTTAAATTACTTAGAGTAAACCACTTTTTAAACTTTCCATAAAAACAAGTATCAAAATACTTTCAACATACTTAAAGTCTCTTAACTTTGAAAACCAAGATATCCTTAACATTTAAACAAGTGAGTTAATTCCCTAACTCAATCAACTTGGACATTCCTAAAATAAGCCAAGGATGTCAAATGGACTAGATTGTCAAAATCTTGTACGTCTACCGTACTATATACGTGAAACTAGTCATGCTCAAAAGATAGGAAAAGTTCCACATACCTCTTCGGGTCAAACCACTTGTCAAGTACAAATTCCGCGTAGTATGTCAACCTATAATATTCACAATACGTCCATTAAGGCCTTACTTCAAACGTAGAATATTATAAGTGTTAAGTCTCTAAATTCTACGGAAAATCGGACAGCACCTCCTTTGTTTTTACTAACTTTGCCACCTTTTCCAAGGTCGAAATACAATAATCAAAGCGACCGATTGGCTCACAACAATATAGAAGGTAATCAAATGCCAATGAATAACCAAACAGCCCCAATTGGCTCACGATAATATAGAAGGTAATCCATGCAAATGAATAACCAAACAGCCCCAATTGGCTCACAATAATATAGAAGTTAAAACAATGCAAAAGAATAACCAAACGACCCCAATTGGCTCACGATAATATAGAAGGTAATCGATGCAAATGAATAACCAAACGACCCAATTGGCTCACAATAATATAACAATACCAATTCTTATTTAATTTCCATTTCAATCCAAATGGTTTAGTATAACATGATATCAAGCCGCAAATCGATTACAACTACTACAATTCTCAAGTAGGTAAACATGCGACGATTCTAAATTAACGACCAAAATTGCATTTCAATTTCAAAAGGCTAATCATGTCATTTTCGGTTCTAGGCTTCTACAATCCATGTCACTTATCAAACTTCATAACACAAATCACATGATCACTTCTAACTTATAATAACGTGGAATCTTCAATTACAAAAGTAAAACGAAGATTATACCTCAATTAGCCCAATTATGATCCAAGATCACAAGTCGCTCCTTAGCAACTTTAGCTCCTCTTTTCGACGTTCCAATCCACTCCAAGCAACCCTTAGAAGCTTAAGAATAACTCATCTTCAAGTTCCAACTTCAAAGTTGAATAACCCTTTAGGTTTTCGCCTTGCGACTAAAACGAAAACGCCTCTTTTCCGAAATATTTCTTTTGAGAAAACCTTACAATACTCTTAGGAACCTTGGTTTAAAGTGGGGGAATTATTGGACAAGAATTGGAAATTTTCCTCTTGGAAACTTGTCAAAACCGTGAGCTTCCATAGTGAGCAAGACAAGATTTCAATTTTTTTTCTAATTGTAGAGAATGACAAAGTCTTGCTACTAGTAAGCTTATATAACAAAATGGAAGGTCTAGATTAGTACATATGGATGGCTCGGATGTGTTTCACATGGATCTTGCCCAAGTGGCCCTTGGACTTTTAGTCAACAATGTCAAGCTAAGTCATTTGCAAGACTTGTCTTCCTAACAATGGTCAAATGACCCTTTTGTCCTTGATAAATTTCGTCCAAGACAACATAAGGGGTGACACGTGTCGCCCTCCCATTAAATCCTGATATTTCGTTTTCCGACAAATCCAAAATTCCGATAAATTTTACTCGTCTCAAACCTTAACATTTGAGTTCTTGCGTACGTTCTTAAAAACATATCCTGGAATTTCCGGGGTGTAACATTCTTCCCCCCTTAGAAACATTCGTCCCCGAATGTTCTTTCGGGAGTCCAACTTAAAGATAGCGACATAGTCTCCTTACAACCCCTACATACCAATAATGCCACAGGTGGCCACATACTAAAATGCCAACCTGAACCCCATGTGTCAACGTCGGTTATCTGCATAAAGCTTCTGCTGACTCTAAGCTTACAAATAATCTTTCCCGGATAAGCTTCGCCTTATCCACAGCCCGCTGAATCAAGTCTGGACCAAATAACTGAACCTCGCCCATGCCGAACCCACCAACCGGCGATCTACACTTTCTTACATACAAGGCCTCATCCTGGGTCATCCGAATCTTTGGAAGGGTATGCATTATTGTACTCAACACAACAAGAGACAATTAACCCTCGGCTATTTCGAAATCAAGAACACAGGCGCGTCATCCTCGGGTGCTGGATAGTACGCCTTGCCTGTCGTCGATGCGAGGTGTAATGCAACACGAGACTCACTGTGTCCTAATCCTCTGAAAAACCTCGAAGTTATCCGTAACCGAGCTCATCTGTCGGTCATCATAAACGTAGGAACCCCGTGCAGTCTCACAATCTCTCTGCTATACAAGCAAGCATAATCCTCAGCCGAGTAAGGGGTCCCAAATCCGAAAGAACACGGCTGGTTTGACCTAATTACCATGACCCCGGAGTCGCACTTCTCCGTACGATGCCACCCTGTAACAAGATCTATATTAATTACCTCTCATATCTAGGTTGGGATTTCAATCGCCTGCAATAGCCCACTGGGCTTCTGGTGCTCAACCATGACCTGCTACTATCTCGGACACTAAGCAGTAACTCCGCTATGTCCCTTTTCCGGTCATCTTACCCATACATACTTCTGAGGTCACGACACGACTTAGTCGACCCCAAACAATTAGGGCAATAAGCACTGCGTGCCTCCCCTAAAACCTGCTGACTAGTCCTGCAGCACCGGGTACACGCAATCTATCCTCATCTCACAGCACCCCATCTGGTGCTACTCAACCAGGCTCTTCTCTCCTCGGAGAGTCGTATCTCGATACCGTATCATAACTGGATCCTCAAATTGTCGCCTCTTTACTTCCTCAACGATGGAAGACTCGGCAACCTCTCGGATCTGAACTTCATTAACCTTGGAAACCAATAATCGAACCCCTAGGCTCGGTAACTGAAGAATCTTACGGACTACATCCTGTCTATTTGGCTGCCCATGGCGGACTACCCTTAGTCCATCACAAAGAGTATATGTAATCGTCTTGGCTTTCCCGGATGGTATAGGATATCAATATCACAATCCTCGAGTAACTCTAACCACCATCGGTGTCGCAAATTCTCTTGCCTCGACCTGCAGATATACGAGGCTTTTGTGGTGCGCACAAGTATCCACATGAAGTCAGATATACGTCATGCCCCCAAATCTTCAAGGCATGATTTAGCGCCAACTCTAAATCGTGAGTGGCGCAATTTCCTTTCCCGCTTCCCTAACTAATGGAAAACATAGGTTCTAACCTTATCGGGTTGCGTCGACACAACAGCCTAACACCCAACGTGTTATCATCAAAACCTAACCTCTAGTCTTTCGAGGAGTTAGAATTGTAGTCGTGGTCAACTTGTCTTCCAATAGCGAAAGTCTTTCTCATTCCTGCGAAATATTCGGGTATCCTTAATCTCACTTATGGTTCCTGTTTCCCTTTTTGTTGCAACCAAACTTGGTCACTAAACTTAGACTTAATTCCTTTGCTTGCCTCATGGCTAAGACTTACTGTCAATCACAATTTAGGGGGGGAGGTTTCCTTGATCTCGTCAAGTAGTAACCCGGTTTTCCTTTCCCAGTTTGTAGAGCCTATAACTAGGTGTTACCACATTTTCTCGAAATGTTCTTACCTCCCATTATTTACTAATGGTCTTTACACTAGTCTGGGGTAAACATATCTCGTGCAACCTATTTTTAACCATAGTCGTATTCTCCTTTATTATTCTGGTCATATCCTGCGTCTAACAACATGGGTACATGCAACCCCATAATACGCGAACTGTCCTTTTTCGTGGGGAAGAGAACTTATCTCCCTATCTTGAACTTTCCTTGGAGTCACAACCCTACTCATTGGGTCCTCTTGCGGTCCAGTAATTAGCTAATCATCACGCCCCGCCTTTAAGTTCGTGTAGATTTTTCCAACCTACCAAAGATGCCCTCAGCTTTCCGCCGGCAGCACTCGTACTTATTTTTATTCTTGCCTTGTACATTTTCCTGAAATTATCCGGAAGGTCGTGGCCCTGACCGCCACACCAAACCAACTCCAAGTACCCCAAGGGCACTTAAAATAACTTCCTCCAAATTCAATTATTACATACTTCTGCGTCAATTTACCCCAGTAAACAAGTCACGCGGACTTAAAAAGAAAACAATGTCAAAGAATGAAGGATAATTCATCGTTACCACCACTTCTCTTCCTTTCCACTCGATGGCAAACTGCAGGAAGCGTACCGAATCAATCTCTCTTATGTAGTCCACGTTGGCATAACAAGAGGCCAACTAGCCCGAACTCATAATGACCTCAATGCGTCATAATTGACTCTTTGGGTCCAACGACTTTATCGTTACTGTCAATTATTATCTAACGCTCGGCTACCACCCAACACTCACGGGTGTAGTCACCTCGAAAGGTCCTCATGGATTCGGGTTCCATTTCCTTATTCTTGGTTGCTCTCTTTCTTCGGTCGTACTCTTCCGTACTCCCAAACTTATTCTAGCGTCGACATAGCCTTCATCTTGTTTGGGCCTCAAATCTGGAGTTACTAAATTAAACAATACAAGGCCCATTTCGGCTCTCACAACCTGGTTCCGGTGGAACACGTCCACGAACCCGTAAAATGACTAACTAAACTTGGGCCTTGCACCCTCGTGACCCTGTCACATAGCGGGACTACTACTAATCGATCCCATTTCCTTTGAGTTATGGGCGACCCTAAATAGATCTGACCGACTGCGTCGTGCTTAACTCTTTTCCTAGGTCTGTCTTAACTTTTTACTACAGAAGGCCTTATATACCTAAGGTCTCGGTGGTTATCAACATTTTAGGCTCGCAATTTCCATGCTCCAAGCCTATCTTATCTCGACCCGTGGTACAAGAACTTCTCGTAATATCATAATCGTGTTGTCTTGACCACAACAACCATACTTTCTTCGTCCGGATCTCGCCCGTACAATTCCCTTAAGCATACCACGTAGCTTAAGTTGCTAACATAGTATTCCACTTAGTCTCTTAATTAACTTCTTAAGGGTCCATTACCTTTTCCGATAACTCATCATTTCCTAATTATTTCAAATTAGCACGTAAAACCTTGATGAGAATTCATTAAACTGTTTCATACCTTCCCGGTATTTATTTAGTCCCTTCCAAATCCTGGTAATCTAAATCATTCTGGGCAACACGCGTCTGACCCTCATATATAAATTCGCATAGTTGTATGTCACAATACCAACTACAACCATTACCAACCTGGATACGAAATCCACGTAATCCTTCCTGGGTCACTGCTGCCTTTCTCGTAGCTGCAAACAATCATAACTTGTTAGGGAGAGACGACCCTAACCATACAGCTCTATCGCACGATCTTAGAGTGAGAAGAATGGAAACCAATCCTAAATGTCCTGCAGCCTCCTGATTATAGATGTGGTGCACAACACACCGATAATCAAGACTCTACTAGACACGCGGTCAGACACTTTCAGAGACTAAGCGCTCACGATACCACTTTGTCACGACCCGACCGGGCGATGGTGCCCTACACAGGCACCCGCTCGGTATACATCAGAGACTAGCAGCTGAACATACACATCATACAAATAAACTTAGACAGTAACCAACAAAAGGCTAGCCGATAAGGCCACCTTCCGTAAATTATACTCAATCCAGAAATAGAGGTACATTTTCTTTTCTTTACCCAATCCTGATGTGACTACAGACCTCTAAGAATAACAACTCGCGGGACGGGGCCCTCCATACCACGAATGTACAACAACCGACAATACTGAGGATAAGCCTCCGAAATGAAGGAGAGCTTCTCGGCAAACAGGTGATCCTAAGAGCGAGGATCAGAATGCACTTTACTGCGGCATGAACGCGGCCCAGGAGGTCGATAACATGTACCAAATATGTGGCCCGAAATCTTGTAATGAAATCATAAGTCTAAAATAAAGCGGAGACATGTATGATTACTCAATTAACGACAATCGTGTGCCTTACTAACAATGAGAGTAAATAGGAGTAAACTTACAATATAAAGTAAGAGGCTCACGATCAAAGCAGGACCACCCGCCCGCAGTATCATTAAGCAATCTTATTCCTGGGACTATTTCACCCGCATAGATCGCGTGGACCCGCATGAGGTATTCCTCGCATAGTCGCACTACCGCATGGGACTATTTCACCCGCATAAGCCCATAAGGACTCGCATGAGGTATTCCCCGCATAGGTTGTACCCGCCCGCATGGGACTATTTCACCCGCATAAGCCCATAAGGACTCGCATGAGGTATTCCTCGCATCATGGGTAGCAAATCCACGGAAACAGGTGGTATAACGTCTTGGGGGGTTTACCCCTCATTTATACTCTTACCCTGAAGCAGGTGGTATAACGTCTTGGGGGTTTACCCCTCATTTATACTCTTACCCTAGCTCAACCGGCCATCATACATAACATAAGCCCTACCGGCTTATCATACAATAAATAAGCAAGTTAAGAAATCCCCCTAACTTCTTATTAGCCTTATTCATATACATTCTCATTTTAGTTTACTTAAGGCACTAACATGTCATTATAAAATCCGGGAATTTAACCCAAAGTACTACGTATTTCTATTCTTTTAAAAATGACTCTTTTCATATATAACTTCCAAGATACTAATAACCGTAGTATCAAGTCATAACTACTTTTCAAGACAAGTCACGATACCTTTTAGAAATACATTTAGGCTTCTAAATCAAGTGACTTCTTTCCTTTAAAACCTTAGGCAATTGATGCCTTAAATCAAATTGCCTTTCAATAAAATCAAGCCATTTATCTTTCCATAAAGCCAATATAACCAACTCCCCATAAAGTCGTTATATTCACTTTATGCATTAGTCAAGTACAATTTCCTATCCAAGGGACTTATACGTTTAAAACGAAACAAGTATCGCATACTTTAAAACTCTTCAAGTCCCTTAACATACTTAAATTACTTAGAGTAAACCACTCTTTAAACTTTCCATAAAAACAAGTATCAAAATACTTTCAACATACTTAAAGTCTCTTAACTTTGAAAACCAAGATATCCTTAACATTTAAACAAGTGAGTTAATTCCTAACTCAATCAACTCGACATTCCTAAAATAAGCCAAGGATGTCAAATGGACTAGATTGTCAAAATCTTGTACGTCTACCGTACTATATACGTGAAACTAGTCATGCTCAAAAGATAGGAAAAGTTCCACATACCTCTTCGGGTCAAACCACTTGTCAAGTACAAATTCCCGCCCGTAGTATGTCAACCTATAATATTCACAATACGTCCATTAAGGCCTTACTTCAAACGTAGAATATTATAAGTGTTAAGTCTCTAAATTCTATGGAAAATCGGACAGCACCTCCTTTGTTTTTACTAACTTTGCCACCCTTTCCAAGGTCGAAATACAATAATCAAACAGCCCCAATTGGCTCACAATATTTCGTTTTCCGACAAATCCAAAATTCCGATAAATTTTACTCGTCTCAAACCTTAACATTTGAGTTCTTGCACGCGTTCTAAAAACATATCCCGAATTTCCGGTGTAATGCACTTTTCGGGGCTGCGTTCATGCCGCAGGTAGAGGTACATCGGTTGTTGATCCTCGCTCTTAGGATCGCAGTTCAGCGTTGGGAAGCTCCGTTCCTCCGGAGGCTTATCTTTTGGTATGTTACCCTGAGTTGTAGGTTCTTGTACATTCAGGGGTATGGCGGGGCCCTGTCCCGTCATGTTGTATAAAAACTCTTAGAGGTCTGTAGTACTGTTGTGGGCAGAGTTTGTAAAAAAAGGATAACTGTTCGGGTTTTTATGTATATATACAGAAGGCACCTGTTTTGGTTAGCCTGTTTATTTATCATATCTCTTGTTTCATGTTTATGTTTTATTTCCGCTGATTTTCTCTGATGTTGTATCACTAGGGTGCCCGGGGTAAGGCACCAGTCACGGGCCCGGGTTCGGGTCGTGACAAAAGTGGTATCAGAGCAGTTAATCCTCGGAAAGTGTCTACAGACCGTGTCTAGTAGAGTCTTGATTATCGATGTGTTGTGCACCACATCTATAATCAGGAGGCTGCAGGACATTTAGGATTGGTTTCCATTCTTCTCATTCTGAGATCGTGCCTTAGAGCTGTGTTGTAAGTTGGACCCCTCTGACGTATCTCGTTTTTACCAGTTATGCCTCCGCGCAAGGCAACCCGGGCCCAGATGGGCAAGGCAGCCGAGGGAGCTGCTAGTAGGATACAGAGGAGTACGAGGGCGCAGGCCCGGTCAGTACCTGAGATTGTGCTTCAGACGGCGAGTTTTGCGACGCCGCCGGCCCCAGCAGAGTTTAGAGCCGCAGATGGTGATGAGACAACGATGCACGAGCCTCGGTCCCACACAGGCAGGAGATGGGTTACAAGGAGATGGCACAGTTGCTAGCCAGGATTGTGGCCAGACATGAGGATAGGCCGACGCAGTTAGATAGTACCCATGGTTCACCCAAGATCGGATAGTTTGAGGCTACGGGACTTCCTGAGTTGTAGCCCGCCAGAGTTCTACGGGTCGAGGCCTGAGGATGATCTGCAGGAGTTCATCTGACAGTTACAGCGGATAATGAGGGTAATTAAGGCTTCGGAGACCGAGTCAGTGGTCTTAGGTTCGCATCGGCTGCGTGATACTGCAATGATCGGTTTGATTCGTGGGAGCTGTCCCGGGGAGAGTATGCACTTCCGGCCGTTTGGGACGAGTTCTCAGGGGAATTTCTTGCACACTTCTTGCCGCCACAGATGAGGAGGGCTCGGGCCGACAGATTTTTGATGTTGAGGCAGAACGCGTCTGATTCGAGTACAATGTGGAGTTCGACTCATTGCTCAAGACGTCCCAGAGTAGCCGAGCATGGAGGACAAAGTACACCGCCACGTCACCGGCTAGATGACTACTTGCAGGCTTGTTCGGTGTAGCTCTTCAGCCGGGCATGGACATTGCCCGCATGCAGGCTTATGCACTTGGGTGTGAAGAGCGGAGAGGTCGACGGAATGACCAAGATCGCGAAGAGGCGAACAGAGGTCTTTGGCGACTTTCGAGGCGGACCGTCTCAAGAAGCTAGTTATGCACCTTCGCCGATCTGAGTGGTCCTCCACAACCTTGTAGCGTTCAGTATTCAGGAGCGGTCATAGCTCCACGGGTTCAGTTTCGAGGAATAGGTGTTGGCGGACGATACCCCTACCTCGGTGTGGTCGATGTGGTAGACCGCATTTCGGAATGTCGTGGTGCCAAGGAGCTTGTTATTTTTGCGACAGCGGGCCATTTGCGAGGAACGCCGACTGTGGGTAGCACGAATGTTACGACTCGGCCTTGAGATCGGTGGTTCATCACCTTCACTAGCTATGCGCCCTGCAGGGCAGGACTGTGATTAGAGTAAAGCGGTAGATTCAGGTATATCCTTAACCCTCTAGAGTTTTGTATGCTTGATATGATGATCTTATTGTATGCGATATACGGATAGCGTTGTGTTATTTGTGAGTTAGAAAACATGGTTAGTTGGAAGGATAAGTATGGGGGCAGGGAAAGTGTGAACCTTAGAATATTTCACGATTGAGACCTTAGATGTAAGGCCGTCTTGAGTAAAGGATTTTGCAAATGATTCTTGTCGGAGTGCATTATATGCCTAGAATGTATTAGTGTGATAAGTCCATGGGTAGTGAGATGGAAGTGGTAGCTTTCATGATGAGAATTAGTAAGATTGTTCCGGATCGAGAAACTAGAGAGTTCGGCACGATAGAGGGTCGGGTTGAGGGCGTATTGCGGGTCAACCCGTAGCCCTGTTTAAGGTGGGGTCAGTTCTGGGTGGTCCCGCCAGGTGGTAGGGTCACGAGGGTGCTAGGCCCAAGTTTAGATGACCATCGTATGAGTTCGTGGATATGTTCGACCAGAATCGGATCGTGAAGGCCGGGAACGGCCTTAAAGGAGATTAAGGTTAGTAAGATGACCAAGTTTGGAGGTAGTGACTCCAGAGATTTTGGAAACTGAAGCGATGACTGAAGTATGGTACGTATACTAGAAGAGTTCAAGTGTTCGAGAAGGGTACGACGAGTAAGGAAGGAAGAGAACGTGTGTTATTTTGTGGCCAGGTGCGGCGTCGGCAACTTGTTAGAGGAACTTTATCGTTATCCCTCGTGGAAGGAACATTCGGGACGAATGTTTCTAAGGAGGGGAGAATGTTATACCCCGTATTTTCCAGAGTATATACGTGAGGGCGTACGTATAAAAGTTTAAGCCTTAAGTTAGGCAAGGACCGAAAATTTTGTGCACAACACAAGAAAAGAATCGTTTTCCGACGAAACGTTTTCCTAACTTTGCGAAGGGAAAAATACGGCTATGTCATTTATTATTTTTGCGGATTTTTCCGAGAGATGAAATATTTTGGACCAACGAGAGGGTGACACTTGTCCCTCAAGTGGACGGCATTGGGAGGGCATTCCTTGCACGTTTTTTGTGCTTTCTTTTGGTCAAGGGTTAGGTAGGATATTTTGTGTAGTAGATGGATAAGGACACATGGATAAATCCTCACCCTACACTTGCACCACACTTGTCTTGATCTTGGCCATTGGTTGGCCTATAAATACCCCCTTAGTTGATGAACTTCTTCATCCACAAAATCTTTTCTAAGTCTTAAAATCCCTCCCCCCCCCCCCCCCCACTCTCTTGAGAGCTCTAGCCGAGAGCACCTCCCCCCCTTCCTAGTTATGCTAGCCGAAACCCCTCCCCCTTTGTAAGGCCTTGTGGCCGAGAGGGTACCCCCCCTTCCTAGTGGTGCTAAGCCGAGAGGTACCCCCCCCTGCCTAAAGTGTTCTCGTAAAAATACCCTTCCCTTGGTTGAGAAATACTTCTCCAAGTATTGTTGTTATGCCAAAATACTCTAGCCCAAATACCTTGTAGTATTCCAAGGTTACACTTATACTAAAAGCCGAAATACTATTATACTTCCTTCACTACTAAACGAAACCCTAAGGAAAATCTTCACAGTTGGTTGAAGTATTAGGAAGAAGTTTCGTAGAACTTCTAAGGGTTGTTTGGAGCGGGTTGGAGCACCCGGAGTAGGAGCTAAACATTGCTCAGGATCGACATTAAACTTGGATAATTTTGGGCTTACCGAGGTAAATAATCCTATCCTTCTATTGTAATTGGAAATTACATACTGTAGTTGTATAGAAATGAATATAAGATTCATAGAAGAGAATTGAACTGTAATAGAAGGATATTACAGAAAAGACTTGAACTGAAATCACATCAGAAGAATATTAAAGTAGAAGATTAAACTGTATTTACAGTAGACTTATAACCTTTATTGGTTGAATGTTCTGCGAGTAGCATGTACTACTTGGAAGGTGGACAAGGCTAGCCGGGTTATAGCCGTGGAGCGTTTTGCTAATAGTCGATAATCGTCGCGAGGTATGTGATTCTTCCTATCCTCTTGAGCATGAAGTATTTTAAAAGAATATATATATAGTACGGTAGGCGTCGTGTTAAGCGAATGTAGTTTTACGGCAATGTCTTTTGACTTAAGCCTGAATAATAAGAATCTGGAAGTATTTTAAAAGAATATATATAGTGCGGTAGACGTACGTGTGTTAACTGAATGTAGTTTTACGGCAATGTCTTTTGACTTAAGCCTGAATAATAAGAATCTTGAAGTATTTCAAAAGAATTAAGAATCCTTTTTGAAAGAAGAATAATACTTGGTTTGAAAGCTTAAGAGTTATACTAGCTTTATGGGAAGTTAGGTATAACGACTTAAGAGAGATAAAAAGAATGGTTTATTGATTTTAAGAAGTTAAGAGACTTGATCTTAAAAGATAAGAGACTTGGCTTAATTGAATTAATATGAATTTTGTTAAAAAGTGTGAAACCTCATTCGTGAGTAATGAGTTCTTGGTTTTTAAAAGGAATAATGTTTTACTGATTTCGGAAATCAGAATAAGTATCGAACAAACCATCGGCGCTAATAAAGGGAAATGTATTGAATAATTAAGTATTATTAAAACCAAGAAACCTCCATCTGCATAAAAACTAAGATGAGACAAAATGATATTACATTTCCTAGATCATGGCTGCTTTTATAAGATTGTTATAAACAAAGAATAACCTACTCACACATAAGGCTTATTGTTTTAAAGGGGAGTACGTTATTTGATTAAGACTATAAACTATGAAATCTTTCCAAACTAAAAGACGTGAGTATATGAAATTAGGCAAACTTGAACTTTTGGAAAAGAATGTTGTTACTTGACGTTGTTCTAGAAAGTGTAAGCCACTTGGTTAAAACAGTGTAAAGTACTTGATTTTAAAACATGAACGTATTTGGCACTACGGATAATAGTATCGAGTTGTTTTTACGTAAAAAGAGGTCTTTTTGAAAGGATTAATGTATGTAGTACTTTGGGGTTAAAACCCAGATTTGTTGTAATAAAATAAGAGTCTATAAGTATGTTGAACTTGCCTATGTTTGTAGTAATAGCCTTTGTTGTGCAAGTGTTGTATTTACGTACTCTGGCGTCTCGTTGGAGGCGGCTATCGGTGATTGATGGACATCTTGACACGATGGGTGGCCGGGTATGCTTCCATTAGGAGTGTGATGTTGTTACATGGACATGTCTGCCGTCTGCGAGAATCCGCATGCGGCCATGCGTCGGGTTAATCACCCGATATATTGTTATTGCTGTTACATGGACATGTCTGCACCGATGCAGAATTCCGGGGCATGCGGCCATGCGTCGTTAATCACCCGATATATTGTTATTGTTGTTACATGGACATACGCCGTCTGAATTCCGGGGGCATGCGGCCATGCGGCGGGTTAATCACCCGATATATTGTTATTGTTGTTACATGGACATGTCTGCACCGATGCAGAATTCCGGAGGCATGTGGCCATGAGGCAGGGTTGATCACCCGGTGTATTGGTATTATTGTTACATGGACATGCTCGCACCGTCACTCGGGGCATGTGGCGTGCGGCGGGGTTGATTACGGTACCTTGTTATTATTGTTGCATCTGGGCATATGCGCGCACCGATGGAGAATTCCGGGGGCATGTGGCCAAGATGCGAACATGATTGATGTTGTGGGCGTGAGACCCATAGTTATATTTGAGTGATGACTTTGAGGGCGTGAGTCCCTGACTTAACTGCGTTTATGATTGCGTACTGTATTTTGGTTATCATATATGTCTCCTTCTTTATATAGACTGTTATGATTTAACTACAGTAATTTCGGCCACATACTTGGTACTGTTATCTCGACCTCCCCGGGGCTGCGTTCATGCCGCAGTAGAGGTACATCGGTTGTTGACCGCTCTTAGGATCGCATTCACGTTGGAAGCTCCGTTCCTCCGAGGCTTATCTTTTGGTATGTTACCACGAGTTGTAGGTTCTTGTACATTCGTGGTATGGCGGAGCCACTGTCGTCATGTTGTATAAAAACTCTTAAGTGCAGTAATCTTGTTGTGGGCGAGTTTGTAAAAAAAGGATAATTGTTGGGTTTTTATTTATATATCTGAAGGCACTGTTTTTTGCTTTGTTTATTTATCATATCTCTTGTTTCATGTTTATGTTTTATTTCCGCTGATTTTCTCTGATGTTGTATCACTAGGGTTCCCGGGGTAAGGCACCAGTCACGGGCCCTGGTTTGGGTCGTGACATCGGGTCAAAAGGACAAAGGAGGATCTTGATAATGCTCAATATAAGGCTTTGAGCAACCCGCACCTTGACCACTTACACACACGGGTTACCGAGCTCAGGCACAAGTCTGTGGTTCTTATTGACGCGGAAATAAGTTTCCTTAAACAGCTTGCCAAGTGCGAGCATCTCAAGCACAGTGATAGGTGCACTAAGTTCTTTCATGGTATGGTCAAGCACAACTCCAAAAGGAGTTTCATTGCAGCTACTACCAAGAGTGATGGTTCTCTTACGAACTCCGGTGACCAAATTGCGATAGAATTCATCAATTACTATAAAGGGTTGCTTGGAACTATGGACGCTTGTGAACCTATTTATATTGGTGTCATTTCCGGGGGAAATTGTCTTTCGGCGGAACAAGGGGAAGATCTCATTAGAAACGTCACTGGCGCAGAGGTTAAAGAGTTCTTCAGTTCGGGAAAGCTTCTCAAACAGATCAACCACACTACCATCGCCCTTATTCCTAAATCTACCCACTGCTCAACGGTGGGCGACTACAGACCTATTTCGTGTTGCAACATCGTGTACAAGGTCATCACCAAGATTATTGCTTCACGTTTGGTGCCAGTTTTGGACTTTCTCATTGATCCAGCACATGCGGCTTTTGTCCAGGGTAGAAGTATGTCTGACAACATACACCTAGTTCAAGAGCTTTTGAGGGGTTACAACCACAAGAGGGTCTCAAGTAGATGCATGCTCAAAGTTGATCTCTGAAAGGCCTTCGACTCGGTGAATTGGGAATTCCTCACGGCTATTTTGATTGGTTTGAATTTCTCAGAAAGGCTGGTGGCTTGGATTATGGAGTGCGTCTCCACGGCTTCATATTCGATTTCTATCAACGGGAACTTACACGGCCATTTTAAGGGCCAAAAGGGGCTCAGACAGGGGGACCCCCTCTCCCCTACCTTGTTTGTTATTTGTCTGGAATATCTCTCGAGGATGATCAACAAGAACACTCGAACGTCGGTTTTCCACTACCACCCCAAGTGCAAAAGCTTAAGGATCACCCAACTTGCTTTCGCCGATGATTTGCTACTTATGTCGAGAGGGGACACTACTTCCATCGGGATCCTCATGGAATGCCTTCGAGATTTTTAGAAATGCTCGGATCTCATTTCCAATGCCCTCAAGTACAGCTTGTACACGACTAGTATTACGGAACACGACCAGGATGATATTAAATAGATTACTAGCTTCGACACCGGCACTATGCCTTTTCGCTATCTCGGTATTCCCCTTGTCGCGGATAGGATGAGATTGGTACACTATGACCCTTTTGTGAACAAAATTGCCGGGTACACTGACTCGTGGATGAGCTCTACTTTATCTTATGCGGGCAGGCTTGAGCTCATCAAGTATGTCCTCCAAGGTGTGGAATGCTTCTGGTTATCTATGCTGCCGGTAAGAAAGTTTACGGGCTTTGTAGGACCTTCTTGTGGCGTTCCAACCACCCTCTTGTAGCCTGGAAGGAGTGTACCAGGCCAAAATCTGAGGGTGGCCTCAGAATCAGGGATCTCAAGGCCTGGAACCTTGCTTTGCTTGCTAAATGCCTTTGGAATATCCATCAAAAGAAGGACACGCTCTGGATTAAATAGATCAATCACAAGTATCTTAGCAACAACAACAACATTTGGACGTGGGTTGCAAAGAAGGACGACTCACCTTTGATCAAACGGCTTCTCATTATTCGTGACATCATTCTTGACCGTGAAGGGTCCCATGACCGGGCGGCTACTACCATGGCGGCATGGTATAGTAGCAATCACAATGCCTATGATTACTTCAGGACACATGGGCAGCGGATGATTTGGGCGAAGGATGTTTGGAGTTCCTGTATCACTCCAAAGCAGTCTTGCATTCTGTGGCTTTGTGCGAGGAAGAGATTACGAACGAAGGATAGAGTCACTTATATGGACATTGATAGAAGGTGCTCCCTTTGCGGCCATTCTGATGAGTCAATAGCGCACATATTCTTCAATTGCACGGTCAGTAGTTACCTTTGGTCCAGGGTCAAGACATGGCTTGGCATCCGGAGGGTTATGACCACCATCGATAGCGCTTTGAAATATATCAAGAAAGAGGGGTATGGTACGGGTTGACAAGCTAAAGCAAAGAGAGTTGGGCTCGCCACCACCGTCTACCACATTTGGGCAGAGAGGAACAAGTTATTTTCGAAGGGTCGAGACTAGAACGAGAAGCTACTCTTTTTAGGATCAAGACCAGCACCTACAAAATCTTGTTCGCATTGTACCCCATATTCCAAGACAATTTCGTTACTTTGGCCGCGGGCTAGGTGTTACACCCCGTAATACCAAGGATACTAATTGAGAACGTGATTAAGGGTTTAAGATTTGAATTATTACATTAAGAATTATTACACCTTCTTAAGGAAAATTTCGGAAAAATGTGACGATGAAAAATTATTAACTTGGAGTTTAATACTTCTAATTGGATTTGTGGGATTAGTATAGGATTACGGAGAATTTGAATTGATAATATGGGGTCCGCCGAAAATTTCACAATTTTGGGGGGGGGGGGGGGGAGGTTCGAAAATTATAATATTTTTGACCAATAGGAGGGTGACACGTATCACCCCTCCACTTGTCTTGCAAGACTTGACTTATTTAGATATTTTAAGGAGGTGAAACATGGACCTACAGGAAGGTGACAAGTGCCCCATCCACTTGTCTTGCTTGAGAGACATCTATATAGATATACACTTAGAAGACTTGGATTCATTATTCACTTTCATCCAAAAGCTCTCATCTCTTCTCCCTTAAGCAAGGTTTTCGAAAATATCCATAGCCAAGAACAATAAGATTAGTTAGTTTATTTCTCCAAGATTAAGAACATTAACCAAGTGATTAACCAAGTTAACTCTCCAAACCCTCCAAATCTTATGTTGGCCGAAAATGAGGGTGAAACCCTAGCTTGATTCGTCGACTTTTTGGAGGTAAAACGTGAAGGGAAGTTGGTTATAAGGTTGTAGTGGATACATGGAAGTGATTGGATCTTGAAGAAATAGAGCAAAACAAAAACTACGGGCCAAAGTGGAGCGGACTGCCTAGGGACATTTCTGGGAATTTTAAAGATACAAAGTCCTCATTCTCTTGAAGTAATTGGATATTACTTATTGTTATAATGTATATATGAGATTGTGCTAAAAATAATGAAGATTAAAAAGTGTTTGGACTAATTTTGGTGTCTTGGCCGAGAATGGGACAGTTTTGGTGTCATTGAGTTTCTTTGGTTATTGTCGTTGTTATCTTAACCTATTTCATGTTATAATGGAGTAATGTAGTTGTTAATAAGTTGATATAACTTATATAGAAGTTTTGGAACTCGAATTGGAATAAAAGGGATTAAGGAAAGAGTTGTCGGATTGTAGTTGTTGGTCGTGAAATCTATAAAACTGTTGGACGTTATTATGCAGTTTTATGGTGTTCGGCTGCTGGAAAATAAGTCACCTTAATGCATGTTTAAATGTAGTAGTTTCTAATGCAAGTCCTAAGGATTAAGGGTGTAGAAAGGTGTTGAAAGGCTTCACATTTTACCCTTGTTATTGTGGGATATTGGGTTGATTTGTATGGACTGTTTTATGTGATTATGGGGCAGAATGTTACACGTCTAGTAGGCGTGTAATCCCCTTTGGTTAACTGTTGGTTATGCCCTTAAGTTTGGCTTGTTGGTTGTTGAATTTGGGCCTTGGAAAAGGTGGAAAAGTACGTAGAAACAAAGGAAGTCTTTACTTGATTTTCCGTAGAATAAGAGACCCTTAGTTGGTATTAATCTACCTTAGAAATCTTGGAATTGATAATCATGTTATTGTTGTTATAGGTTGAAGTACTTTGAGATGTATTCTAGATTGTAGAGTTGGTTAGTCGCCAAAAAGGTACGTGAACTATCCTTTCTTCTTCTAGCATGATTCCTTGTTTTAAAGTGAGTGTATCCTACTCCTTAGTGATGTAATTCTTGATAGTACTTTGGATTTCCTAAAATAGAAGTTGATCTATATATTTTCTTGATAGTACTTTGATTTTATAAAATGGAAGTGGTTCTATCCATTCTTTTGATAGTACTTGGGGTTTCTAAAATGAAAGATTGTTATATCTATTCTCTTGATAGTAATTTGGGTTGTCTAAATGAAAGTATTTCATTTTAGTTCATTGTAGTATATGAAAGAAGTTACTTGATTGAAAGGTATAAATTACTTGGTGTTAAAAGTATACTTGACTTGGTTTGAAAAGTATAACTTACTTGAGTTTAAAAATGTAGTAACTTGATTTTAAAAGTAGAAGTGTCTTGATACTATGAGTGTTAGCGTTTTGAGGTTTATAAATGAGAAGATGTACGGCGGACGTACATAGTACTTCGGGTTCAATTTCTCTATTATTACTAGATGTGATATTACCTTGAGCCCTCTTAAAATGATAGTTCATTCTATTTGTGCTAATGAGAGTCGGAGATGATTTAAATTGTATAGTTGGATCATGTGAGTACGTCCATGATTACGACATAAATCTTAGTGTGAAAATTGTATAGTTGGATCTTGTGAGTATGTCCATGGTTACGGCATAAATCTTATTGTGAAAATTGTATAGTTGGATCATATGAGTGCGTCCATGATTACGACATAAATCATGTTGTGAAAATTGTATAGTTGGATCATGTGAGTACGTCCATGATTACGACATAAATCTTATTGTGAAAATGGTATAGTTGAAATCATTTTAGTACGTCCATGTTTAGGACTTGAACATTATATAAACCCATGGACAAAATCCATGATGCGAGTACAAATACTCTTTGCGGTTGATCTAACTCTTAAAAGGCATAACTTAAAAGGTAAAGTTGACTCTCATTTCTCTCATATTTGTAAGGCACAGTGTACTGTTATTTTGAATTATCATACTTGTCACCTGTTATATTTGGACTGTATGATCTCCTTTACAGTACTTATTGTTTCACATACTTGGTACATTTTTCGTACTAACCCCCTTTCTCCGGGGGGCTGCGTTCATGCCGTCTGTTTAGGTACTCAGTTTGGTGATTTGCAAGTGTAGGATCCTTGTTCAGAGTTTTTGGGATAGCTCCATTATGATGGGTAGCCTCACTGAAACATGGGTGGTATAGTATTTTCCTTATTGTGTGGAAGATTCTAGTTTGGAATCGTCGCTTCACACGGGTCTTACTTCCTTTTCTTTTCCCTACTTCGAATGATAGAACGGTGGATTCTTAAGTCATATCCTATACCCCATTAAGCTGTTCCGGGGCTTATCATTTTGGTATAGATCTTTCTTTACAGGCTTTTGAATAGTTATGGGTACGGCAGGGCCTTGTCCCGTCATAGTTCTGTAAAACTCTTAGAGGTTTGTATTCATATGTGGGATTGGACTCATGTACAGTGTAGTTTCTTTTGGATTATATATATATATATATATATGACAGCCTTAGCCTTTGCATGTTTGTAAAAAAATGAGTGTTATTTAACTTCCGCGGGTAACTTGGGTCGTAGAGGGTAGAAGGGTGCCCAGGTAGGGCACCAGTCGCGGGCCCGGGGTTCGGGTCGTGACAGAGTGGTATCAGAGCAGTCAGTCCTCGGAATGTCTACAGACCGTGTATAGTAGAGTCTTGATTATCGGTGTGTTGCGCGCCACACCTATAAACATGAGGCTACAGGACATTTAGGATTTGGTTTATATTCTTCTCACTCTGAGATCGTGCCATAGAGCTGTGTTATTAAGATAATCCCTCCCTGACGTATTATTGTGTTACATCTATGCCTCCAAGGAAGGCGCGATTGCCCGAGAATGGCAAATCGATGTGAGAGCTACTAGTCAGACTCAAAGAGTTGATAGGGCTCATGCCCGCCTATACGGATATTGTACTGCGATCGTGAGTTCTTACGCACTAGTTTTTAGGCACGGACTGGTATCACGACCCGACCAGTGCGGCCCGGTGCCCTACCTGAGCACCCCTTTCAGGTATACATCAGAGAATAGCAGCGGAACATAAACAACACATAAACATGTTTAGACAATAACCATCACAGGCTAGCCGATAAGGCCGACTTCCATAAAATATACATAACCAAAAGTAAAACAGTATAACTCTGTTCTTACAGCCCAAAACCACAAATGTGACTACAGACCTCTAGGAATAACAACTGTAGCGGGACAGGGCCCCGCCATACCCCTGAATGTACATAATATCCACAACATCAGGGAAAAACCGTACCAACAGGCAAGCCTCCGGAGAAATGGAGCTTCCGACACCTGATCAGTGATCCTAAGAATGAGGATCCACCACCTGCTTACCCCTACCTGCGGCATGAACGGCCCCAGAGAAGGGTCGTTACCTGATATGTACCAAGTATGTAAATCGGAAAATCGTAATTATATCATAAGTCTAAATAAAGCTGGAGACATGGATGATAATCAAATTACAGTGCACTGTGCCTTACTAACAATGAGAGTAACAAGTATAAACTTTACTGCATAAAAATAGGAGGCTCATGATCAAAGTAGGGACACCCGCCCGTAGTATCATTAAGCAATCCTACTCCTGGGACTATTTCAACCGCATAGGTCCTACGGACCATGATGGAGCGATGCGCTCGCGTGGGACTATTTCACCCGCGACAGACTATTTCACCCGCTTGGGCTGGTGGGCCATGATGAGTACAAACGCGCTCGCATCATGGGTAGCAAATCCATGGAATTAGTAGTAACCCGGGGCTTTCCCCCGTAAGAATAACATGAACTAGCACAACCGGCTATCATACATAACATAAGCGCTACCGGCTTATCATAACATAAGCAAGTTAATAAATCCCCTAACTTCTTATTAACATTATTAATATATTCTCTCATTTTAGTTTACTTAAGGCACTAACGTGTCATTTAAAAGAAAATCCGGGGATTCAACCCAAAGTACTACGTACTTCTACCCTTTTAAAAATGACTCATTTTCATATAAAACTTCCAAGATACTAATAACCCGTAGTATCAAGTCACAACTACTTTTCAAGACAAGTCACATTACCTTTTAGAAATATAATAGGCTTCTAAATCAAGTGACTTCTTTTCTTTTAAAACCTTAGGCAATTGATGCCTTAAAATCAATTTGTCTTTCATTAATTGAAGTCATTTATCCTTACTTATTTTACTTAGAGTAAATCTCTCTTTTTAACTTTCCATAAGGCTAATATAACCAACTTCCCATAAAGTCGTTATATTAACTTTATACATTAGCAAATTACATTTTCCTATATCCAAGGGACTTATATGTTTAAAACGAAACAAGTATCATATACTTTAAAATACTTCAAGTCCCTTAACTTTGAAAACTAAGACATCCTTACTACTTTTAAACAAGTGAGTTAATCTCCTAACTCAACCGACTTGGACATTCTTAAAACAAGTAAAGGATATCAAAGTCTTGTATGCCTACCGTACTATATAGGTACAACTATTCATGCTCAAGAGGTAGGAAAGTTCCACATACCTCTTCGGGTCAATCCACTCGCTAAGTCCAATATACCGCACGTAGTATGTCAACCTATAATGACCATAATACGTCTATTAACTTCTTACTTCAAACGTAGAATATAATAAGTGCAAAGTCACTAAATTCTACGGAAAATCGGACAACACTTCCTTTGTTTCTACATACTTTACCACCTTTTTCAAGGCCCGAATTCAATAACCAAGCACGCCACATTTAAGGCCCAACAATGTAGTTAACAATAGGGGATTACACGCCTACTAGATGTGTAAAATTCTGCCCCACAATTGATATCAAACTAGTACAAACTACAAGATAAATTCGGCAACTTGAGATACAACAACACCAATTCTTATCCAATTTCCTTTTCAATCCAAGTTGTTTAGTATTACATGATATCAAGCCGCAATCGATTACAACTACTACAATCCTCAAGTAGGTAAACATGCGACGATTCTAATTAACGACCAAATTGTATTTCAATTTCAAATGGCTCATATGTCATTTCGGATTTAGGCTACAACAATCCATATCACTTATCAATCTTCAATACATATACTTCATGCTAGTAAAATGTAAGGCTAACAACAATATATAATTTTGTAACACTTTAAGAGAACAAGATTGTTACCTCAACGAGCCTTAATCCAACTTCAAATCCAAAGTCGCTCCCTAGCAACTTAGAGCCTCTTCTTGACACTTCAAACCGCCACTTGAGAACCTTAGAATATCACAAACAACTTTCCTTTAATCTTCCAATCAAAACCTAGGAAAGCAACTAGGTTTTCACCTTGCGACTAATACGAAAACGCTATTTTTCCGGGATCTTTCTATTGAGATACCCTTACAATACCCTCATGAGCCTTGGTTTAAAGTGGGGAGATTATTGGACAACAAACAAATTTTTTTCTTGTTGGAACTAGGGTGAACCCGAGAGCTCCCTTAATGTTCATCCAATTTCTTGAAAAATCTTCCAAGTATGGAAGCTTGTCTCACTACTAGTATACTTATATAGTAACATGGATGGTCAATATTTGCACATATGTGTGGTTTGGATGAAATTCTCTTAAATATCAAGTCAAGTGGCCCTATTGACTAAGTCAATTATATCAAGCTCTATACTTTTCAAGACTTGGTCATCTTAATTTATGGTCAAAATGACCATCAAGCCCTTGCCATTTCGTCCAAGATCACTTAAGGGGGTGACACGTGTCGCCCTCCCATTCGTCACAATATTTCGTTTTCCGACAATTCCATAATTCTGATAATTTCTACTAGTCTCAAATCTTAACATTTGGATTCTTACTGTCACAAACCGACCCCGGGCCGCGACTGGTGCCCTACCTGGGCACCCCTTTCAGGTATACATCAGAGAATAGCAGCGGGACATACACAACACATAAACATATTTAGACAAAAAACATCACAGGTTAGCCGATAAGGCCGCCTTCCATAAATATACGTAACCAAAAGTAAAACAGTACAACTTTGTTCTTACAGCCCAAAGCACAAATGTGACTACATACCTCTAGGAATAACAACAGTGGCGGGACAGGGCCCCGCTATACCCCTGAATGTACATAATATCTACAACATCAGGGAAAACCGTACCAAAAAGACAAGCCTCCGGAGAAATGGAGCTTCTAACACCTGATGAGTGATCCTAAGAATAAGGATCCACCACCTGCTTACCCCTACCTGCGGCATGAACGCAGCCCCCAAGTAAGGGGGTCAGTACACAATATGTACTAAGTATGTAAAACTGGAAAATACTGTAATTATATATTAAGTCTAAATAAAGCTGGAGACATGGACGATAATCAAATTACAGTACGTTGTGCCTTACTAACAATGAGAGTAACAAGTATAAACTTTACTGCATAAAAATAGGAGGCTCATGATCAAAGTAGGGCCACCCGCCCGTAGTAACATTAAGCAATCCTACTCCTGGGACTATTTCACCCGCATAAGCCCTTACGGACCCGCATGAGGTATTCCTCGCATGTATCAGATACGCCAAAGATAGGTCGCGTAGACCCGAATGAGGTATTCCTCGCATAGGACTGGTCCGCCCCGCATGGGACTATTTCACCCGCATAAGCCCTTACAGACTCGCATGAGGTATTCCTCGCATCATGGGTAGCAAATCCACGGAATATGCAAATGCCACAAACCCGTAATGAATAATATACCACTAGTACAAACCGGCTATCATACATAACATAAGCACTACCGGCTTATCATACAATACATAAGTAAGTTAAGAAATCCCCTAACTTCTTATTAGTCATGTTCATATACACTCTCATTTTAGTTTACTTAAGGCACTAACATGTCTTAATAAAAAGAATCCGGGAATTTAACCCAAAGTACTACATACTTCTACTCTTTTAAAAAAAATGACTCATTTTCATATAAAACTTCCAAGATACTAGTAACCATAGCATCAAGTCACAACTACTTTTCAAGACAAGTCACAATACCTTTTAGAAATATAATTTGGCCTCTAAATCAAGTGACTCCTTTTCTTTTAAAACTTTAGGCAATTGATGCCTTAAAATCAATTTGCCTTTCATAAATCAAGTCATTTGTCCTTACTTATCTTACTTAGAGTAAATCTCTCCTTTTAACTTTCCATAAAGCTAATATAACCAACTTCCCATAAAGTCGTTATATTAGCCTTATACCTTAGTCAATTACATTTTTCCTATATCCAAGGGACTCATACTTTTAAAACGAAACAAGTATCATATACTTAAAACACTTCAAGTCCCTTAACTTTGAAAACTTAAGACACCCTTAATACTTTTAAAGAAGTGGGTTAATCCCCTAACTCGTCCAACCTGGCCATTCTTAAACAAGTAAAGGATATCAAAGTATTATACGTCTACCGTACTATATAAGTACAACTATTCATGCTCAAGAGATAGGAAAGTTCCACGTACCTCTTCGGGTCAATCCACCATGAGTCGATATACCGCGTAGTATGTTAACCTATAATGACCATAATACGTTCATTAGCTTCTAGCTTCAACGTAGAACATTCTAATTGAAAAGCCCCTTATTCTACGGAAAATCGGACAACACTTCCTTTGTTTCTACATACTTTTCCACCTTTTCAAGGTCCGATATCAACTACTAAACGCCACATTTAAGGCCCAACAATTCAGCAATACAAGGGGATTACACGCCTATCTTGGACGTGTAAAATTCTGCCCCACAATACAATTTAAATAATCCAATAAGTTTAAGGTAGTATCTTGGCTATAACATGCTCATATATCATCCTTATCCAATCCTTTCAAATCCAAATCGTTATTCCTACATGCAATATATCTAAGAGCAATATTGACAACTACAAGTCATTTCTTCCATACATGCAACACAATTTACTTAAAAAGGAGAATGGATTGTTACCTTAGAGTTTACCCAAATTAGTCCAACAAATTTCACTTGCCTTCTTTCCACACTCACCTCCACAAACCTCCTACAAGCTTGTCAACATGTTTCCTTCTTGCCACCTTTCTAAAATTTCTCTAGGCCTTGGTTTCTTCATGAATTTTAGAGAGAAGGGAGAGGGATTTTTAGAGAGAATGGGGTTTTGTGAGGAATGACCAAGTCTTCAAGACTTGGTCAATAAATAGTGCTTCCCCAAAATCAGATGGGAGGGACACTTGTCACCCTCCCATGGCCTTTTAAAAGAAAATATCTTCTGATTTTTCCAGTTTTAAAAACCGCCTCGGCGCGCGACCTGCGGCGCGCGGCGCTGAAACCTCCGAGAACTTCAGCACTTCCTGCGCCGCGGCCCTGCATTCCGGCGCCGCGGCGCTGCAACTTCAGAGAATTTTCAGCATATCCGCGCGCGACCTGCTTCCGGCGCCGCGTGCTGTGGCACTGACGAAAATACTTTTACGCCATTGCGACCGAACTTGTAACTTCCATAACTTTCTACTCCGATGTCCTATCGACGAGCGGTTTGTTGCGTTGGGAACTAGACTCAACGAACTACATACTGGGCTTTTGAAACACCTAGGAACTCCTAAGGTAACTGGGCATAAACCGCCTCAAAGTTGACTAAAACCCGTTCGAAACATTACACAACCTATCTTTCTAAAATTTAAATCTTAATTCCTTTAAATGCGTTCTCATAAGCATGACCTTAATTTCGGGGTGTAACATTCCCCCCCCCCCCCCCCCCGCCCCTTAGAAACATTCATCCCGAATGTTCTTTCTATGCTTACTCAAATCACAATATCGACATAGACCCTCTTAACTATTCTTCTTGCAAAAAGGACGCTCTACACGGCCATAACAATACTTAAGCATAAATGCCAAATTAAAACTAAAAAGCAGGAAAGTGGGTTACCTGGAGGTGTAGGGAACAAGTGAGGATACTTCTTCATCATGTCCTCCTCTGTTTCCCATGTCATTTCTTCTCTGTTCTCGTTCCGCCATAAGACCTTGACGGAAGCCACATCCTTTATCCGTAGTCGCCTAACCTGACGATCGAGTATCGCTATGGGACTCTCCTCATATGATAACCCCTCTGTCACCTGGACATCACAAATCGGGTGCACTCTAGATAGGTCTCCAATACACTTTCGCAATATAGATACATGAAAAACTGGATGTACTACCTCCATATCGGACGGCAGATCCAACTCATAGGCAACCTTGCCTACCCTACGGACAATCTGGTAAGGCCCAATGTACCTTGGGCTAAGTTTCCCCTTCTTCCCAAATCTCATCACGCCCTTCATGGGTGATACCTTTAGGAAGACCCAATCACCCACCTCAAACTCCAAGTGTCGACGTCGATGATCTGCATACGACTTCTGTCGACTCTGAGCTGACAATAACTGCTCCTGGATAAACTTCACCTTATCCACCGCCTGCTGAACCAAGTCCGGCCCGACTAACTGAACTTCTCCCATATCAAACCAGCCTATCGGTGACCTGCACTTCCTCCCGTATAAGGCCTCATAAGGCGCCATCTGGATACTAGAATGGTAGCTGTTGTTATATGCAAACTCCACAAGAGGTAAATGATCCTCCCAGCTACCCCTGAAATCAATAACACAGGCCCGCAGCATATCCTCAAGTGTCTGGATAGTACGCTCGGCCTGTCCGTCGGTCTGAGGATGAAATGCAGTACTGAGACTCACCTGTGTCCCTAATCCCTTCTGGAAAGACCTCCAGAAGTTAGCCGTGAACTGGGCTCCTCTGTCTGAAATAATCGATATAGGAACTCCGTGCAGTCTCACAATCTCTCTGATATACAATCTAGCATAATCCTCGGCCGAAAAAGTCGTCCTGACTGGAAGAAAGTGGGCTGATTTCGTCAGCCTGTCGACAATAACCCAGATGGAATCATGCTTCCTCTGAGTGTGAGGTAACCCTGTAATAAAGTCCATATTGATCACCTCCCACTTCCATGTCGGAATCTCTATCATCTGCAACAACCCACCAGGCTTCTGGTGCTCCACCTTGACCTGCTGACAATTCGGACACTGCGTCACAAACTCCGCAACGTCCCTTTTCAGACCATCCCACCAATACATACCTCTGAGGTCGTGGTACATCTTAGTCGACCCCGGATGAATAGAGTAACGAGCACTGTGTGCCTCCCCCAGAATCTGCTGACGAAGTCCTGCTACATTGGGAACACATAACCTGCCCTCAAATCTTAGCACCCCATCAGGTGCTACTTCAAATAGACTCTTCTCCTCTCGAAGAGCCGTATCTCGATACCGTACCATAATCAGATCTTCATACTGTCGCCTCTTCACCTCCTCGACGGACAACTCGGCAACCTCTCGAACCCGAACCCCATTACTATCAGAACCAACCAGACGAACCCCAAGGCTCGCTAGCTGATGTAACTCGCGGACCATGCCCTTTTTCTCTGGCTGCACATCTGACAGACTACCCATCGATCTGCGACTAAGGGCATCTGCAACTACATTGGCCTTCCCTGGGTGGTATAGGATATCGACATCATAATCCTTAAGTAGCTCTAACCACCGTCTCTGCCGCAAGTTCAGCTCCCTCTGGCTGAAGATATACTGGAGGCTTTTGTGGTCTGTGTAAATATCCACATGAACTCCATATAAATAATGTATCCAGATCTTCAAGGCATGAATAACTGCTGCCAACTCTAAGTCATGTGTGGGGTAGTTCTTCTCATGCTTCCTGAGCTGTCGAGATGCGTAAGCTATAACTTTACTGTGCTGCATCAGCACGCACCCAAGCCCGACACCCGACGCATCACAATAAACCACATATCCGTCTAAACCCTCTGGAAGAGTAAGAACTGGGGCGGTCGTCAATTTCTCCTTCAGTAACTGGAAGCTCTCCTCACAAGCATCCGTCCACCGGAACATAGCTGCTTTCTGGGTCAGCCTAGTCAAAGGTGCTGAAATGGAAGCAAACTTCTCCACAAATCTCCGATAATAACCCGCA
Organism: Przewalskia tangutica; assembly: GCA_029844215.1. NCBI lineage: Eukaryota > Viridiplantae > Streptophyta > Magnoliopsida > Solanales > Solanaceae > Przewalskia > Przewalskia tangutica. The sequence continues at coordinate 84,608,063 of CM056731.1, forward strand.
AGGCCCAAAAAGTTGCGCACCTCCGTCGGTGTAGTGGGTCTAGGCCAAGTCTTGACTGCCTCAATCTTTGCTGTATCAACCCGAATACCATCGGCCCCGATAACATGCCCTAAGAAAGCCACTGAAGCCAACCAAAACTCGCATTTCGAGAACTTGGCATACAACTGCCGGTCCCGGAGGACTCCCAGTACCGTCCTCAAATGATCTGCATGGTCCTGCTCTGTGCGCGAATAAACCAGGATATCATCAATGAATACTATAACGAACATATCCAAGAATGGCTTGAACACCCGGTTCATCAAATCCATGAATACTGCTGGGGCGTTGGTCAACCCGAAGGACATCACCCTGAACTCATAGTGCCCATACCGGGTCCTGAATGCAGTCTTTGGGATATCTGCCTCTCTAACTCGCACCTGATGATAACCAGACCGCATGTCTATCTTGGAGAAACACCTCGCACCCTGCAACTGGTCAAACAAATCATCAATCCTGGGGAGGGGGTATCTGTTCTTGATAGTTACCTTATTCAGCTGCCTGTAATCAACACACATCTGCTGGCGTCCATCCTTCTTCTTTACAAATAAACCGCGCTCCCTGGGGAGAAACACTAGGCCTGATAAAGCCTTTTTCCAGCAAATCCTTCAGCTGGTCTTTCAACTCCCTCAACTCAGCAGGTGCCATCCTGTATGGTGGAATAGATATAGGTCGAGTGTCTGGCGACATATCAATGCAAAACTCAATCTCCCTCTCAGGAGGGATACCCGGGAGATCGTCTGGGAATACATCTGGAAACTCTCTAACAACCTAATGCATGAAGGTCCGGTATCTCGACCTCGATGTCGAATACCCGAACCATATGGTAGATATACCCCTTCTGCACCATCTTCCTAGCCTTGAGGTAAGAAATAAACCTACCCCTCGGCGACGCAGTATTCCCCTTCCACTCGATAACCGGCTCCCCAAGAAACTGGAATCGTACCAATCTCTCTCTACAATCTACATTGTCATAGCAAGACGCTAGCCAATCCATACCCATAAACACATCAAAGTCCGTCATATCCAACTCTATCAAATCGGCTAGGGTCTGACGACTGTATATAGTCACTGGGCAAGCCTTATATACCCGCTCAGCTACCACCGAATCACCTACTGGCGTAGCCACCTCAAAAGGTTTTATGGACTCGGGCTTTATCCCTATTCTACCAGCAATATGAGGAGATATATAGGAAAAGATAGAACCTGGATCTATCAAAGCATATACATCACTACATGAAACCAATAATGTACCTGTGACGACATCTGGTGACGCCTCCTGGTCCTGACGGCGGGACATAGCATAAATGCGCTCGAGGACCGGCTGAATCGGACCCCACCACGACTTCGCCGTGGCTCTGGTCCGTGAACACCCTGCCCTCCGGGGCGCATAACCACCGAAGACGAAGATCCAGCAACTGACCCTGTCGGTTGAACCATAACTCTCCCGCCGCCTCTGGTCGGACAGTCTCTCTTTAAATGGCCCTGCTGGCCACAAGAGTAACAAGCTCCCGAAGCCATACGGCACTCGCCCGGGTGAGACCTACCGCATCGAACACACCGAGATGTGGGTGGTCTCGATCGATGACGGTCTCTGCCTCCCTGAAGCCCCGACTGATCAACCCTCCTGCCAGAAAACCGGGAAGGGGCACTCTGTGCCGGCTGAAATGTGGATCTAGTCTGCCACGAGGTTGTCCGCTCTAAGCGCCCTACCTGTCTCGCCTCTTGGCCGCTCGAGTCAAGCTGATCCTCCCTCTCTCTATCCTCTATCCCCTGCGCATACGCCTGCATCCTGGCAATATCCATACCTGGCTGAAGGGCCACCCCCAAGCATGCAATAATCATATGACGGTCTAGCCCCGTCACATAGCGATGAACTCTGTCTGCCATGTCAGCTACAATGGTGTGCGCATACCTGGCCAATGAGTCAAACTCCAGGTTGTACTCTCTGATAGTCCTCCCATTCTGCCTCAAGGTCAAGAATCTATCCACGCGGGCTCTCCTCATCTCAGGAGGCAAAAAGTGATCCAGGAAGGCCTCTATGAACTCCTCCCAAACAGCTGGAAGAGCACCCTCACCTCTAGACAACTCCCATGACTCAAACCAGTTCAACGCAATATCGCGTAACTGGTAAGAGGCTAGCATGATTGACTCTGCCTCCGAGGCCCTAAGTACCTGCATAGTCCGCTGTAACTGCCGAATAAACTCCTGAGGATCCTCCTCGGATCTCGAACCATAGAACTCGGGTGGATGACAACCCAGAAAATCCCAAATCTGTAAACTGTCCGCTCTAGGGTTGGCTACCTGCTCCTGTCGGCGCTGCCCTGCTACTATGTTGGTCAATAACCGAATCTGCTCCCCGTAATCTCTATACTCAGCCGTGGAATCGAGGCTCGTGTACCGCGGTCTCGATGGCGGTCTTCTGCCCGAACTCTTGAAATTTGGCGACGTCATGGAACTCGCCGTCCGAAGCATCACCTCAGGTAGAGACTGGGCCTGTGCCCTCGTAACCCTATACGTCCTACTTGCAGCTCCCTCCGCTGCCTTGCCCTTCTGGGCCGCGGTTGCCTTGCGTGGAGGCATAACTGTTACATAAAAATATGTCAGAGGGAGTTCAACCTATAACACAACTCTATTGCACGATCTTAGAGTGAAAGAATGGAAACCAATCCTAAATATCCCGTAGCCTCCTGATTATAGATGTGGTGCACAACACACCGATAATCAAGACTCTACTAGACACCTTCCGAGGACTAACTGCTCTGATACCACTTTTGTCACGACCTGACCCCAGGCCGCGACTGGTGCCCTACCTGGGCACCCCTTTCAGGTATACATCAGAGAATAGCAGCGGAACATACACAACACATAAACATGTTTAGACAAAAAACATCACAGGCTATCCGATAAGGCCGTTTTCCATAAATATACGTAACCAAAAGTAAAACAGTACAACTTTGTTCTTACAGCCCAAAGCACAAATGTGACTACAGACCTCTAGGAATAACAACAGTGGCGGGACAGGGCCCCGCCATACCCCTGAATGTACATAATATCTACAACATCAGGGAAAACCGTACCAAAAAGACAAGCCTCCGGAGAATCGAGCTTGACACTGATCGGTGATCCTAAGAATGAGGATCCACCACTGATTACCACTGCAGCGTGAGCGTAGCCCAGGAAGGGGTCGATCACAATATGTAATAAGTATGTAAAACTGGAAAATACTGTAATTATATCATAAGTCTAAGTAAAGCTGGAGACATGGACGATAATCAAATTACAGTACAATGTGCCTTACTAACCATGAGAATAACAAGTATAAACTTTACTGCATAAAAATAGGAGGCTCATGATCAAAGTATGGCCACCCGCCCGTAGTATCATTAAGCAATCCTACTCCTGGGACTATTTCACCCGCATAAGCCCTTACGGACCCGCATGAGGTATTCCTCGCATAGACTGTATCCGCCTGCATAGGTCGCGTAGACCCGCATTAGGTATTCCTCGCATAGGACTGGTCCGCCCTGCATGGGACTATTTCACCCGCATAAGCCCTTACTGACTCGCATGAGGTATTCCTCGCATCATGTGTAGCAAATCCACGGAATATGCAAATGCCACAACCCGGGGAATGACCGCGTAATGAATAATATACCACTAGTACAAACCGGCTATCATACATATCATAAGCACTACCGGTTTATCATACAATACATAAGTAAGTTAAGAAATCTCCTAACTTCTTATTAGTCTTGTTCATATACACTCTCATTTTAGTTTACTTAAGGCACTAACATGTCTTAATAAAAAGAATCCGGGAATTTAACCCAAAGTACTACATACTTCTACTCTTTTAAAAAAATGACTCATTTTCATATAAAACTTCCAAGATACTAGTAACCATAGCATCAAGTCACAACTACTTTTCAAGACAAGTCACAATACCTTTTAGAAATATAATTTGGCCTCTAAATCAAGTAACTCCTTTTATTTTAAAACTTTAGGCAATTGATGCCTTAAAATCAATTTTCCTTTCATAAATCAAGTCATTTGTCCTTGCTTATCTTACTTAGAGTAAATCTTTCCTTTTAACTTTCCATAAAGCTAATATAACCAACTTCCCATAAAGTCGTTATATTAGCCTTATACCTTAGTCAATTACATTTTTCCTATATCCAAGGGACTCATACTTTTAAAACGAAACAAGTATCATATACTTAAAACACTTCAAGTCCCTTAACTTTGAAAACTTAAGACACCCTTAATACTTTTAAAGAAGTGGGTTAATCCCCTAACTCGCCCAACTTGGCCATTCTTAAACAAGTAAAGGATATCAAAGTATTGTACATCTACCGTACTATATAAGTACAACTATTCATGCTCAAGAGATAGGAAAGTTCCACGTACCTCTTCGGGTCAATCCACTCGCAAGTCCAATATACCGCACGTAGTATGTTAACTTATAATGACCATAATACGTTCATTAGCTTCTAGCTTCAACGTAGAACATTCTAATTGAAAAGCCCCTTATTCTACGGAAAATCGGACAACACTTCCTTTGTTTCTACATACTTTTCCACCTTTTCAAGGTTCGATATCAACTACTAAACGTCACATTTAAGGCCCAACAATTCAGCAATACAAGGGGATTACACGCCTATCTTGGACGTGTAAAATTCTGCCCCACAATACAATTTAAATAATCCAATAAGTTTAATGTTGTATTTTGGCTATAACATGCTCACATATCATCCTTATCCAATCCTTTCAAATCCAAATCGTTATTCCTACATGCAATATATCTAAGAGCAATATTGACAACTACAAGTCCTTTCTTCCATACATGCAACACACTTTACTTAGAAAGGAGAATGGATTGTTACCTTAGAGTTTACCCAAATTAGTCCAACAAATTTCACTTGCCTTCTTTCCACAATCACCTCCACAAACCTCCTACAAGCTTGTCAACATGTTTCCTTCTTGCCACCTTTCTGAAATTTCTCTAGGCCTTGGTTTCTTCTTGAATTTTTAGAGAGAAGGGAGAGGGATTTTTAGAGAGAAGGGGGTTTTGTGAGGAATGACCAAGTCTTCAAGACTTGGTCAATAAATAGTGCATCCCCAAAATCAGATGGGAGGGACACTTGTCACCCTCCCATGGCCTTTTAAAAGAAAATATCTTCTGATTTTTCCCCCGCAAAAACCCGCCTCGGCGCCGCGGCCCTGCAGTCGGCGTCGCGGCGCTGAAACCTCTGAGAACTTTAGCACTTACTGCGCCGCGGCCCTACATTCGGCGCGCGCTGCTTCAGAATTTTCAGCATATCCGCGCGCGGCCTCGCTTCCGGCGCGTACTGCTGGCACCGAAAATACTTTTACGCTCATTGCGCCGAACTTGTAACTTCCATAACTTTCTACTCTGATGTCCTATCGATGAACGGTTTGTTGCGTTGGAAACTAGACTCAACGAACTACATACTAGGATTTTGAAACACCTAGGAACTCCTAAGGTAACTGGGCATAAACCGCCTCAAATTTCACTAAAACCCGTTCAAAATATTCTGTCAACCTATCTTTCTAAAATTTAAATCTTAATTCCTTTCGTACGTTCTCATAAGCATGACCTGAATTACGGGGTGTAACACTTACGTACGTTCTTAAAACATGTCCTGCAATTACGGGGTGTAACATTCTTCCCCCCTTAGAAATATTCGTCCCCGAATGTTCTTTCGGAGTCAGACTTATAATTAGCGTCATAGTTTCTTTTTACAACCCCGACATACCACTAATGCCACACATGGCGACATAATAGCATTTAAGCAAAAATACTTCAATTAAAACTTGACAAGTAAGGGAAAATGAATTACCTGCAGGTGTAGGGAATAAGTGAGGATACTTCCTCAACATGTCCTCCTCCATTTCCCACGTCATCTCCTCCCTGTTATCATTCCTCCACAAGACTTTGACGGAAGCCACATCCTTGGTCATGATCGCTGACACGCGATCGAGTATCGCTGTGGGACTCTCCTCATATGATAACCCCTCTGTCACCTGGACCTCGCTAGCTGGGAAAACTCTCGATGGATCTCCGATACACTTCCGCAACATAGAAACATGGAAGACCGGATGTACCGCCTCTAACTCTGATGGCAGATCCAACTCATAGGCAACCTTGCCTACTCTACGGATGATCTGGTAGGGCCCAATATACCTTGGGCTAAGTTTCCCCTTCTTTCCGAATCTCATCACACCCTTCATGGGCGATACCTTCAAGAAGACCCAATCGTCTACCTGAAACTCCAAATGTCGACGCCGATTATCTGCATAAGACTTCTGCCGACTCTAAGCTGCTAACAGTCTCTCCTGGATAAGCTTCACCTTATCCACAGCCTGCTGAATCAAGTCTGGGCCAACTAACTGCACCTCGCCCACGTCGAACCAACCAATCGGCGACCTATATTTTTGCCCATACAAAGCATCGTATGGCGCCATCTGTATACTAGAATGGTAGTTGTTGTTATAAGAAAACTCCACAAGAGGCAAATGATCCTCCCAGCTACCCCTGAAATCAATCACACAGGCTCGCAGCATATCCTCAAGTGTCTGGATAGTACGCTCTGTCTGCCCATCATCGAGGATGAAGCGCATCGCGAGACTCACCTGTGTCCCTAGTCCCTTCTGGAAAGACCTCCAGAAGTTAGCCGTAAATTGGGCTCCTCTGTCTAATATAATCGATATAGGGACTCCGTGCAGTCTCACAATCTCCCTGATATACAATCTGGCATAATCTTCATCCGAAAATGTAGTCCTGACTGGAAGAAAGTGGGCTGATTTCGTCAGCCTGTCAACAATAACCCAGATGGAGTCATACTTCCTCTGAGTACGAGGTAACCCTGTAACAAAGTCCATGTTGATCACCTCCCACTTCCATGTCGGAATATCAATAGCCTGCAATAGTCCACTAGGCCTCTGGTGCTCAACCTTGACCTGCTGGCAATTAGGACACTGTGCAACAAAACCTGCCACGTCCCTCTTCAGGTCATCCCACCAATACATACACCTGAGGTCATGGTACATCTTAGTCGACCCCGGATGAATAGAATAACGAGCACTGTGTGCCTCCCCCAGATTCTGCTGACGAAGTCCTGCCACATCGGGAACACATAACCGACCCTCAAACCTTAGCACCCCATCAGGCGCTACCTCGAATAGACTATTCTCCTCCCGAAGAGCTGCATCTTGATACCGTACCAATACTGGGTCCTCATACTGTCGCCTCTTCACCTCATCAACGATGGAAGACTCGGCAATCTCACGAACCCGTACCCCACTATCATCGGTATCGACCAATCGAACCCCAAGGCTCGCTAGCTGATGGATCTGACGGACCATGTCCTGTCTCTCTGGCTGTACCTCTGACAGACTCCCCATCGATCTACGACTCAAAGCATCTGCAACCACGTTGGCTTTCCCCGGATGGTATAGAATATCAACATCATAATCTTTCAACAACTCTAACCACCGTCTCTGCCGCAAGTTCAGCTCCCTCTGCCTAAAGATGTACTGGAGGCTCTTGTGGTCTGTATAAATATCCACATGAACCCCATATAAATAATGTCTCCAAATCTTCAAGGCATGAATAACTGCGGCCAACTCTAAGTCGTGGGTAGGGTAATTCCTCTCATGCTTCCGTAACTGCCGGGAAGCATAGGCTATAACCTTGTCGTGCTGCATCAATACGCACCCTAGCCCGATACCCGAGGCATCACAATAAATCACGTATCCCTCTAACCCCTCAGGAAGAGTAAGAACTGGAGTCGTCGTCAACTTTTCCTTCAGTAACTGGAAGCCCTTCTCACAAGCTTCGCCCATCGGAACTTAGCCGCTTACGAGTCACCCTAGTCAATCTGCGATATCGAAGCAAACTGCTCCACAAACCTATAATAATAACCTGCTAGCCCTAAGAAACTGCGCACCTCGGTCAGAGTAGTAGGTCTCGGCCAAGACTTGACCGCCTCTATCTTCGCCGTATCAACCTGAACACCATCAGCCCCAATAATGTGCCCCAGGAATGCCACTGAGGCCAACCAAAACTCACACTTGGAGAACTTGGCGAACAACTGCCGTCTCCGGAGGACCCCAAGTACCGTCCTCAAGTGATCTGCATGCTCCTGCTCTGTACGCGAATAAACCAGGATGTCATCAATGAATACAATAACAAATGTATCCAAATATGGCTTGAACACCCGGTTCATCAAATCCATAAATAGCGCTGGAGCGTTGGTCAAACCGAAAGACATCACCCTGAACTCATAGTGCCCATACCAGGTCCTGAATGTAGTCTTTGGGATATCTGCCTCTCGAACTCGCACCTGATGATAACCAGACCGCAGGTCTATCTTGGAGAAAAACCTCGCACCCTGCAACTGGTCAAACAAATCATCAATCCTGGGGAGGGGGTATCTATTCTTGATGGTTACCATATTCGGTATGCGTAATCAACACATACGCATCTGATCCCATCCTTCTTCTTCACAAACAAAACCGGCGCTCCCGGGAGAAACACTAGGCTGATAAAGCCTTTTTCCAAAGAAATCTTTGGTGGTCCTTCACTCCTCAACTCAGCAGGTGCCATCCTGTATGGTGGAATAGATATAGGTCGAGTGTCTGGCAACATATCAATACAAAACTCAATCTCTCTCTCAGGAGGGATACCCGGGAGATCGTCTGGGAACACATCAGGAAACTCTCTAACCATCGGCGGATCAAGAATCGCACTCGGCCTGCGTATCGAATACCCGAACCAAATGATAGATGTACCCTTTCTGCACCATCTTTCTGGCCTTGAGGTAGGAAATAAACCTACCCATCGGCGACGATGTGTTGCCCTTCCACTCGATAACTGGCTCACCAGAAAACTGGAACCGGACCAACCTGTCTCTACAGTCAACGTTGACATAACAAGAAGCCAACCAGTCTATACCCATAATGACGTCAAAATCTGTCATCTCTAACTCTATCAAGTGCTCACGGTCGGCGACGATCAGAATAAACATCGGGCAACCTTTGTACACCCGCTCAGCTAACACCGAATCACCCACTGGCGTAGCTACCTCAAAAGGATCTATCGACACCGGCTCTATCCCGATTCTACCAGCAACAAGAGGGGACACATAGGACAAGGTAGAACCTGGATCTATCAAAGCATATACGTCACAGCATGAAATCAATAATGTACCTGTGACGACATCAGGGGAAGCCTCCTGCTCCTGGCGGCTGGCTAAGGAATATATGCGGTTTTGTGGACCGCTAGAACTGGGACCCCCACCACGACCTCTGCCGCGGCCTGCCGGTCCGTGAACACCCTGCCCTCCGGGGCGCATAACCACAGAAGAAGAGGAAGACCCAGCAACTGATCATGTCGGCTGAACTATACCACCCATGTTGCCTCTGGTCGGACAATTTCTCTTCAAATGGCCCTGCTGGCCACAAGAGTAACAAGCTCCTGGAGGAACATGAAACCCCCCACGATGGCAATCACCACATCGACCACACCGAGGTATAGGTGGCCTCATCTGACTGGAACACCGGTTCCTCTGGGAACCCGAAGCCCTGGAGCCATGTCCTGCCTCTGAATGACCCGACCGATCAAACCTCCTGCCAGAAAACCGAGAAGGAGCACTCTGTGCTGGCTGAAATGTGGACACAGTGCTGAGGCCGTTCGCCTTGAAAATCGCCTGAGACCTGCGTCCCGGCCTCTTGGGCTGGCCTGAGTCTAGCTGATCCTCCATCTCTCTATCCTCTATCCCCTGCGCATACGTCTGCATCCTGGAAATATCCATACATGGCTTAAGGGCCACCCCCAAGCATGCAGTAATCATATGACGGTCTAGCCCCATCACATAGCGATGGACTCTGTCTGGCATGTCAGCTACAATGGTGAGCGCATACCTGGCCAATGAGTCAAACTCCAGGCTGTACTCTCTGATAGTCCTCCCATTCTGCCTCAAGGTCAAGAATCTATCCACGTTGGCTCTCCTCATCTCAGGAGGCAAAAAGTGATCCAGGAAGGCCTCTGTGAACTCCTTCCAAACAGCTGAAAGAGCACCCTCACCTCTAGACAGCTCCCATGACTCAAACCAGTTCAACGCAATATCGCGTAACCGGTAAGAGGCTAGCATAACTGACTCTGTCTCCGAGGCCCTAAGCACCTGCATAGTCCGTGAATCGCCGAATAAACTCCTGAGGATCCTCCTCAGACCTCGAACCATAGAACTCGGGTGGATGACAACCCAGAAAGTCCCGAATCCGCAAATTGTCGGCTCACAGGGTTAGCTACCGCTCGCTCGTGCGCCTGCTACTATCTTTGGTCAATAACCGATCGCTCTCCGTAATCTCTATACTCGGCCTCTGGCGTGGGCTGAGGCTCGTGCAGGAACCTCGAGCTACCGCCTCGGCTCCTCTAATCGCTGGCGTGGTGAACTCGCCGACCGCTCTGACCTCGTGCATAGTCGTGCTCGAGTCCTAGTAACCGCTGCGTGCCGCTAGCGCTCATGTTCTTTGCCTTGCCGCCACGGGCCAGTCGCCCGTGGAGGCATAAGCGATACATAAGAATAGGTCGAGAGGATTCAACCTAATAAAACGGCTCTCTTGCGATCTCGGAGAGAAGAATGGAAACCAATCCTAAATGTCCTGCAGCCTCCGACTATAGATGTGGTGCACAACACACGATAATCAAGACTTACTAGACACGGTCAGAGACACTTTCCGAGGACTAATCGCTTCGATACAACTTTTGTCACGACCCGGGCGCGGTAGTGCCCTACACAGGCACCGCTTCGGTATACATCATAGAATAGCAGCGGAACATACACAACACATAAACATATTTAGACAATAACCATCACAGGCTAGCCGATAAGGCCGTCTTCCATAAAATATACATAACCAAAAGTAAAACAGTACAACTCTGTTCTTACAGCCCAAAACCACAAATGTGACTACAGACCTCTAGGAATAACAACTGTAGCGGGACAGGGCCCCGCCATACCCCTAAATGTACATAATATCCACAACATCAGGGAAAAACCGTACCAACAGGCAAGCCTCCGGAGAAATGGAGCTTCCGACACCTGATCAGTGATCCTAAGAATGAGGATCCACCATCTGCTTACCCCTACCTGCGGCATGAACGCAGTACACAATATGTACCAAGTATGTAAAACTGGAAAATTCTGTAATTATATCATAAGTCTAAATAAAGCTGGAGACATGGATGATAATCAAATTACAGTTCACTGTGCCTTACTAACAATGAGAGTAACAAGTATAAACTTTACTGCATAAAAATAGGAGGCTCATGATCAAAGTAGGGTCACCCGCCCGTAGTATCATTAAGAAATCCTACTCCTGCGACTATTTCACCCGCATAGGTCCTACGGACCCGCAATGGAGCGATGCGCTCCGCATGGGACTATTTCACCCGCACAGGACTATTTCACCCGCTTGGTCCTGGTGGGCCCGCAATGAGTACAAACGCCGCACTCGCATCATGGGTAGCAAATCCATGGAATTAGTAGTAACCCGGGGCTTTCCCCCGTAATAATAACATGAACTAACACAACCGGCTATCATACATAACATAAGCGCTACCGGCTTATCATAACATAAGCAAGTTAAGAAATTCCCTAACTTCTTATTAACATTATTAATATATTCTCTCATTTTAGTTTACTTAATGCACTAACATGTCATTTAAAAGAAAATCCGGGGATTCAACCGAAAGTACTACGTACTTCTACCCTTTTAAAAATGACTCCTTTTCATATAAAACTTCCAAGATACTAATAACCGTAGTATCAAGTCACAACTACTTTTCAAGACAAGTCACATTACCTTTTAGAAATATAATAGGCTTCTAAATCAAGTGACTTCTTTTCTTTTAAAACCTTAGGCAATTGATGCCTTAAAATCAATTTGTCTTTCATTAATTCAAGTCATTTATCCTTACTTATATTACTTAGAGTAAATCTCTCTTTTTAACTTTCCATAAGGCTAATATAACCAACTTCCCATAAAGTCGTTATATTAACTTTATACATTAGCAAATTACATTTTCCTATATCCAAGGGACTTATATGTTTAAAACGAAACAAGTATCATATACTTTAAAACACTTCAAGTCCATTAACTTTGAAAACTAAGACATCCTTACTACTTTTAAACAAGTGAGTTAATCTCCTAACTCAACCGACTTGGACATTCTTAAAACAAGTAAAGGATATCAAAGTCTTATACTTCTACCGTACTATATAGGTACAACTATTCATGCTCAAGAGATAGGAAAGTTCCACATACCTCTTCGGGTCAATCCACTCGCTAAGTCCAATATACCGCACGTAGTATGTCAACCTATAATGACCATTATACGTCTATTAACTTCTTACTTCAAACGTAGAATATAATAAGTGCAAAGTCACTAAATTCTACGGAAAATCGGACAGCACTTCCTTTGTTTCTACATACTTTACCACCTTTTTCAAGGCCCGAATTCAATAACCAAGCACGCCACATTTAAGGCCCAACAATGTAGTTAACAATAGGGGATTACACGCCTACTAGATGTGTAAAATTCTGCCCCACAATTGATATCAAACTAGTACAAACTACAAGATAAATTCGGCAACTTGAGATACAACAACACCAATTCTTATCCAATTTCCTTTTCAATCCAAGTTGTTTAGTATTACATGATATCAAGCCGCAATCGATTACAACTACTACAATCCTCAAGTAGGTAAACATGCGATGATTCTAATTAACGACCAAATTGTATTTCAATTTCAAATGGCTCATATGTCATTTCGGATTTAGGCTACAACAATCCATATCACTTATCAATCTTCAATACATATACTTCATGCTAGTAAAATGTAAGGCTAACAACAATATATAATCTTGTAACACTTTAAGAGAACAAGATTGTTACCTCAACGAGCCTTAATCCAACTTCAATTCCAAAGTCGCTCCCTAGCAACTTAGAGCCTCTTTTTGACACTTCAAACCGCCACTTGAGACCCTTAGAATATCACAAACAACTTTCCTTTAATCTTCCAATCAAAACCTAGGAAAGCAACTAGGTTTTCACCTTGCGACTAATACAAAAATGCTATTTTTCCGGGATCTTTCTATTGAGATACCCTTACAGTACCCTCATGAACCTTGGTTTAAAGTGGGGAGATTATTGGACAACAAACAAATTTTTTTCTTGTTGGAACTAGGGTGAACCCGAGAGCTCCCTTAATGTTCATCCAATTTCTTGAAAAAAATTCTAAGTATGGAAGCTTGTCTCACTACTAGTATACTTATATAGTAACATGGAGGGTCAAGATTTTCACATATGTGTGGTTTGGATGAAATTCTCTTAAATATCAAGTCAAGTGGCCCCATTGACTAAGTCAATTATATCAAACTCTATACTTTGCAAGACTTGGTCATCTTAACTTATGGTCAAAATGACCATCAAGCCCTTGCCATTTTGTCCAAGATCACTTAAGGGGGAGTGACACATGTCGCCCTCCCATTCGTCACAATATTTTGTTTTCCGACAATTCCATAATTCTGATAAATTTTTACTAGTCTTAAATCTTAACATTTGGATTCTTACGTACTTTCTTAAAACATGTCCTGCAATTACGGGGTGTAACATGAGCCTCTAGCTCCTCAGTTAGGGGAAGACTATAGGGCCATGAGGGAAGCAGTTATGTTATTGACCAGGCTAGCGGTGATGCAGTTTCATCAGAAGGAGGTTATTCGGCCAGTACAGACATGTGTACAAAGGGTAGAGGGCCAACGCAGAAATCAGCGTAAGAGGGCTAGACCGGTTAGTTATCCCGGTGAGTTTTTGGGCGAGCAGTCTCAGCAGCGGGTGAGGTATTCGTCCCATCCTACACAGAACATACCCCCACAGTTCGTAGGTGTGAGATTGGACCACACGAAGTATTTAGGAGTCGGTCGGAGCTCCAGGGTTCCAGGATTTCCGAGGAGCAGGGGATCTTCTCAGTCGAGGCCACCCTTGCCTCAGTGTTTCCAATGTGGTAGGTCCCATTTTGGAAAGTGTCATTCTGCTCTGGGATCCTGTTATCATTGCAGCCTTCAGGGCCATTTGAGGAGGGAGTGTCCGTGTAGAGATGTCACGGGTAGTATGGCTCAGCCTACAGGGTCAGTTGCTGAATCGACATCTTCTACAATTGTGCGCCCCACAGGACGGGGTATTCAGATGTCAGCCAGCCGTGGTAGAGGTCATGGTGGAGTTTATAGTTCTGGCGGTCCTTCGAACCGCATAGATGTTGTGACTACCAGGCAGGATCAAGAGGCATCATCGATTGGGGTTACATGTATATTTTGATCCTTTTTGAGTCATACATACTGTTACACCCCGTAAATTCAAGAGGATAAGGTAAGAACGTTCAAAAGGAGATAAGGTTTGAAATTTGGAAAGATAAGTTGGCAAATGTTGTAGGCAAATTTTCAGTCAAATTTGGAGCGGTATATCTCCTAGTTCTTTAGGAGTTTATAGGTGTTTCAAAAGCCTAGTATGAAGTTCGTTGAGTTTAGTTTTCAACACAATAAACCTCTCATCGATAGGACATCGGGGTAGAAAGTTATGGACGTTAGAAGTTCGGTTGTGAAGGAGAAGGGCCACTTGATCGGCGCCACGGCCGCGACGCTGAGGCGGGATTTTTCGCGCAAAAGGGGGGAAAAATCAGAAGATATTTTTGTAAAGGCCTATGGTAGGGTGACAAGTGTCCCTCCCATTTTTTTGACCAAGAGGAGGTCTTATTTATTGACCAAGTCTTGAAGACTTGGTCATTTTTTTCAAAGAATCACCCTTAAAAATTCCTCTCCCTTCTCTCTAAAAATTCAAGAAAAAACCAAGGTCTAGTAAAATTTTGGAAAGGAGGCAAGAATATAAAGTGTTGGTAAACTTATAGAAAGCTCGCGTGGATGAGTTTGATGAGAAAAGGAGGTGCGGAAAAAGGGCTATAGTGGGCACAAATCCTAAAGGTAAAATTCTCTCTCCTCTTGGAAGTAAACTATGATATATGTAATAGTCAATGTTGACCATGTGAATTATACATTGAAGTTGATAAGTGTTATAGAGTATTGGAAACCTAAATCCGAACACGGGCTTATTAGCCATTGAAATTACGATACAAATGAATCGATAGTTATAATTATCGCATGTTGCCTAAAGGAGAGATTATAGTTGTTGAAATTGGTTGCGACTATATAATGTGCGAGAACGACATTATGGATTGAAAAGGAATTGGAAAAGATTTATTATGATTGTACTTTGTAGTCGAAATGACATGGAATATTGGACTGTTTTATATGAATTGTGGGGCGGAATTTTACACGTCTTGTTAGGCGTGTAATCCCCTATTGTTAACTACATTGTTGAGCCTTAAATGTGGCCTGTTTGGTTATTAAATTCGGGCCTTGAAAAAGGTGGAAAAGTATATAGAAACAAAGGAAGTGTTGTCCGATTTTCCGTAGAATTTAGTGACTTTGCACTTGGAATATTATACGTTTGAAACTAGCAGCTAATAGACGTATTATGGTCATTATAGGTTGACATACTACGTACGGCATATCGGACTTAGCAAGTGGATTGAACCAAAGAGGTATGTGGAACTTTCCTATCTCTTGAGCATGAATAGTTGTAAATATATAGTACGGTAGACGTACGAGATTTTGACGAATCTAGTCCATTTGATATCCTTGGCTTATAGTAAGAATGTCCAAGTTGGTTGATTTAGGGAACTAACTCACTGGTTTAAAGATACTAAGGATATCTTAGTTCTAAAGGTTAAAAGACTTAAAGTATTTTGAAAGTATGCGATACTTGTTTTGTTTGGAAGGTTTAAGTCTCTTAGTTATAAAGAAGAATGTAAGTATCTAAGGTATAAAGCTAGTATGACGGCTTTATGGGGAGTCGGTTATAATAGCTTTATGGAAAGTTAAAAGAGTGGTTTACTCTAAGTAATGTAAGCAATGATAAATGACTTGAAATAATGAAAGGCAAATTGATTTGAAGGCATCAATTGCTTTAGGTTTTAAAAGAAGGAAGTCACTTGATTTAGAGGTCTATAAATGTATTTCAAAAAGAAGTAGTGTGACTTGTCTTAAAAGTAGATATGACTTGATACTACGGTTATTAGTATCTTGGAAGTTTCATACGAAAAAGAGTCATTTCAAAAAGAGTTGAAGTACGTAGTACTTTGGGTTAAATTCCCGGATTTTTATAAAGACATGCTAGTGCCTTAAGTAAACTAAAATAAGAAGTTAGGGGATTTCTTAACTTGCTTGTGTTATGTATGATAAACCGGTAGTGCTTGCGTTATGTATGATAAGTCGGTAGTGCGTATGTTATGTATGATAGCCGGTTGTGCTAGGGATATATATATTGTTCATTACGGGGTCATTCCCCGGGTTTGTGGCATTTGCATATTCCGTGGATTTGCTACCCATGATGCGAGGAATACCTCATGCGAGTCCGTAGGGCTTATGCGGGTGAAATAGTCCTATGCGGGGCGGACCAGTCCTTTGCGAGGAAGTTACCTCATGCGGGTCCACACGACCTATGCGGGCGGATACAGTCTATGCGAGAAAGTTACCTCATGCGGGTCTATACGGCCTATGCGGGTGAAATAGTCCCAGGAGTAGGATCGCTTAATGATACTATGGGAGGGTGAACCTACTTGATCATGAGCCTCCTATTTTTATGCAGTAAAGTATACACTTGTTTACTCTCATTGTTAGTAAGGCACAGTGTACTGTAATTTGATTATCATACATGTCCCCATCTTTATTTTAGACTTATGATGTAATTGCGGTATTTTCCAGTTTTACATACTTGGTACATATTGTGTACTGACCCCCTTTCCTCGGGGGCTGAGTTCATGCCACATGTAGGGGTAAGCAGGTGGTGGATCCTCATTCTTAGGGTCCCTGATCAGGTGTCCGAAGCTCCATTTCTCCGGAGGCTTGTCTTTTGGTACGGTTTTCCCTGATGTTGTAGATTTATGTACATTCAGGGGTATGGCGGGGCCCTGTCCCGCCACAGATGTTATTCTTAGAGGTCTGTAGTCACATTTGTGGATTGGGTTTTAAGAACAGAGATGTACTGTTTTACTTTTGGTTATGTATATTTTATGGAATGTGGCATTATCGGCTAGCCTGTGATGTTTATTGTCTAAGTATGTTTATGTGTTGTGTATGTTCCGCTGCTATTCTCTGATGTATACCTGAGAGGGGTGCCCAGGTAGGGCACGATCGCGAGCCTTGGTCAGTCGTGACAAAAGTGGTATCAGAGCAGTTAGTCCTCGGAAAGTGTCTACAGACCGTGTCTAGTAGAGTCTTGATTATCGGTGTGTTGTGCACCACATCTATAATCAGGAGGCTGTAGGACATTTAAGATTGGTTTCTATTATTCCCCCTCTGAGATCGTGCAGTAGAGCTGTCTTATTAGGTTGAATTCTCCCTGACCTATTCTTATGTATCAATTATGCCTCCACGGAAGGCAACCAGGACCCAGAAGGGCAAGGCAGCAGCAGGAGCTGCTAGCGGTACGCAGAGGGCTACTAGGACTCAGGCCCAGACTATGCCTGAGGTTGTGGGCGGGTCAGCGAGTTCAGCCATGCCAGATTAAGCGAGCGGGCGTAGCTCGGAGGTTCCGATACGAGCCTCGATTCGCGGCCGGGGTGAGTATAGAGATTACGGAGAGAAGATCAGACTATTGACTAGCATAGTGGCGGCGTGGCGAGAGCGGTAGCTAACCCTGGCCAGCGGTTTGCGGATTCGGGATTTTCTGGGTTGTCACCCACCCGAGTTCTATGGTTCGAGATCTTAGGAGGATCCCCAGGAGTTCATTCGGCGATTCTGCCGAACTATGCAGTGCTTAGGGCCTCGAGGCAGTCGATTGTGTTAGCCTCTTCTGGGTTACGTGATATTGCATTGAACTAGTTTGAGTCATGGGAGCCGTCTAGAGGTGAGGTGCTCTTCCGGTGTTTGGGAGGAGTTCACGAGGCCTTCTGGATCACTTTACGTCTCTGAGATGAGAGAGCCGCGTAGATAGATTCTTGACATTGAGGCAGAATGGGAGGAATATCGAGTACAACCTGACACAGGTTTGAGTCATTGGTCGGTATCGCCACCATTGTGGTCGACATGCGAGCATAGCTCATCGCTATGTGATGGGGCTAGGCCGTCACATGATTCTGCGTGCTTGGAGTGGCCCTTCACCCGGTATGGATATTGCCGGAGATGCGAGCTTATGCACGAGGATAGAGGGCAGAGAGAGAGGATCGGCCGGCCCAGGCCGGCCCGAGGCGGGGCAATGAGGTTCGAGGAATCTTCAAGGCGGGCGGCCTCGGCCAGAACTAGGTCCACATTTCAGCTGCACAGAGTGTCTCTTCTCGGTTTTCTGGCAGGAGGTTTGATCAGTCGGGCTATTCAGGAGCGGGTCAGGGCTCGGGACTTGAGTTTGAGGCGGCGAGAATCGATCGAGACCACCCGTATCTCGGTGTGTTCGATGCGGTAGATCTCACCAGAGCGAGTGTCGTATGGCTTCGGGAGCTTGTTTCTCTTGTAGCGGCGAGGCCATATGAAGAGGATTGTCAGGCAGGCGGCGGGGTGGTATGGTTCGATCGGCGAGTCGGTTGTTGGGTCTTCTGTGGTTATACGCCCCGGAGGGCAGGGTGTTCACGAACCGGCAGGCCGCGACAGAGGTCGTGGTGGAGGTCCTAGTTCTAGCGGTCCACAGAACAACATTTATTCCTTAGCCAGCCGGCATGATCAGGAGGCGGATGTCGTCACAGGTACATTATTGATTTCATGCTGTGACGTTTATGCTTTGATAGATCCTGGTTCAACCTTGTCCTATGTGTCCCCTCTTATTGCGGGTAGAATCGGGATAGATTCGGTGTCAATGGAGCCTTTTGAGGTAGCTACGCCAGTGGGTGTTTCGGCGTTAGCTGAGCGGGTATACAAAGGTTGCCCGGTGTTTATTTACAGTCGTCAGACCCTAGCATACTTGATAGAGTTGGAGATGACAAATTTTGACGTCATTATGGGTATGGACTGGTTGGCTTCTTGTTACGCCAATGTTGACTGTAGAAACAGGTTGGTCCGATTCTAGTTTCCTGGTGATGCAGTTATCGAGTGGAAGGGCAACACAGCATCGCCGAGGGGTAGGTTTATTTCTTACCTCAATGCTAGGAAGATGGTGCAGAAAGGGTACCTCTATCATCTGGTTCGGGTATTCGATACAGAGGCTGAGGTGCCAGCTCTTCAGTTAGTTCCGGTGGTTAGAGAGTTTCCAGATGTATTCCCAGACGATCTTCCGGGTATCCCTCCTAAGAGGAAGCTTGAGTTTTGTATTGATATGTTGCCAGACACTCGGCCTATATCTATTCCGCCGTACAGGATGGCACCTGCCGAGTTGAGGGAGTTGAAAGACCAGCTGAAAGATTTGCTGGAAAAAGGCTTTATCGGGCCTAGTGTTTCTCCCTGGGGAGCGCCAGTTTTGTTTGTAAAGAAGAAGGATGGGACTCTGCGTATGTGTGTCGATTACAGGCAGCTGATTAAGGTAACCATCAAGAACAGATACCCCCATCCCCAGAATTGATGATTTGTTTGATCAGTTGCAGGGTGCGAGGTGTTTCTTCAAGATAGACCTGCGATCTGGTTATCATCAGGTGCGAGTTAGAGAGGCAGATATCTCAAAGACTGCATTCAGGACCCGGTATGGGCACTATGAGTTCAGGGTGATGTCTTTCGATTTGACCAACGCCCCAGCGGTATTTATGGATTTGATGAACCGGGTGTTCAAGCCATTTTTGGATACGTTTGTGATAGTATTCATTGATGACATCCTGGTTTATTCGCGTCTGAGCGAGGAGCGTGTAGATCACTGGCGAGGCGGTACTTGAGGGTCCTCGGGCCGGCGATTGTTTGTCAAGTTCTCCAGTGTGAGTTTTGGTTGGCCTCGATGGCATTCTTGGGAATATTATTGGTGGCCGTGTTCAGTTGATACGGCAAAGATGAGGCGGTCAAGTCTTGGCGAGACCTACTACTCCGCCGGAGTGCGCGATTTCTTAGGGTGGCGCAGTTACTATCGTAGGTTTGTGAAGCGGTTTGCTTCGATATCGGCAGATTGACTAGGTGACTCGAGCGGCTAAGTTACAGTGGGCGAAGCATGTGAGAAGGGCTTCCGATTCTTGAAGGAAAAGTTGACGACGACTCCAGTTCTTACTCTTCCCGAGGGGTTAGAGGGCTACGTGATTTATTGTGATGCCACGGGTATCGGGCTAGGGTGCGTATTGATGCAGCACAACAAGGTTATAGCCTATGCTTCCCGGCAGTTACGGAAGCATGAGAGGAATTACCCTACCCACGACTTAGAGTTGGCCGCAGTTATTCATGCCTTAAAGATTTGGAGACATTATTTATATGGAGTTCATGTGGATATTTATCTGCACACAAGAGCCTCGGTACATCTTCAGCGAGGAGGCTGAACTTGCGACAGAGACGGTGGTTAGAGTTGTTGAAGGATTATGATGTTGACATCCTATACCATCCGGGAAAGGCCAACGTGGTTGCAGATGCTTTGAGTCGTAGATCGATGGGGAGTCCGCCGGTACGGCGGAGAGGCGGGACATGGTCCGTCAGATCCATCAGCTAGCGAGCCTTGGGGTTCGATTGGTCGATACCGATGATAGTGGGGTACGGGTTCGTGAGATTGCTGAGTCTTCCATCGTTGATGAGGTGAAGAGGCGACAATATGAGGACCCAGATATGATACGGTATCGAGATACGACTCTTCGAGAGGAGAAGAGTTTGTTTGAGGAAGCGCCTGATGGGGTGCTAAGATTTGAGAAATGATGTGTGTTCCGATATTGCAGACCGTCGTGATTGCAGGGAGGCCGCGGTGCTCGTTACTCTATTCATCCGGGGTCGACTAAGATGTACCATGACCTCAGATGTATGTATTGGTGGGATGGCCTGAAAAGGGACGTGGTAAGTTTTGTTGCTCGATTATCCTAGCGCCGCCAGTCAAGGTTGAGCACCAGAAGCCCGGTGGGCTATTGCAGGCTATTGATATTCCGACATGGAAGTGGGAGGTGATCAACATGGATTTTGTTACAGGGTTACCTCGTACTCAGAGGAAGTATGATTCCATCTGGGTTATTGTAGACAGGCTGTTTTGTGGTGTTAGGCTACTGGAAAATCAACCACCTTAATTCATGTTTAAATGTAGTAGTTGCTAATGAAAGTCCTAAGGATTAAGGGTGTAGAAAGGTATTGAAAGACTTCACATTTTACCCTTGTTATTGTGGGATATTGGGCTGATTGTATGGATTGTTTTATGTGATTGTGGGGCAGAATTTTACACGTCTAGTAGGCGTGTAATCCCCTTTGATTAATTGTTGGTTATGCCCTTAAGTGTGGCTTGTTGGTTGT
This sequence comes from Przewalskia tangutica, assembly GCA_029844215.1. Lineage (NCBI taxonomy): Eukaryota > Viridiplantae > Streptophyta > Magnoliopsida > Solanales > Solanaceae > Przewalskia > Przewalskia tangutica. The sequence continues at coordinate 84,629,621 of CM056731.1, forward strand.
TGAATTTGGGCCTTGAAAAAGCTGGAAAAGTACGTAGAAACAAAGGAAGTGCTACCCAATTTTCCGTAGAATAAGAGACCCTTAGTTGGTATTAATCTACCTTAGAAAGCTTGGAATTGATAATCGTGTTATTGTTGTTATAGGTTGAAGTGCTTCGAGACGTATTCTAGATTGTAGAGTTGGTTAGTCGCCAAAAAGGTATGTGAACTATCCTTTCTTCTTCTAGCATGATTCCTTGTTTTAAAGTGAGTGTATCATACTCCTTAGTGATGTAATTCTTGATAGTACTTTGGATTTCCTAAAATAGAAGTTGCTCTATATATTTTCTTGATAGTACTTTGATTTTATAAAATGGAAGTGGTTCTATCCATTCTTTTGATAGTATTTGGGGTTTCTAAAATGAAATATTGTTATATCTATTCTCTTGATAGTACTTTGGGTTGTCTAAATGAAAGTATTTCATTTTAGTTCATTGTAGTATATGAAATAAGTTACTTGATTGAAAGGTATAAATTACTTGGTGTTAAAAGTATACTTGACTAGGTTTGAAAAGTACAACTTACTTGAGCTTAAAAATGTAGTAACTTGATTTTAAAAGTGGAACTGTCTTGATACTATAAGTGTTAGTGTTTTGAGGTTTATAAATAAGAAGATGTACGACAGACGTACATAGTACTTCGGGTTCAATTTCCCTATTATTACTAGATGTGATATTGCCTTGAGTCCTCTTAAAATGATAGTTCATTCTATTTGTGCTAATGAGAGTCGGAGATGATTTAAATTGTATAGTTTGATCATGTGAGTACGGCCATGATTACGACATAAATCTTATTGTGAAAATTGTATAGTTGGATCATGTGAGTACGTCCATGATTACGACATAAATCTTATTGTGAAAAATGTATAGTTGGATCATGTGAGTACGTCCATGATTACGACATAAATCTTGTTGTAAAAATTATATAGTTGGATCATGTGAGTACGTCCATGATTACGACATAAATCTTATTGTGAAAACGGTATAGTTGAAATCATGTGAGTACGTCCATGATTAGGACTTGAACATTATATAAACCCATGGACAAGATCCATGATGCGAGTACAAATACTCTTTGCGGTTGATCTAACTCTTAAAAGGCATAACTTAAAAGGTAAAGTTGACTCTCATTACTTTCATATTTGCAAGGCACAATGTACTGTTATTTTGAATTATCATACTTGCCTCCTGTTATATTTGGATTGTATGATCTCCTTTATAGTACTTATTGTTTCACATACTTGGTACATTTTCCGTACTGACCCCCTTTCTCCGGGTGGCTACATTCATGTCGCATGTTTAGGTACGCAGTTTGGTGATCTTCAAGTGTAGGATCCTTGCTCAGAGTTTTGGGGATAGCTCCATAGTTCCGGGGCTTATCATTTTGGTATAGATCTTTCATTACAGGCTTTTCTACAGTTATAGGTACGGTGGGGCCTTGTCCCGTCATAGTTCTGTAAAACTCTTAGAAGTCTGTATTCATATGTGGATTGGACTCATGTACAGTGTAGTTTCTTTTGGATTATATATATAGCAGCCTTATCGGCTTTGCCTTTGCATGGTTGTAAAAAAAAATAGTGTTATTTAACTTCCGCGGGTAACTTGAGTCGTAGAGGGTAGAAGGGTGCCCAGGTAGGGCACCAGTCGCGGGCCCGAGGTTCGGGTCGTGACACTAGGATACGGGATGATATGCATATCTTGGTTAGTCATGTGTAAATCTCCAGACTACCCGACATGTGGGATCAGCTGGAGTCTCCTGACCACCCGGCGTGTGGGATTGGCGGGGGTTCTTCTTATTTTGTTGAAACGCGTGACATCCCGGTTTGTGGGTAAGTTTCTATGGCGATTATCTTTTAGCATCATAACGTGACGAGGGTGGGCTCAGCCCATGTCCGAATAGGTACTCTTCCCTTGACTGTGGATTTCTCCCTTTGGGTTTATCATGGCAAGGGTTTAAGGAGGCCCACGGCTGCAACCTTATGGTTACATAAGGTAATTTTCATAGTTTAGGACTTTCTCATTGATCTCCTACATGAATCATATTTTTGCACTCTCGACTACCTAGCTTGTGGGACTAACTAGAGTTTTGTTATTGACGTGATTAAATCTGGTGTTGATCTGCCTAGCAGGGACGTGCTAGATTTATATCGTCACTGAGTTCGTGGGTATGCCCATCGTACTTGTACATTTTAATGATTTCAATACACATTTACCTTTTCATAAAAAAATGCGAGATTATTACATTTGAATTCACATTATAGTTAAAGGTCTTGCAAGCAAAGAGTAACAAAAACTAGTGTATCAACTATTCAACAATAATGTTACCATACTTTATAGTCGGACCTCTTCTCTTCTGATCCTCCTCCTCTTTTTCTTCTGGGATGTCTATATTATCATGTAGGAATTTGTAGTACCTTCTGCAAATTATTGTTGTTGTAAGAGTGTATTTCCAAGTACTGCTCACAAATAAGACCTTGACAATGAAATTGTGTAACTAAAGTAACAATTATGGAAAAAATATCAATAATGGAGGAGGAGGAAGAGAAGAAGTGATGCTTCTTTCCTGTACTTCAATTCGTTAGCTCATTCCGGATAAATTAATAATAATAATAATAATAATAATAATAATAATAATAATAATAATAATAATAATAATAATAATAATAATAATAATAATAATAATAATAATAATAATAATAATAATAATAATAATAATAATAATAATAATAATAATAATAATAATAATAATAATAATAATAATAATAATAATAATAATAATAATAATAATAATAATAATAATAATAATAATAATAATAATAATAATAATAATAATAATAATAATAATAATAATAATAATAATAATAATAATAATAATAATAATAATAATAATAATAATAATAATAATAATAATAATAATAATAATAATAATAATAATAATAATAATAATAATAATAATAATAATAATAATAATAATAATAATAATAATAATAATAATAATAATAATAATAATAATAATAATAATAATAATAATAATAATAATAATAATAATAATAATAATAATAATAATAATAATAATAATAATAATAATAATAATAATAATAATAATAATAATAATAATAATAATAATAATAATAATAATAATAATAATAATAATAATAATAATAATAATAATAATAATAATAATAATAATAATAATAATAATAATAATAATAATAATAATAATAATAATAATAATAATAATAATAATAATAATAATAATAATAATAATAATAATAATAATAATAATAATAATAATAATAATAATAATAATAATAATAATAATAATAATAATAATAATAATAATAATAATAATAATAATAATAATAATAATAATAATAATAATAATAATAATAATAATAATAATAATAATAATAATAATAATAATAATAATTTTCTTTGTAGAGAACTCTGTATGAAAAATGAGAGGAATGATTAATTTTATAAGAAGCAAAAACAATTATGAAGCGGAAAAATAAATTATGGTTTAAAAGAGGAAGAAGAAGAAGAACAGGAGGAGGAGGAGGAAGATGAAGAAGAAGAGGAGGAGGAGGGAGAAGAAGTGGTGCTTTTTTTCTATAGTCTATTTCGGTAGCTCATTTCGGATAAGCGAGTGAATGGTTAATAATAATAATAATAATTTTCTTTGTAGAGAACTTTGTATGAAAAATGAGAGGAATGATTAATTTTATAAGAAGCAAAAAAAATTATGAAGCGGAAAAATAAATTGTGGTTTAGAAGTGGAAGAAGAAGAACAAGAGGAGGAGGAGGATGAAGAAGAGGAGGAGGAAGAAGAAGAAGTGGTGCTTTTTTTCTATGTTCCATTTCGGTAGCTCATTTTGGATAAGCGAGTGAATGGTTAATAATAATGATGCTTCTTCTTATTCTTCGCCATTCACTCGCTTATCCGGGAAGAAGAAGAGGATGAGGAAGAAGAGGAGGAAGAAGTTTATGCAGTGAAAAAGTTGTGGTTTAGCATTTAAGAAGAAGAAGAAGAATTTTCTTTGAATAGAACTTGGTATGAGGAAGAAGAAGAAGAACTTTGTATGAAAAATGAGAGGAATGATTAATTTTAGAAGAAGAGAAAAAATTTATGCAGTGAAAAAGTTGTGGTTTAGCATTTATAGTGATCCACACAATTTATAAGTTACATTGAGCAATAAGAATTATAAAAGTGTACACTGAATAATTGTAATCAAAATTGGTATTACATGTTTGTCATATTAAATTCAGCAAGTCTTTTCAGTTTCTTATTATTGAGTACAATAATTAAGAGATAATTAAAAAATATATATAATTAGAGAATAGGCCATAAAAAGGAGGGGAAAAAAATGTGTTTCTAGGGTCATATATATTCTTAATTTTATTATATATATATTGATTGATTGATGATTTTGATTTGATAAGTAGTATTTCTTTTCTTTATTCTCCCTAACGCCTCTTCTTTTCTTCTCTACTTTATCTTCCCTTTTCTTTTTATTAGGAGTATAGTTATATTTATTATTTGTAAAATCAAATATAAAACTTAAAATGGATTGATACTTCCTCAAATTTATCTTTTACCATTTTAGTTTTTTCTTTTTTTAATTTTATCTCTAATATACACAAAAGATAGAACTTTGTCAAGATCTCAGTGTTCTTTTTTTTCTGGTAACTTAAAGTGCAGCACCACCGCTAAAAGATAGAAAATCAATTTTATGTGATCATTTTTCAGTTACGAATAAGTGAGTGTTTGGGGAGAAATTCGCTCTTGATAGGCGGACCAATCAGAATCTGACACGTGAAAGTCTTGACTCATCTAGATTCGGACCTATAGATTCACCTCGGCCATCCCCGACGGCATTCTTGGGTAATTATCCTCGACATATCCAGATTTTAGTACCATCTCGGTGTGACATAAACTACTCTGTGGCTAGGGCATCTTATGAATCGTAGCCACATGGTCTTATTCCCGGGCTAAAATTCCTTTTCTAGCTGGAATGCACTCTCAATAACCTCCGTCCAACGTCAGTTAGTCTCGAGCCTCGTGACATTATTTGATGGGATGTTTATACTGTGAAGTGGACATTTCACTTGTATTTTTAGATTGAAAAGTCTAGGATTTGTGTAGATAAATATACCTTCTTGGGAAGGAATAAGCATCTCATTCTTCACACTTGTAATCCTAACTCCTTTGTTGAGCCTTCAAAATACCACAAGCTTCATACTATATTTCTAACTCTTGCCTTTATTTTATGTTATGTACATTCTTGTATTTACATATTTTCTTGGCTTAACCACAAGAAAAAGGGTTTTGATCGAATACGAGTTACCTGTCTTTAACCCCTTTCAAGAAAATCTAATTGTTATACTAAATTTCATTTTTAATGGTAGACAGTTTGGCACCATATGTGGGATAGATAACTGTGATATTATCTCACCTTATTACTTAAAACTCTTTGTTAAACCATCAAAACTTACCCATTAAGAAACCTTCGCCATGTATGGGACTTAACACGACAACCCACTCATGGATGATCAAAGCAACGTCACTGAAGAACAATATAATGTCGTTGTTGATCAACAACATCCTTTTGCCCGTAGTCTGCCAAATTTGGTGGGACCTTAGGGCGTGAGAGGTTTGAATCATGCCAATGATCTTGAGCATGAACGTGGACAGAGAAAAAATGAGGGATATGCCTATTCACATGGAGTGGTTCAGGACAGACATCCATGTGACCGTGTAAAACTCTTGTGATAATTTTATTATTCCATAATTTACCTTCTTTAATAGTTGCTACCAAATTCCTTGAATGCATAGAAGTAGCCCAATCTTGTAGGATTTTTCCGAACTTCACTAATCATGAGAAGTTTTAAGGTTACAACTCTATGTATGTCATACCCTGATCTGAGCTGGGATGAACTATGTCTACAATTAAGTACTTTGATCATGTAATAAGCTAAATGATGTAACTTGTAACACAAATGTGTCACGACCCAAATCGGAGGGTCGTAATGGGCGCCCGGATTTCACTCGCCGGGTACCTCAAATCACACCATCACCGTATAATCACAATAAGCACGGACTAAGCCGAAAAAGATTATGAAAGTTCTTGACCAGAAAACTGACTTATACATATATACATGACCATGTCAAGGCCGATAAGGCCATACAAAATCACTATCCATAGGACACCTGTCTACAAGCCTCTAAAGAGTATACAACACCAAAATATCATACCAAAACTATACTGCAACTCTGGAACAAATAAAGTGCTCCAACTAGGGGTGAGCGGGTCCGGGAACCCTAACTTTTTTGAACTACCCAGACCCTACCCAGTAAAAGATCAGTTCCTAAATTTAGTACCCGGAACCTATCTGTAACAATCATTACCCGGAACCTATCTGTAACAATTATTACCCGGAACCTACCCGAACCCTATGGTTCCATGTAGGTTCCTGGTACACTGTAAATTTTTGTGTTGCTTAAAGTTAGAAAATCGGAATGACAATCAAGCTGCTTAAAAAGTAATTTTGTACGTCACCAACAACTTTTGACTTGTGCATCAGAAGCAAAAACCAACATGTTATCCTAAATATGTAGTTAAGGGCAATAACCGTTGTGATCATGAAGTGCCTATTTCACGGCTTTTCAGCGTCGATTCAACTATTTTAACCTTCTTTGCATTGTCACTATTCACCAGTGAGAGCTTTTCAAGTGATGCTTTAAGCAGTGACATGTCATTTTTTTTAACATGGCTTTTTCTCCTCACTGATAGTTGTCGCTGATCATTTGATCGATTGGCCTGTTCAGAATGTGTGTTTTTTTTCAACCTGGATTTACTGCTTCAATAGAAGAGCGCAGAGCATCCAACTCCACTCTCTAAATCTGGTAGCAGCACCGGGGCGCGAAATTTCCAGTGAGCGAGCAGTTTTCATTAGCACCGCGGTGCCTGGCATCAGCACCGCGGTGCCGACGCGTATTTACAGATTTTCTGGGCCGAATTTGACAAGGGTAAAAGGGTCCGAAGCAAGATTTTTCTTAGATATAAATACCCTAAGCCCTGTCATATCTCATATCATACTTTGTGGAGGCAAAGAAGGAGGCAAGAGCAAGATTAGAGACATCTCATTGTTCAAGTTCTTTTCTTTCCCTTATTTTATTTCAATTTATGTTGGATTGTAAATTAGTTCTTGACATGACAATGTTTAGGAGCTAATCTCTTTAGTAGGGTTTTCCATCAAACCTTCTTGAAACTCTTTCATATAGTTAATGCATAGTTATTGATTTCTTCTTCAGCATATTAAGATCTATTCAATATTGTTGTGATTGCTTGATAATTAACTGACCATTAATTGTCATCACTTATATGATTTCGAATCAAAAGTCTGAAAGGTGAGATTTGAATATGCTGTAATTGTCTAGACATAGGTTAAAATCATGGACGAAAGTACCCCGATACTTGTGTAGTAATTAAGGTTATTGTTCTTAATCTTCATGTGTGGTAAAATCTATCATAGAAATATAGAAGGTTTCTACACAAGGTTGAACTCTTGTATGTCCTAACCGGAATATGATGACAGATTAGTTAACATGCTATCTTAATAAGAAGAAGAATCAGTAGCATTGCATTAACACGTGAAAGAGTGGATAGTTGAGGAGATTGGAAGTCATATTTCCTTCATAACTGTTTAAAAGCAAAGTATTATCATTCTTAGTTTATTCCTGCACTTTACTATAATTTTAGTCTTAGTCATAAATCCAAACTAAAGAACGTCATCCAAATAGATACTATAGATTAGATAATCGGTACTTGACAAATCAGTCTCTGTGGATGATAACTCGGTCTTACAGATCTTTATTACTTGAACTATATGTACATTTGCGTAAGCATCTAGAAATATCGCAACAAATATACCAATTCATCTATTGATGCCACCAACATGTACCGAGGCTTAGTCAGTTGACTACTTGTTCTCTTGGTGACATGTGGCACGGTGGCCCTCATTAATAATTAACAAGTGATCTACCTCCGTATAATGCATCAATCACACACATAATTAATTATAAATCCCACTTCATTTAAATCCTGAAAACTCATAAGACCTTCGTATAATCGATGTCATAATTTGTAATATAGCATTAGTCCATCACCTTTTTTGGGGATATACATCTATTATTATTAATCTCCATCGTCACACTTGTTGCATCCAAAATTATTTCGGAATCACATCCTTTTATATACTAATTTTCTTATTAGCATATGTAAATATAACAAATTTTTCTCAACGCTTGGGTTTATTTCCTTCGTTTAGGTGCTCAAATTATCGCCCAAAATTACGAGGCGTTACATTCTTCCACCCTTAGAAACATTCGTCCTCGAATGTTGGGGTGGCATATCTAATCTTTGTCGCGTCCACCACTTTATGTGTCACCTCTTCCACGTTCCTATTTCGCTACAGAACTTTCACAGAAGCTGCTTTCTTAGTCCTCAGCTTTTGGACTTGTCACCGAGAAGGATTTCCAACACATGCTCTTAACATGGAAATGTAAAAGACTGGATGAACAAACTCCAACTCCAAGGGTAAGTCCAATTCATATGCTACTTGGCCAATTCTTCGAATACGGTATGATCCAATATATCTTGGACTGAGCTTTCCTTTCTTTCTGAATCTCATCACACCCTTCATCGGCGAAACATTCAAAAATACCCAATCGTCTACCTGAACACTAGATTTCTCCATCGCACATCTGCATATGACTTTTGATGACTCTGTACCGTTAACAGTTGCTCTTGGGTAAGATTCACCTTCACTATGGCTTGTTGTACTAGGTCAGGCCCAAATAACTCTGACTCGCCTACTTCGAACCATCCAATAGGATATCTATATTTTTGTTCATATAAAGCCTCATATGGAGCCATTTTAATATTGGCGTGATAGCTGTTATTGTACGTGAACTCAATAAGGGGTAAGTGATCACCCCAACTTCCCTTAAAGTCTAACACACAAGCTCGTAACATGTCCTCGAGCGTCTGAATCGTTCGCTCGGCCTGACCGTCTGTTTGAGGATGGAAAGTCGTACTTAAATTAACTCAGGTGTCTAACCCTCTCCGAAATGACTTCCAGAAGTTAGCTGTAAACTGAGCACCTCGGTCTGATATAATAGAAACATGCATACCATGATGTCAAACAATCTCTTTCACATACAATTTCGCGTAGTCATCGGCTGTGTAGGTTGTTTTGGCCGGCATGAAATGAACTGATTTGGTCAGTCGGTCATCAATTACGCAGATAGAATCAAACTTCCGATAAGAGCAAGGTAATCCCGTAATGAAGCCCATATTAATCATTTCCCATTTCCATATTGGGATCTCAATGTTCTGAGTCAAGCCGTTTGGCTTTTGGTGCTATATTTTAACCTGCTGACAATTATGACACTGAATGACCAACTCTGCAATATTCCTCTTCATGTCGTCCTACCAATACATACCTTTTGATATCATGAGACATCTTAGTAGATCCATGATGAATGGAATATTGTGAACAATGGACCTTCCATCTAAGGGTCCCTCTCCCATTATACTCGAAGTTTGCAATTTTCTTTTTGTTAAATATCTTTCCCAATCTTCTGTAAAAATGGGATCTTCATCATGATATTCATTTTTCTTCTCGTATTAGGGATGACCCTATTGTATTCTGAGTCATAGGGCTATCACTATCTAAATCCTTCAATCAGACTCCCACTTAACTAACTGATGTTCCCTCATGTCAACTTCTCTCCTTAGTCCTCACATTAGTCAAGCTGCTTGTGAGTGAATGATCCTATTGTCAACTTAGTTTTGTTTACTAACTGGTGTGCTGAAAATTCTTATATTTGTAGTATCTCAATCTGTCACGACCCGACCTCGGGCCTGTGACTGGTGCCTTACCCCGGGCACCCTAGTGATACAACATCAGAGAAAAACCAGCGGAAGAAAACTCATAAATATGAAACAATATAAAATAAGAAACAGGCTAACCAAAGTGGTTACCTTTTTGTAATTATATATAACAAAAACTGAACAGTTACATCCTTTACAAAACCCAATTTACAACAGGACTACAGACCTCTAAGAGTTTGTAACAACTATGACGGGACAGGGCCCCGTCATACCCCTGAATGTACATGAATCTACAATGACAGGGAATCATACCAAAAGATAAGCCTCCGGAGAAACGGGGCTTCCCGAAAGCGAGCGGTGACCACATGGCGAGGATCAACCACCGATGTACCTCTACCTGCGGCATGAACGCAGCCCCCCGAAGGAGGTCAGTACAACAGGTACCAAGTATGTGAAACGGTAAAGTACTGTAATGAAATCATAATATTTCCAAAACAAATCCACAGATATGTATGAAAAACCAATTAGCCGTACATAGTGCCACAGCATAAACAAGAGCAAATAGGTGTAACGTAACCGGTCTTTTCTAGGCCGCTAATGATCGAAGCAGGGCCATTCGCCCATAGTATCATTATGCGAGCCTAATTCTGGACTTCTGTAGTCCGCATAGGCCACCTGGGCCCGCATGAGGTACTCCTCGTATCGGGGGTAGCTAACCTGCGGCATTTCCCTGGACTACCGTAGTCCGCATGACCACTTGGACCGCATGAGGTATTCCTCGCATCGGCGTAACACACCCGGAGTGACTCCTGGACTACCGTAGTCCGCATAGGTCACATGGACCCGCATGAGGTATTCCTCGCATCGGGGGTAGCTAACCCGCGGCATAAGTATCAAGTCAGGGGGGTAAGTGATATAACACCAGCACAACCGGCTTATCGTAAATCAACATAAGCACAACAAGAAACCCCCTTAACACAAAAGTCACAAGTCACTAACACCCGTAGCATCATAACATGTTTAATTATCAAACCAACTTGCCACACCTTCAGAAATCATTACAAGGCTTTTATAAACAAGTAAGCAAACCGTTCTTTTAATCTTCCTTAAGTCGTTATAACTAACTTCCCATAAAGCTAGTATAACACTTAAACTTTGTAATAAATCAAAACATTCACATTTGTTTGGAAAACCAAAAGAACTTATTCTTTTAAAACCAAGTATTAATTTCCTTCCGAATAATGATTCATAACTCTTTTTGAAATATTTCAAGATTCTTAACATTTAGAACTCAAGTCCAAAGACATCAAAGTGAAACCAAATTCAGTTAATACACGTACGTCTACCGTACTATATATTTACAAATATCATGATCAAGAGGATAAGAAGAATCACATACCTCCTCGGCTAAATCTACTTGCCAAGTCGGATATGCCGCGCGTAGAGTATCAACCTATAATAATCAAATACGTCTATCAGCGTCTAGACTTCTTCGTAGCATATTCTAAGTATAAAGTTCCTTATTCTACGGAAAATTGAACAACACTTCCTTTGTTTCTACATACGTTTCCACCTTTTCAAGGTCCGATATCAAACTACTAAACGCCACATTTAAGGCCCAACAATTCAGCAATACAAAGGGATTACACGCCTAACTTGGATATGTAAAATTTTGCCCCACAATACATATTAAATACTCCAATACGTTTAAGGTAGTATCTTGGCTATAACATGCTCACATATCATCCCTATCCAATCCTTTCAAATCCAAATCGTTATTACTACATGCAATATACCTAAAAGCAATATTGACAACTACAAGTCCTTTCTTCCTCACATGCAACACAATTTACTTAAAAAGGAGAATGGATTGTTACCTTAGAGTTCACCCAAATCAGTCCAACAAATCTCACTTGCCCTCTTTCCACAATCACCTCCTACAAGCTTGTCAACATATTTCCTTCTTGCCGCCTTTCTGAAATTTCTCTAGGCCTTGGTTTTTCCTTGAATTTTTTAGAGAGAAGGAAAAGGAATTTTTTTTAGAGAGAGAGAGGTTCTTGAAGAATTACCAAGTCTTCAAGACTTGGTCAATAAATAGGACTTCCACACAATCAGATGGGAGGGACACTTGTCACCCTCCCATGGCCTTTACAAAAAAAAATCTTCTGATTTTTCCCCCAGATTTCGCAAAAATCCCGCCTCGGCATTGCTGAAACCTCAGAACTTGAGACATACGGCGCAACCACGCATTCAGCGCAGCGCTGCAATTTCAGAGAACTCCAGTAAATCTGGCGCGGCTGCAATTCAGAGAACTCGAAGAATCCGCGCCGCGACCCTGCATCCCGTGGCACTGGCCAGCCTCAGGTGAAAATACACTCCTTCATGTCTGCGCACTGAACTTGCAACTCCCATAACTTTCTACTCCGATGCCCTATCGACGAGCGGTTTGTTGCGTTGGGAACTAGACTCAACGAACTACATACTAGGCTTTTGAAACACCTAGGAACTCCTAAGGTAACTGGGCATAAACCGCCCCAAAGTTGACTAAAACCCGTCCAAATCATTTTGTCCACCTATCTTTCTAAAATTTAAATCTTAATTCCTTTCGTACGTTCTCATAAGCCTGACCTGAATTACGGGGTGTAATATTATCTCCCCCTTAGAAACATTCGTCCCGAATGTTCCTTCTATGCTTACTCAAATCACAATATCGACATAGACCCTCTTAACTATTTTTCTTGCAAAAAGAACGCTCTACACGGCCACAACAATACTTAAGCATATATGCCAAATTAAAAACTAACAAGCAGGAAAGTGGGTTACCTAGAGGTGTAGGGAACAAGTGAGGATACTTCTTCATCATGTCATCCTCTGCTTCCCATGTCATTTCTTCTCTGTTCTCATTCCGCCATAAGACATTGACGGAAGCCACATCCTTTGTCCGCAGTCGCCTAACCTGACGATCGAGTATCGCTATGAGACTCTCCTCATATGATAACCCCTCTGTCACCTGAACATTACAAATCGGGTGCACTCTAGATGGATCTCCGATACACCATCGCAACATAGACACATGAAAAACTGGATGTACTGCCTCCAGATCGGACGGCAGATCCAACTCATAGGCAACCTTGCCTACCCTACGGACAATCTGGTAAGGCCCAATGTACCTTGGGCTAAGTTTCCCCTTCTTCCCAAACCTCATCACACCATTCATGGGTGATAGCTTCAGGAAGACCCAATCATCCATATCAAACTCCAAGTGTCGACGCCGATTATCTGCATACGACTTCTGTCGACTCTGAGCTGACAATAACCGCTCCTGGATAAGCTTCACCTTATCCACCGCCTGCTGAATCAAGTCTGGCCCGACTAACTGAACTTCGCCCACATCAAACCAGCCTATTGGTGACCTGCACTTTCTCCCGTATAAGGCCTCATAAGACGCCATCTGGATACTAGAATGGTAGCTGTTGTTATACGCAAACTCCACAAGAGGTAAATGATCCTCCCAGCTACCCCTGAAATCAATAACACGGGCGCAAAGATATCCTCGAGTGTCCGGATAAGACGCTCGGCTGTCCTGGCTCGAGGATGAAACGCAGTACTGAGGCTCACCTACATCCCTAACCCCTTTTGGAAATACCTCCAGAAGTTAGCCGTAAATTGGGCTCCTCGGTCCGATATAATAGATATGGGGACCCCATGCAGTCTCACGATCTCTCTGATATACAATCTAGCATAATCCTCGGCCGAATAAGTTGTCCTGACTGGAAGAAAGTGGGCGGATTTCGTCATCCTGTCGACAATAACCCAGATGGAATCATGCTTCTTTTGAGTGTGAGGTAACCCTGTAATAAAGTCCATATTGATCACCTCCCACTTCCATGTCGGAATCTCTATCATCTGCAACAACCCACAAGGCTTCTGGTGCTCCACCTTGATCTGCTGACAATTCGAACACTGAGCAACAAACTCTGCAACGTCCCTCTTCAGGCCATCCCACCAATACACACATCTGAGGTCGTGGTACATCTTTGTCGACCCCGGATGAATAGAGTAACGAGCGTTGTGTGCTTCCCCTAGAGCCTGCTGACGAAGTCCTTCAATATCGGGTACACACAATCTACCCTCGTAACTTAGCACCCCATCAGGTGCTACCTCAAATGGACCCTTCCCCTCTCGAAGAGTCGTATCTCGATACCGCGTCATAATCGGATCCTCATACTGTCGCCTCTTCACCTCCTCGACGATGGAAGACTCGGCAACCTCTCGAACCCGAACCCCACTACTATCAGAACCAACCAAATGAACCTCAAGGCTCGCTAGCTGATGTAACTCGCGGACCATGCCCCTTTTCTGCGGTTGCATCCCGGACTACCCATCGATCTGCGACTAAGGGCATCCGCAACTACATTGGCCTTCCCGGGTGGTATAGGATATCGACATCATAATCCTTAAGTAGCTCTAACCACCGCGTCTGCGCAAGTTCATCTCCTCCGTGAAGATATACTGGAGGCTCTTGTGGTCTGTGTAAATATCCACATGAACTCCATATAAATAATGTCTCCAGATTTTCAAGGCATGAATCACTGCTGCCAACTCTAAGTCATGTGTGGGGTAGTTCTTCTCATGTTTCTTGAGCTGCCGAGATGTGTAAGCTATAACCTTACCGTGCTGCATCAGCACACACCCAAGCCCGACCCCTGACGCATCACAATATACCACATATCCGTCTAAACCCTCAAGAAGAGTAAGAACTGGGGCGGTCGTCAATCTCTCCTTCAGTAACAGGAAGCTCTCCTCACAAGCATCCGTCCACCGGAACATAGCTGCTTTCTGGGTCAGCCTAGTCAAAGGTTTTGAAATGGAAGCAAACTTCTCCACAAATCTCCGATAATAACCCGCAAAGGCCCAAAAAGTTGCGTACCTCCGTCGGTGTAGTGGGTCTAGGCCAAGTCTTGACTGCCTCAATCTTTGATGTATCAACCCGAATACCATCGGCCCCGATCACATGCCCTAAGAAAGCCACTGAAGTCAACCAAAACTCGCATTTCGAGAACTTGGCATACAACTGTCGGCTCCGGAGGTCCCCAAGTACCGTCATCAAGTGATCTGCATGCTCATGCTTTGTGCGCGAATAAACCAGGATATCATCAATGAATACTATAACAAACGTATCCAAAAATGGCTTGAACACCCGGTTCATCAAATCCATGAATATTGTTGGAGCGTTGGTCAAACCGAAAGACATCACCCTGAACTCATAGTGCCCATACCGGGTCCTGAATGCAGTCTTTGGGATATCTGCCTCTCTAACTCGCACCTGATGATAACCAGACCGCATGTCTATCTTGGAGAAACACCTCGCACCCTGCAACTGGTCAAACAAATCATCAATCCTGGGGAGGGAGTATCTGTTCTTGATAGTTATCTTATTCAGCTGCCTGTAATCAACACACATACGCAGCGTCCCATCCTTCTTCTTTACAAATAAAATCGGCGCTCCCCAGGGAGAAACACTAGGCCTGATAAAGCCTTTTTCCAGCAAATCTTTCAGTTGGTCCTTCAACTCCCTCAACTCAGCAGGTGCCATCCTGTATGGTGGAATAGATATAGGCCGAGTGTCTGGCGACATATCAATGCAAAACTCAATCTCCCTCTCAGGAGGGATACCCGGGAGATCGTCTGAGAATACGTCTGGAAACTCTCTAACAACCGGAACTGACTGAAAGTCTGGTATCTCGGCCTCAGTATCGAATACCCGAATAATATGGTAGATATACCACTTCTACACCATCTTCCTATCCTTGAGGTAAGAAATAAACCTATCCCTCGGCGACGCAGTATTCCTCTCCCACTCGATAACCGGCTCCCCAGGAAACTGGAACCGTACCAACCTCTCTCTACAGTCCACATTGGCATATCAAGACGCTAGCCAATCTATACCCATAATCACATCAAAGTCCTTCATATCCAACTCTATCAAGTCGGCTAGGGTCTGACGACGGTAAATAGTCACTGGGCAAGCCTTATATACCCGCTCAGCTACCGAATCACTCATCGGCGTAGCCACCTCAAAAGGTTTTATGGACTCAGGCTCTATCCCTATTCTACCAGCAATATGAGGAGATATATAGGACAAGGTAGAACTTGGATCTATCAAAGCATATACGTCACAACATGAAACCAATAATGTACCTGTGACGACATCCGGTGACGCCTCCTGGTCCTTGATCGGTGTATTTTATATACATTTTTGAGTCATTTTTAGTAAAGTCTTTTGTCCCTTTTTGTACAAATAAATGTCATATTAGGATAGATTTTCTTTCTTTTGAGTCAAAGTGGTTAAAATGGCCAAATGGCGGAAAAGGAGCTAAAAGAGGGCAAAAATGGAGGTTCCAGAGCTTAAAAGCAGAGAAAGTGGCGAACGAGGCAGAAACACGAGCCACGCGCGCCTCGCCAACGATTGCGGCCGCGCGCCAATACCTGAAGACCGCAGAGTTGCAGTACGCGGCCTCGAACAGCGAGAGCGGCGCGGCGCCAAATCATCCGAAGTATCCCAGGACTTCCGGCGCCGCGGCGCCGATAGCAGGGCCGCGGCGCCGACGCGGGAAAATCAGGTTTAATGACGAATTCTGGGCCAGGCCTGAAGGGAAAAAGGTTGAGGCGGTTTTGAGCCTATAAAAGGAGAACCCTAGGCAGTTTTTAAGGGTTCCCTTTCTTGCACAACACAAGGATTCTTGGATTGAAGATTGGAGACCATAGTTTAGTAACTTTCTTTTCTTTTCTTTCCTTTATTTCAGTTTTTATGATGAACCTTGAATTAGTTCTTGTCATGTCAATGGCTAGGAACTAATTCCTTTATAGGGGTTTCCATGTTAAATCACTAGAAACTTATGTTATGAATTGATGCATGTTATGGTTATTCTTCTTCTTGTTGAGATTTATCCAATAATTGCTTTGAATGCTTGGTAATTAATTGATCACTAATTATCATTACTTATATGATTTCTAATCAAACTTCGAAAGGAGGAGGTTGTGAATATGCTGTAAGTTGGGTAGACATATTTTGGATTGGGGATGAAAATACCTCAATTACTTATGTAGCGTTAATGAGAGGCTTAACAACCCTAATTTTACGCATGGCGCGTGACGGTTAACTAGGTTTCTGTTCTTAATCCTCCTATAGAGTCATCCTTATCACCGAAAGGTAGAAAGGAGCAATACTGGGGTTGAGTGTTTATATAGCCTTAACGGGAGTATAAAATGATTTCGTAAACCTGCTAGCTCCGAGAGAAGAAGAACCATAATTCATTGCATTAATAAGTAACATAAGCGGATAGTTGAGGAGACGTGGAAGCCCTATTCTCATCACAACTGAAGTAAATCTATAGTTAATTAGCCTTTATAATTGCTAGTCATAAACAACAAAAATCAATATCGGTTACCAAATAGATACCAAAAGATAGATAATTGGTACTTGAACACTAATCCTTGTGGACGATATTCGGTCTTACCAAGACTATATTACTTGAGTCGACAACGTGCACTTGCGTTAAAGTGTGTGCATCTTTTCGCGCATCAGTCCTGACGGCTGGACATGGCATAAATGCGGTTCTGAGGATCGCTGGAACTGGGACCCTTGCCACGACCTCTGGCGCGACCTGCTGGCCCATGAGTACCCTGCCTTCCGGGGCGAGTAACCGTAGGAGATGAAGACCCGGCGAATGACCCTGTAGGCTGAACCCTACCATCTGCGCTGCCTCTGGTCGGACAGTCCCTCGAAATATGACCCTGCTGGCCACAAGTGTAACAAGGCCCCACAGTATTACCACAACTCCCGAAATGGGATCTACCACATCGGCCACACCGAGAGGGGGGTGGTCTCGATCGGGTAGCATCCCGATTCCTGAAGCCGAAGCCACTGGGCCACGACGCTCCCGAATACCCTGGACGTCCGGAAGACGGTGGAGGAGCGCTCGAGCCGGTGAGTGCAAATCGATCTCTTCTTGGTCGTCCGCCTTGAAAACTACCAAAGGACCTGCTATCTCGCCTCTTCGCGATATCTGTCAATACGCCGGCCTCTACGTTCCTCACACCCAAGTGCATAAGCCTGCATGCGGGCAATGTCCATGCCCGGCTGAAGAGCTACTCCCGAGTAACCCTCTGCTAAGTAATCATCGAGCCCTGTGACATAGCGGTGCACTCTGTCCTCCATATCGGCACTAAAGCGGGGACGTACCGAGCCAACAAGTCAAACTCTACGTTGTACTCCCGGACCATCCGCCCGCTCTGTCTCAACATAAGAAATCTATCGGCCCGAGCTCTCCTCATCTGCGGAGGCAAGAAATGGCTAAGAAACGCCTCTGAGAACTCGTCCCAAACGGTGAGCGCATGCTCCCGACGGTTCCGTAGATCGAACCGATCATTGCAGATCACGCGGCCGATGTGAACAATACTACCGACTGCGTCTCGAGGCCTTGATCACTCATGATCCGCAGAATCGTCGGATAAACTCGAGGATCATCCTCGCCTCGACCCATAGAACTCGGTGGGCTGCAACTCAAAAGTCCGAAGTCTCGCTATCGGATTCGGGAACTACGGTACAACCGGAACATGTCTCCGTCTGTCCTCGCCGCCACGATCACGGCTAATAATCGGGCGTCTCTTTGTAACCCATATCCTCGCTCCGGTGTATGGCGGAGGCTCGGATATCGTGGTCTCGTAGCCACCGCTTCCGCTCAACTTCTTTGGGTGGCGACGTCGTGGAACTCGCCGTCCGAAGCATCCCCTCAGGTAAAGACTGTGCCTGTGCCCTCGTAACCCTCTGCGTCCTACTAGCAGCTCCCTCAGCTGCCTTGCCCTTCTGGGCCGCGGTTGCCTTGCGTGGAGGCATAACTGATACATAAAAATATGTCAGAGGGAGTTCAACCTATAACACAACTCTATTGCACGATCTTAGAGTGAAAAGAAGGGAAACCAATCCTAAATATCCTATAGCCTCCTGATTATAGATGTGGTGCACAACACGCCGATAATCAAGACTCTACTAGATACGGTCTGTAGCCACTTTCTGAGGATTAACTGCTCTGATACCACTTTTTTCACGACCCGGCCTCGGGCCCGTGACTGGTGCCTTACCCCGGGCACCCTGGTGATACAACATCAGAGAAAAACCAGCGGAAGAAAACTCATAAACATGAAACAATATAAAACAAGAAACAGGCTAACTAAAGTGGTTACCTTTCTGTATTATATATAACAAAAACTGAACAGTTACATCCTTTACAAAACCCAATTTACAACAGGACTACAGACCTCTAAGAGTTTGTAACAACTATGACGTGTGCGGGGCCGTCATACCACGAATGTACATGAATCCAATGACGGAATCATACGAAAGATAAGCCTCGGAGAAACGGGGCTTCCCAGCGAGCGGTGACCACATGGCGAGGATCAACCACCGTGTACCTCTACTGCGGCATGAACGCGGCCCGAAGGAGGTCGATAACAGTACCAAGTATGTGAAAGCGGTAAAAATCAGTAATGAAATCATAATATTTCCAAAACAAATCCACAGATATGTATGAAAAACCAATTAGCCGTACATAGTGCCACAGCATAAACAAGAGCAAATAGGTGTAACGTAACCGGTCTTTTCTAGGCCGCTAATGATCGAAGCAGGGCCATTCGCCCATAGTATCATTATGCGAGCCTAATTCTGGACTTCCGTAGTCCGCATATGCCACCTGGGCCCGCATGAGGTACTCCTCGAATCGGGGGTAGCTAACCCGCGGCATTTCCCTGGACTACCTTAGTCCGCATGGCCACTTGGACCGCATGAGGTATTCCTCACATCGGTGTAACACACCCGGAGTGATTCCTGGACTACCGTAGTCCGCATAGGTCACATGGACCCGCATGAGGTATTCCTCGCATCGGGGGTAGCTAACCCGCGACATATGTATCAAGTCAGGGGGGTAAGTGATATAACACCAGCACAACCGGCTTATCGTAAATCAACATAAGCACAACAAGAAACCCCCTTAACACAAAAGTCACAAGACACTAACACTCGTAGCATCATAACATGTTTAAGTATCAAACCAACTTACCACACCTTCAGAAATCATTACAAGGCTTTTATAAACAAGTAAGCAAACCGTTCTTTTTATCTTCCGTAAGTCGTTATAACTAACTTCTCATAAAGCTAGTATAACACTTAAACTTTGTAATAAATCAAAACATTCACATTTGTTTGGAAAACCAAAAGAATTTATTCTTTTAAAACCAAGTACGAGCCCACATAATGGCGATAAGCCCAATCAACAGCAGTCGAAATCAGGTTAAGGCTGATTCTCCAAAACGCCCATCATCACAGTTCAACACCGCTACCCACCCAAACATTCATCACAACCACTAAGGTGGGACCCCCAAACATGCCCAATACCCCTCAACATTTATAACTAATTGTGTACTTCTATCAGAGTCTAATAAGAATAAATTGTAACCTACGTCAAAGGCGAGTAGGAGCCATGAATCGACAATCTTTTACACAAGCCTTGCCCTTTTGTAGCACCTCGTAGTAATCGTAGTCTAACATATATAAACTATACGTTAGTAATTACACTAATACACATACAAGGACTCAATACTTAAAGAAATCAAAAGACACCCAAAATCGACCCCAGGCCCACGATATCAAAATCCAAACTTTATTACTCAAATAACATAATCACATTCTATATAGTCATATCCTTATGTTAATTTGAAAACTAAACCCTATTGGACCCTCAATTCAAGATTAGGCATAGCCCCAATTCCAAATCCTAGGTTTTTTTCCTAATTTAAAAAAGGTTTCTAATACCAAATTAATCATCACAACATGATCATCTATCATTTACTAGCGGTAGATTACAAAATCTCAATCATTTAATCATTATACAATCCCCAAATTCAAGATTCTCAGCCTTGTATTCTAGCATGAACAACTTAGGATATCTCCTTCCCCAAACAAAATTCTACACTAGGATAGAAGACTTAAATCATAAATAATAATTAAAAGGGAATGAAATTATACCTCCAAAGTGTAACCATTATGGAATACTTAGAATCACCCTCTTAGCCGAGCTCTACTCTCAAGGGAACGGTTTTGGAGAAATGAAATCGTTTAGGACATTTAATAATCTGATCTTAAACAGTGATTCTGCACCGACATAATTAATCTTACAGCTACTATCTCGCTTCGGGGAAAAATGGTCTGCTGAGGCGAATTCACTTAATGTCCCACCTTAGCATAGAAGTGGGAGAATCTCCGTTGAGGCGCTATTCCTCTGAGAGAAATCTCCATAGGGGCAAAAACCTCACAACACTCAGGGCCCACTGATGCGCGAAAAGATGCACACACTTTAACGCAAGTGCACGTTATCGTTACAAGTAATATAGTCTTGGTAAGACCGAATATCGTCCACAAGGATTAGTGTTCAAGTACCAATTATCTATCTTTTGGTATCTATTTGGTAACCGATATTGATTTTGTTGATTATAACTAACAATTATAAAGGCTACTTAACTATATGTTTACTTCAGTAGTGATGGGAATAGGGCTTCCACGTCTCCTCAACTATCCGCTTATGTGTACTTATTAATGCAATGAATTATGGTTCTTCTTCTTTTGGAGCTAGCAGGTTTACTAAATCGTTTTATACTCCCGTTAAGGCTATATAAATACTCAACCCCAGTATTGCTCCTTTCTACCTTTCGGTGATAAGGATGACTCTATAGGAGGATTAAGACAAAAAACCTAGTTAACCGTCACGCGCCATGCGTAAAATTAGGTGTTTAGACCTCTCGTTAACGCTACACAAGTAATTGAGGTATTTTCATCCCCAATCCAAAATATGTCTACCCAACTTACATCATATTCACAACCTCTTCCTTTCGAAATTTGATTAGAAATCATATAAGTAATGATAATTAGTGATCAATTAATTACCAAGCATTCAAAGCAATTATTGGATAAATCTCAACAAGAAGAAGAATAACTATAACCATGCATTAATTCATAACATAAGTTTCTAGTGATTTAACATGGAAAGCCCTATAATGGAATTAGTTCCTAGCCATTGACATGACAAGAACTAATTCAATGTTCATCATAAAAACTGAAATAAAGAAAAGAAAAGAAAAGAAAGTTACTAAATTATGGTCTCCAATCTTCAATCCAAGAAGCCTTGTGTTGTGCAAGAAAAGGAACCCTTAAAAACTGCCTAGGGTTCTCCTTTTATAGGCTCAAACCGCCTAACTTTTCCTCGGGTTCGGCCCAAAATCGTCATTAAATCGATTTTCCAGCGTCGGCGCCGCGACACCTTTGCTCGGCGTCGCGGCGGAGTTCGCGATACTACGATGATTTGGCGTTGCGGCTCGCTCTCTGTTCGGCAGCCGCGGTAGCTGCAACCTCGCGCCACGGATATTGGGCGTCGCGGCGCTGGTCCGTGTTTCTGCCTCGTTCGCCACTTTCTCGTCTTTTCAGCTCTGAAACCTCCACTTTTGCCTTCTTTTAGCTTCTTTTTCGCCATTGGGCCATTTTAACCAACTTGACTCAAAAGAAAGAAAATCTATCCTAATACGACACTTATTTGTACAAAAAGGGACAAACGACTAACTAAAAACGACTCAAAAAGTGTATATAAAATACACCGATCAAATACCCCCAAACTTAACCTTTGCTCGCCCTCGAGTAAAGATAAAAAGAAAGAAATAAAGACTCAAGAAAAACAAGAAAATAAATAGACTCAATGAAATTGATCACTTTTGCTGCATTGGCGTTACTTAGAAAAACATAAAGATTGGCAAAATAATATGCAGGAACATATAGCATGAAATTTTAGCATTCTAAACACATTAAGCTAGATATTTCGCAAACTCATTTTTATCATGCTTAATGGAAGTCAAATACTGAATCATGCATGTTAATTTCAAAATTCCTATAACATGTTTACTTGCTATTCTCCACTAATCATGGCTATGCATCTAAGAGATCTTCAGGACTTTTAAGGGTTGTAATGTAGGCTTAGGCACAGGTAGGTAAAAATAGGCATTTAGGCTCATTTTTGTGTACCATAAGCTCTTTTAGCTTTTCAATTTTTCCCTTTTCTTTTGATTCTTTTCTTTTACTTCAAATCTATATTTCCCCTCTTTTGTTTTGAGAGCGTGAAGTGTATCATAATAGCAAGCACCCCCAAACTTAGGCTTTTGCCTATTTCTCATTACTTTTTAAGTGGGGTGCATCAATTTTTCTTGCTCTTTTTGTCTCTTTTTTAACACACTTTATTCCAACTATTTCACATGTTTGCTTATGGCACAAGTATGGGAATATAGGGTATCAAAGAAAAAGTTTCAATTTTTAAGGCTCAATGGGGCTGACTAGGGATATTTTTAAAGTCAGGGATAGAAAAGAGTGGTAAGAATTGGCTAACAAAGAAACGCCTGAGTCATCTCTCTAAACATGCATATCCTAACTATTTCGCCTCGAATAGCAAGCAATCATAACACATAGGTTTTAATCATTTATCATGCACAATTTAAGTAGGAAACTCCAAATAGACAGATTTTGTGAGTTTTTGGCATATCAAACCTAAGTGTTTAGATAGTTGCTCTAATTCCGTTACATTATTCCACCTTACTTCACTAGGTGTTTCTAGTAACTACAGCATACATGATCTTTTGACAGACAATTATGACTCAAAAAGAAAAAAATTTATGACTCAAACATACACAAAACAATCAAAAAGACTCACATAAAACAGCAATAAGACACAAATAAAACACCCCCCCCCCCAAACTTAACTCACACATTGTCCCCAATGTGTGTAGACTAAAAGACAATAAAAGAAAACAAGACACTTACAGACTTGGTTAAAATGGTGGTGGTGGGGGTGGCATTGGATAGTGCATTGACCACTGGTTGAACAAGGAACTCATCTCGTTAATTTGATGCCTTGTTTCTTGTTGTCCTTGTATCACCGTGTCCAAACTCTGCATCATCCTCATCTGATTCTGGAGTAACTGCTCCATCATGGGCACTGAAGGTTCTGATTATGTGGTTGGCTGGTGGCTGCTTCCTGCCGCATATTGAGCCTCTATTTCAGGCTCATCTTCGTTCATGGCGGCCTCTGCTGCTGCTGCTGCTGGTGGTGCTCTTCTTCTTGCTGCTGGGGGATTTGGGTCTGGGAAGGAGTGCACTATCCCATAAGACACAGGCAGTTGGTTTCTCTCTTGAGTGTCATTGGGTAGGGTTGGGACCCCATTGAAGGCGCATAGAGTTGTAATGATTGAGCCATGTCCCAACCCGCCCGTTGTTACCAACCGGCTGGTCTCTTCAATACTTTGCACTATCTCCCTTCCCACATCAATCGTCTTCCCCGTCATAATTCAATATATCAGTTTGATTCTGTCTTCTGGCACTCTGGTAAAGTGCGTGGATGGAATCATGCGGGCATTGATGAAATCTGACCAACCGCGTTGCTTTGTTGGCGACACTGCTCAGTCCTCTTGACCCATTTCTTGCAATATCAAATGCAGCCCCAGTGTAGCTCACTGTGTCTGCGACGGCATTCCAGTCGATGTTGGAGGTGCTTCTAGACCATGTTCTAAAATAGTTTCAATCACCATCTCCTCCTTCAACATCATCTGTTTCCAATTGCGCATTTACCGCTTCTGCCGTCACAGGCACATATTGTCCCCTCACAAAACATCCATTTTCCACCTTCTCCGGAAGATTAGCATAAAATTCACGCACCATCACTGTGTTTATTGGTGCTATCTTTCCTGGTTTTACAAATCTTTTCCACCCCCTCATCTCAATCATCGCCCGAATGGGCTCATAGACATCTCCCTCTTCCAGCGAGTCTCTTTGATAGTCCATTCCCCTTTCAGGAATTAAAGGTCTTGTATTGAGTTTATGGTATCTATCTTGAGCACTTCGGCTGACAAACCTAGTCTCATCATATTGCGGGGCTGATGTAGATGCGGAGGCTCTTCTCTTTCTGGCAGACATGTTAGATAACTTTTTGCAGCTTATCCTTCGTATCCACAACACTACCCAACACTATCACCCTCAAAAACTTCAATTTCTGCACAACTCCCACACCTCCAAACTCCAACTCCCGTACTACACAATACCCAACCCTCTTTGTATACTCTTCCTCACTTTTTCACAACCAATTTTTCGACACCCCAACGACTTGAACAATACAACACTCTTCCAAACTACTACCTCCTTTGACTACTGTAAGGCTTTCAAGACCAGAAAAGATTACATTTTTATGGTGTTCTTCAAGATGTTCTTGCTTCTAATGGTGATTTGAGGCAATGGGATGGAGTTTTGTTGGTTGAGATGACTAAGGGTTTTAGGGATTTAAGAGTTTTGGTTGTGGTTGGGTTTGATTTATGGAAGATTTGTGGGTAAATTGTGGATTTTCGTGGGTTTTGTGGAGAAGAGGGGTTAGGTTTTGGTTTTGAAATTGGGGAAAATCTGATTTTTGGGCGTTTTATCACCGGATTTCCGCCGCGACCTGCATTTAGCGCGCGCTGATGTTCTGCATCGGGAATTTCGCGCGACCACTGCTGCTGGCGCGGCACCTAGACTTGGCAATTTTTCTGGGTTTTTGGCGCCGCGGCCCTGCTCCTGGGCGCCGCGGCGCTTACCCGTTTTTCTGGAAATCCCTGATGTTCTTCAGTTTTTCGCCCTTCAATTTATTGGCCTACACCTGTCAATCACAACATAAACACTACCTCCGTGAGACCGTTCTTAATAAAAACTACTATATTAACGTAAAATAAATCAAAATACCTTGGGTTGCCTCCCAAGTAGCGCTGTCTTTAACGTCTTTTAGTCGGACGCAAGTTCCTCAACTCAATAAGTGTGGGGTGGATTAACCCCACAACCAATCCATTTTCTCCACATTTTTCGTTTTCGGTTTCTTCTTCTTCTTCTCTTCTTAGAATTATCTTCAAGGGAAGGTTCAGGAACACATACCTGCTTTTGTGGAGGTTCGGCGTCACATACCTGCTTTTGTAGGCTCATCTCCCTTGGTTTGACTTGTATTGGCTCACAGGGGGGTTTGATGGTGCTGATTGCAAAGCACCTGCTCATGGTTGGTGGCTCAATGATGTGTTTAAATACTTTAAACACCATTTCTTCCTTCTCCACCCTCAATGTCAGCTCTCCTCTTTCTACATCGATCAATGCTCTCCCTGTCGCCAGGAATGGTCTCCCCAATATGATAGGGATTTCTGCATCCTCTTCCATGTCAAGAATGAGGAAGTCCGCAGGAAAAAAGAATTTTCCTACTTTAACAATCACGTCCTCAATCTTCCCTCTTGGATGAACCACTGTCCTATCGGCCAGCTGCAGGCTCACCGTGGTTGGTTTGGCCTCACCCAACTCCAACCGTTTAAATACCGATAAAGGCATCAGATTTATACTTGCCCCTAAATCGCACAGAGCCCTGTTGCATGTCACCCTGTCAACTGTGCAAGGTAGTGTAAAGTTCCCTGGGTCTTTTAGTTTCGGGGGCAACTTCTTCTACAAGATAGCACTACATTCCTCCGTTAGTGCTACCATCTCGTACTCTGCCAGTTTCTTCTTCTTCCCCAAGATCTCCTTCATGAATTTGAAATAGGAGGGCATCTGCTCCAACGCTTCTATAAAAGGTATGTTGATATGCAGCTTTCTGAATGTCTCCAAAAATTTAGAGAATTGTTTATCAACTGCCTTCCGCTGCAATCTCTGTGGGAATGGGATCTTCTCTGTATACTCCTTCTCTGGAGTTTTCTGTACTACTGGTTGAGGTTCAACCACCTTCTCTTTTTCTATCTCTGTCCTTTGCTCAACTACTGGCTGAGGTGACTGCTGCTCCAACTGTTTGCCACTTCTGTTATCGCTCGGCATTGCTCCCCAGTTCACCTCTGTGTTGCTTGGCGATGTACCATGTGGCTCTTTGTTTGCTTGCTTTGCTAGCTGACCCACTTGTGTTTCCAAGTTCCTGAACGAGGATCTAGCTGCTGTCACGAACTGGGTCTGGGCGTTGGTGAGTGCCAACAAAGTTGCTCTCAACTCGTCTGGCTTTTCTGGCTGGACAGGTGTATTAAATTGTTGAGAAGGTGAGGCCTGAGTGAAAGGCTGCTGATTTTGGTTCTGCTTGGTTTTAGTCGCCCTATATTGATCTCACGCCTGGTCTCCTCTCCATGAGAAATTTGGGTGATTCCTCCACCCTGGATTATATGTGTTGGAGTATGGGTTGTTCTGTGGCCTCTGATAATAACCCACGGCCTGACACTCTGCCTGCTCGATTGGCACATTATTAGGATCAGCTGAAGGACACCTATCGAATGTATGTGGGCGCGCATATTTCACGACTCTTTGGCATCTGCCGTGCATTTATCGATCTTGTGTGTTCTTTGCGTTTGTTTTCGTCAACAAGGCCACTTGGGCATTCAAGGCAGCAATGACATCTATCTCGTGAACTCCCATTGTTCTCCTACCACTCATTGATCTCTCTTCTGTGACATGGTTATTGGTGGCCATATCTTCTAATAATTCGTGAGTGTCATGGGCTGTTTTCCTCATGAATGTACCACCTGCTGCTGCATCTATAATGGTTCTGGTTGTTCCGCTGAGCCCGTTATAGAAGATGTGGACCAAGTTCCACAACTCAATACAGTGGTGTGGGCACTTTCTCTGCAAATCTTTGAACCTCTCCTAAGCTTCGTATAGTGACTCTCCATCTGCTTGGTAGAAGTTATTCAGCTCCCCTCTCAATTTCGCTGCTTTGCACGGGGGAAAGAATTTGGCCAAAATTTTCTGTGCCAGCTCTTGCCATGTAAAAATCGAATCAGCTAGCAGGGAATTCAACCATACTTTTGCTCTATCCCTGAGTGAGAAGGGAAAGAGCCTCAATCTGACGGCATCATCAGTAACGCCGTTATATTTGAAAGTTGCACATAGCTCCAAGAAATTAGCTATGTGCATATATGGATCCTCTGATGGCAGTCCTCCGAATTGCACTGTGTTCTGCACCATGCTCAGAATCGCTGGTTTGATCTCAAAGTTGTTTGCTCCTATTGCAGGGAGCCTAATACATGTATGTGCTCCATTCACCCTTGGCAGCACGTAGTCTCCCAAGCTTCTTTCTGTCTGGGCTTGAACTCTTTCCTCGACATCCACATGTACTCGCCGAGGAATTCCTGGGTTAGGTTGATTTTCACCTAACCCTTCTCTCATCATATTGTTGTTCTGGACATCGTCCATCTCAACTAAGGCTGCAATCCGCTGGTTCTTTCTGTTCAGTTTACAGGTTTTCTCAATCTCTGGATTGAAGGGAACAAGAGTGTCTGCCCCTCTTCTCCTTCGCATAAACTGATTTCCTGAAACAGATCAAAAACAGACAAACAGATCACGGCACCCTGATTTTTACCGAAAAATAACAGAAAAAAAGCGTAAAAATTAATAAATAAAAATAATAATTTAAAAACCAAATTAGAAATTAAAAATAGATAAAATTGATATTGAACTATGCCTAATCCCCGGCAACGGCGCCAAAAACTTGATGCGCGAAAAGATGCACACACTTTAACGCAAGTGCACGTTATCGTGACAAGTAATATAGTCTTGGTAAGACCGGATATCGTCCACAAGGATTAGTGTTCAAGTACCAATTATCTATCTTTTGGTATCTATTTGGTAACCGATATTGATTTTGTTGATTATAACTAACAATTATAAAGGCTAATTAACTATATGTTTACTTCAGTAGTGATGGGAATAAGGCTTCCACGTCTCCTCAACTATCCGCTTATGTGTACTTATTAATGCAATGAATTATGGTTCTTCTTCTTTTGGAGCTAGCAGGTTTACTAAATCGTTTTATACTCCCGTTAAGGCTATGTAAACACTCAACCCCAGTATTGCTCTTTTCTACCTTTCGGTGATAAGGATGACTCTATAGGAGGATTAAGACCAAAAACCTAGTTAACCGTCACGCGCCATGCGTAAAATTAGGTGTTTAGACCTCTCGTTAACGCTACACAAGTAATTGAGGTATTTTCATCCCCAATCCAAAATATGTCTACCCAACTTACAGCATATTCACAACCTCCTCCTTTCGAAGTTTGATTAGAAATCATATAAGTAATGATAATTAGTGATCAATTAATTACCAAGCATTCAAAGCAATTATTGGATAAATCTCAACAAGAAGAAGAATAACCATAACCATGCATTAATTCATAACATAAGTTTCTAGTGATTTAACATGGAAAGCCCTATAATGGAATTAGTTCCTAGCCATTGACATGACAAGAACTAATTCAATTTTCATCATAAAACTGAAATAAAGAAAAGAAAAGAAAAGAAAGTTACTAAATTATGGTCTCCAATCTTCAATCCAAGAAGCCTTGTGTTGTGCAAGAAAGGGAACCCTTAAAAACTGCCTAGGGTTCTCCTTTTATAGGCTCAAAACCGCCTCTAACTTTTCCCTCCAGGTCTGGCCCAGAAAATCGTCATTAAACCTGATTTTCCCGCGTCGACGCCGCGGCCCTTCTATCGGCGCGTGGCTGAAGTTCGCGATACTTACGATGATTTGGCGCCGCGCCGCTCTCGTTATGCAGGGGCGCGCGCGCAACTTCGCGCATACGGATATTGGCGCCGCGCCCGGACTGTCTGCGATGGCGTGCGCGCTGGTCCGTGTTTCTGTCTCGTTCGTCACTTTCTCGTCTTTTCAGCTCTGGAACCTCCACTTTTGCCTTCTTTTAGCTTTTTTTCCGCCATTGAGCCATTTTAACCAACTTGACTAAAAAAAAAGTAAATCTATCCTAATATGACACTTATGTGTACAAAAAGGGACAAACGACTAACTAAAAACGACTCAAAAAGTGTATATAGAATACACCGATCACCCACATTTACGAGCCAACGTCCGTAGAGGAGGACATGCATAGGAGGAATACCACCTGCTGGTGCGGAAACCAAATACCAGCAATATTAAAACAACTCAACACTTTCACCAAACACCTGAAACATTCCCGGAACCCCCCCCCCCCCCAACGCTACCCCAAGGTAAACAGTACTATAAACTCGCTTGAGCCTTCAGATTTCTCATTCAACCGAGCTAAGACATACTTTTCTAAAGAATTGCCTAATATAACCAAATATCACAATTTCGAAAATAAGCCCAAAAGCTATATCTGAATGTCTTGGGAAGTGAACTAAGGATTTGACTAAGTTGCAAATGACGCTCCAGACCTACCGGAAGTGAGGGAACCCGAAAATGAACCCATATTCTCAAATTCAACTATCAGGCAACACATTTTCACTTATTCAACTTAAAAGCTTCTAATTTCCTCAAAATCATTCAAGACTCATTCGACTACCTCGAGAATCGCTCCACCCATCCTCGCAAGTCGAATACACTCTAACGGTGCTAGCGAAAGGGTCAAGAAGGGTAATACAATAAAATGTCTAAATGACCAAACGGTCATTACACCTTCCGACTATGGAAGATGAGTTTGTGGCTTGTGCATCTGCAGTATAAGAAGTTTTTTGGTTAAAAATATTCTTTGAGCATTTAGGCGTTGCAATGAATTTTTAAGGATCAATGATTTTATATTGTGACAGTCAAGAGGCTATTGCATACACAAAGGATCCTAAGTATCACAGCAAAGTCAAAACATTAAAATCAAGTATAACTTTGTAAGCGACACAAAAACAAGTGGAGAAGTAACTTTACAACACATACCGACGCGAGAAATGATTGTTGATCCTTTTACAAAGGCATTATCTAGAGACTCGTTTGATAAACATGTTATGGTTCTAGGTTTGCATAGGATATGATCATATTTTTGTATTATAAAATGACTTGGTTGTTATAATATACTCATCAATATTTGACTCCTGAATTTATTTTCATAACTTATATGCATGTGATGATGCATTTTTATTATTAAACTGTGTTGACGAAGTCGCGAGATTGACTCTCTCACAAGAGAAATAACCTCTTATGTTGAGTAACATGAAGTGATGAGTTCCACCATCGTATTATGACTTATTTTGTAAGCCATATATGAGTTTCTCTAAGAAGATGTATTTGAGGATCATTGAAGAGAGAAATTCAAATTAGATATCTAGATCAAGATTTGTACGGTGTTGAATTAGTAAAAGAATGAGACACGCGTGCCAATATAAGGTGATAATACTGTAGCACGCATTTCATACCACATGTGCTCAACGACAAATATGTTAATGAAAAAATAAATTCATGCTTCCTCATTGTGTGAGACCAGAAAGTAATATTCACTTTCACTGGAATACCCTTTGGCCTTTTATTGTTTCTTGAAGTACAGATCAGTGTTGTTACTTTTGCGTGTCACTAATAGCCATGAGTGATTCGACAACGCAGTGTATGTCTAGGAAAGCAGTTGACCTGAGATGGATAGTTTTGAGTACAAAGTGAAGAAAATTAACATTAGTAATTTAACTTGTATACACAAGCTGTCCATTACACTTTCCATACGGGGTATTAATTGTAATTTAACTACTTTTCATAAGGGTATTATTTGTAATTTATAGTTAAACATGGACTTGATCTCACCTTTTTAGAGTATGCGGGATCGGATAATTAGCTATTGGAGTAGGAATGATGTTTGGGGTATTGCGACTAATAAGATCCTCGTGTTAGTAGTAATTTTTTTTTGCACGTGATTGAATTCCTACGTCGAGTTCTTATAAGCCTTAATGGGTCCGTATAACTCATGATGCTCGCACTTCACACAAATTATTTATTTGTATGAATTATGTGTGTTGTTATTAACATGATACTGATTTGAGTCCAGTCCACCCATGATACGGTGGGTGACGGATCACCCATGTTTAATGACCTGACCCATTTAAAGGAGATAAACCTGCAGGAAGCTACTAGAGAGTTACTAAGAAGTTACCCCACAATATAACTCCTTACACGATTGAAAAGAAAACTTCTTGTAACTTCTTCTCTTTTAAAAAGAAAAAGAATGCTTTTCTCCAAACACTGTAAATCTACCAAAAATTCTCCTTCTAAAATCTTCCAAAAGAACATACAAACAAAAGGATATTTAGTTCGTGAACACAACTGTGTTTCCTAGAGGGACGAAGTCGACTTTGAGGCAATTATTTTGGTGGTTTCAACAATTTCCACTGAAAGTGAAAGCTAGACCATTGTTGTTCTTGCTCCGTTAATTATTCTTACAATATTTATTAATAAGATAATAGATCAAAAATCCTCTAAAATATCATATTTTTATTAATTTCATACTTAAATTATGACTTATCCGAAGCCCTAGATCAGTTGGTCTTAAAGGCAGAGGGTATCCTCATTGGGTGGTGTGGGAGAGCTTGGTCACAAGTTCGAAACCCCAGGGTAACGCCTGGCCTACCTTCGCCTCTTGGGGAGCCTGTCACACCTGGCTTGCCAAGTGTGATTTAACTGACTGGCGTGGTTTGCAGGCTATTGCGTCAGTCCGGGGTTACCTGTCTTTCGAAGAAGCGTGGTGCGGGTTACTTCGTCAACAAAAAAAAAATTATGACTTGTATAAATTTCAAATGATAAAAGAGTTCATTCAAATATCTTATTGGTAAAGTTGGTCCATTTTCGTATGGACAATTCGTAGGAACTTATTTTGGGTAGGGATGACCAACGGGCCGGGTCGGTTCGATATCGATCCGGTCCCACCCCGACTTCGATATTAAAAAAAATAATTACGGTACCGGGACATGGTCTTGCCCCGCCCCAGGCTCGCCAACCCGCTCGGTCTTGCCTCGGTCTTGCCCTGATCCCGCCTGATCCCCCTTTGCACAAAATAGACGTTGCATCAACGACCATTTTATATTTTGGTCATTGTGCAACGGCCATTTTTGGCTTCCCCCTCCCCCAACCTTCCCTACCCATTTAATATTTATTTTTAACCCCTAAGTTATTATATTTATACTTTAACTCAATTTTTCAACTATAAATACCTCATTTTTTCTTCATCTTTCTCACAAATCTCTCAATTTATCTTCTACAAATCTACATTATATTCAATTTTATTTATTTATTTGGGAGTGAAGTTCGGACTAGCTTGAGGATCTTTTATCGAGCAAAATTTTAATTTTCAACCTCTCGATTACACGTCAACGTTACGTCGGCGTTTGATGAATTCGTTCCTTCATTAAATTATTATTGTGTCTTTATTTTATTTAACACATTTAATTTCATTATCTTTAACTATTTATTAGCAGAATTAAAATGAAAGGAATTAGAGGTATGTTTAAGGGTAAGGGTAAGACTTCTTCTAGTAGAGGTAACATGTGCAGGGGTACTTCTTCTAGTATTCTTAGTCCTACTCCTAGACGTGATGATTTTGTTGATACTGAACATTTTCCTGAAATACCATATGATTTAGACGAGCCGATATTTTCTGAAACTCAATAAGACTTTAATTTAATGCTCTAGATGACACACCCACTAATGTAGAAGAAATACCCACTAGTGAACCTCCAACTGGAACACCTCTTATTCCCCATAGTATGAGATGAAGTCAAGCAAAACGACCATTAAAATTAGATGCATGGAAATTTTTTGATAGGGACGTAGAGAATCAAGTAGCTTTTATGTAAAATTTGTAAAGATGTTTTATAAATTTAAACTGGAAAAGGTCAGGGTGGGACGGGGATTTAATAAGACACATAGAAAGGGATCACCCAGCTAGGTATTCCTAATACTTTGCTGAAAAAGATGGTGCGCAAGCGCCTTCTCCATCGGGACAAGATTCACATACTGTCCCGGATCAAGTACATGGTAAATTAACCCTATGACGGGGGGAATTACTGCTTAGTGAATATATAGAAAAATCAGCTTATAAGGCAGCTATTAAAAATGTTTATCAAAATAAAAAAATATTTTATTCTTATTCACACTATTTATATTATTATTGTATTAAATCCGACTATTAAAATAGACGGTTGTAAATCACTTATTAAACATATTTATGAATGTATAACAGTACTACCACCTCCAACTCCCAAAAATTCAAATGATCCACCGTCTATTGAACAAACGAAAGAAGAAGTGTTGTCTAGCATAGAAGACGAATGCAAAAAAGTATATAGGTATTACCAACAAGAAAGTGCTAGCAACAACCGCCTTACATACCATCTTCTTCAACACAGCCTAAAAAAGACATGATGTTTCTGCGGCTAGTATTGAAAGCCTCAGAAATAGAATGTGTGGTGCTAACACTACTAACCAAATTAACGAGTTTGATATTTTTGTTTTGCAGGGTGTTGTACTGTACCAAACAGTTCTCAATGAAGATGGACGTGAAGACTTGCTGAAATACTAGAGGGGGGAATGAGAAGACCTTTCTGACACTTTCAATGATGGCCCGAGAAGTTTTGAACATTCAAGCGTCATCAACAGCGTCTGAAAACGCTTTTTCTGCCGACAAATTTCAAATAGGAAAGCACAGACACTCATTATTCAGAGATTGGATACGAGCGGAGCGGAGAATGTGCGGTCAATCAAAGATCAACGAAGAAGAAGACGAAAACTATAACGACATCTTATCTGAAAGTGGTGGAAGCGATGTGGAGCAATTTGACCAACAAATACTAATTTCAACCGAAGAACCACAAGACATTGTGAAGAAACTAGAAAAAGTATTTTCAAATTGGTAATTTTTTTAATTGCAATTTTACTATGTCATTTGCAACTTTTGAACAACACCACAAAGTTGCAATTTTGACAATTGTATCTGTATTACAAAGAATTATATTTCTATTAAATAATATAAGAGACACAAAAACAGTCTTGAGATGTTTTTATTACACTATCTTGTTCAATTATTGAGTTGTTTATATATATATATATATATATATATTATTTTTTAAAATTAAGTGCAAAAAAAACCGATCCTTCATGGATCGGTAACATTTTCAACGGGGCCGGGCAGGACGAGACATCGTGAATCCGTTAGTCAGGCACTGTCGATCCATTGGGACCGATCCCGCCCGCTGACCCCAACCCGTTGATTTTGGCCCCTCAAATTAAAAATCTTAATTTTGCTTTTCCCTAAAACTCCTGGTTTCGGGTTCGAACCCCCGCTCAGTTAAAAATTAAAAAACATTGCAAGGCAAAGTTTGCCTTCAAACTAGGCTTGAAGGCAAACTATGCCTTACCTAACTCTACCTTAAGACATAGTTTGCCTTCAATCTTAATACAAACTCTGCCTTGCGAATCCAAACTATACCTTTCAATTTTTTTATTTTTAACTGAGTGGGAGTTCGCATCCGGAACCTCAAGATATTTTTAAGCAGTGCCAAAAATTAAAGATTCTAAATTTGAGGGACAAAATTAAAAAAACCAATGTCTTTGAACAGATATCCGCGACTAGGGCATTTACAGGACAAAGTTATGATAGTTCAGTTAAAAGAAAAGATTGTTCAAATACATAAACTTTCTTGTTTATTTGCATCTCTATTCAATTTAAAGTGGTTTGTTTGATGGATGTAGGATAATGACGTGAAAATTAACCCAAACCCAAATGACTCGTCCAAAGTTTCATGGGTTTGAACAAGAGTGATTTTGATGATGGGTTGATTTGGGCTAGCCCAAGTTGACTCATCATAAATCAACACTCCAAATAAACCCATGATGATGCCCAAACTTGACCCACGAAAATGCTCAATTTTAATGATTACAACTTCACTCTAAATTAAGATTTTTATTTATAAATAATTATTTAAAAAATTTCCTTTATGATTTCGGAACAATAAAAAAACACCAACGCATCCCAACCACACTATCTATCCACCATATCCCTCCCCTACAACAACCCCCACCCAAGCACTGAACCACCATCTCATCTCTGCCCCTACCTACTCCACCCCACCCTCTACCACCCCTACCCACTTCTAATTCACCTATCCCTACCCCCGTTCTACCCCATTGTCAAAATTCTATTTTATATATTTTTTTACTTTTATAAGCAATATGAATTTTTTTTACCTCCCCTCTCCACCCCCACCCCATTGCCCTATCCCCATGCTCAAAGTAAAAAAAATATGAAATTTGTTCTTACCTCCCTCTACCGCCCTAACCCCACCCTCCCCCCTACCTTTCACCCCATTCTCGAATTTTGATTTCATATTTTTGTTACTTTTATAAAAAAATCTTACCTTCCCTACCATGACGTCTATCCCAGTCTAAAATTTCGATTTTATATTTTTTTACTTTTAGAAATAATTTATAAAAAATATGAATATTTTCTTATCCCCCCGCCCTACCCACAACTACCCCATCCCATCCTCAAATTTGTTTTCATTTTTTTTTACTTTTATAAAAAATATGAATTTTTTTTCTTACCTTCCCTACCGCCCTAATTTTTTTTCTTACCTCCCCTACCGCCCTAATTTTTTTTCTTACCTCCCCTACCGCCCTAACCCCTATCTACCTACCCACTCCCACCCCATCCTCAAATTTCTATTTCATATTTTTGTTACTTTTATAAAAAAATTATTAAAAATATGATATTTTTTCTTACATCCCCTATCCGCCCTACCCCGTTCTCAAATTTCTATTTTATATTTTTTTTACTTTTATAAACAATTTACAAAAGATATGAATTTTTTTCTTACCTCCCCTATACCCCTACCTACACTTACCCCTCCACCCCAACTACATTGCCCTACCCGTCCTCAAATTTCCATGTTTTTTACTTTTATAAAAATGAAAAAAATTCTTAAATATATTATTGTTATTTTAAAAATAAAGATATGAAAAATCAAATATAATACAAAATAAAATAAATAGAATGTAAATTTGAAATTTGTAAAAAGTAATGGGTCAAGTTAGTTAAATTAAGTTATGAACCATCATTTAGCTCATGTTTAAATTTTTTGTTTTTTTAACAATTTTTTTTTGATTGACAACCAAATACCTAACAATTTTTTGATAAACTCTAAGTCATTATACGAAACGGTGCCTATGTCATTTTACCCCTATTCTAAAAAGCCAAAATTTTGAGCTTTTAAAATAAACACTTATTTTAAAATAAGCTCTACTTCTATTTTAAAATAAGTTCAACTAAACAACTCTCAATATTTAAATAAGTGTTTATTTAAAGAAAAATATTTATTAGCTTAAAATAAGCTCAAGGAAACACATACTTAGCAGTGTAAGTTTTGGGCGTCTTGGATCCATTAGCCGCCGAACATCCGCCCAAACGCCCTTGGCAGCCCCTATGTAGGAGTATTTGTGAACTTGGTAAGGATTTCTTTCAGCCCCTTTGATTGGAGTTCCTTGGACAGCAGAAATGGGAAAGACTGAGCCATGTAGCACTCTGAAGGAGTTTAGAGTTAGGTCTGTACCCACCCTATTCTACATTCCAGATTTCATTACTGACTCAGAACACCACCGCTTATTAAATACTGTAATATTCATCTCTTTACTCCATCCTTTTCCCTTTTCATTTTCGAATTCTCTATTTCTTCCATTTTTGTGTTGTAGATATACGATGCGCCAATTTCTAAATGGAAATCTTTGAAAAACAGGAGATTGCAGAACTGGGGTATGTTTTATTTTTTATTTAAAATAAATAAAAAAATTCTATAATTTTTTTGTTGCTTTGTGTTGGTGTCCCATGGCAGGAGGCGTTGTGCATGAAAAAGGCCTTATAGCTCAAGACTGTAAGTACGCATTGAACCCTTTCTCTTGTCTCTCTATTTATTTTTAATGTCAAGTGTGTTTCTCACTTCAAATATTGGGGTTACCAGTTTTGCTTATCAAAGTTAAAGAAACCAAGTATTTACCTCAGAAATTGTGCATATTGCCACAACCACTTCAACAATAACAACAACATGAAGTCGGTGCGGAGAGGGTAGAAGTGCAGCATACCTTATCCTTACTTCTTTTCTCTTTTCTTCAAGCTTATGATTTTCTTCTGTAGGCTAATTGTGGCCTTGCAACGTAGCCGGTAGCAAGTCCAAAATCCAATTGTTTCATTTTCCTTCTTGTTCATCAATAGGAAATCAAGACAAACCGGGCACTACGAATCCGCCGGTCGATCTATCTATCTATCCGTATATAGATATATTATCTAGCATGCCCATTTGTGAAATAAAAAATAAAATTCCATTTCCGTCAAACCTTGATCAATGAACCTACAAAATCCTTTAAATTGTATCTGATTAAATCCAGGTATTGTAGATATTCCCTCATTTATATCCCCGAGCATTTTTAATTTCCCATTTATCAAGTAGAGGTTGTTTCCGATAGACCCTCGGTTCAGGATAAAACAGAATGCCACAACCACTTTCATTAACTTCTATTTGCTGTAATTAAAAAATTCTCAAGCTAACGTTCACTTAATCTTGAGAATTGAAGTTTCTGAACGCTTGACCAAAGAGAGAGCATTAAATTAGGGGGTAGGCATTCGGGCTTTAAGAAGGAAGATGACAAAACGTAGTGTGAGAAGTAGATAAAGCAAAGAGGCGTTGACTACTCCAAAGAGGGATATTGGCGTATTATTTTGGAATTTGACCTTGGATTGGATGTTGATTTCTTATATAGTGGTTAGGTCTAAAGATGTATGTTTTTTGGACCATACCTCACGATCTTACAGTTTATTAGGTCATTTGTATCCATCCAACAAGAATTTCTTTTATGTTTTTTCAAATTTTCTGCAATTGAGCAGATATGTGCATGAGAGACGTGTAATAGGATATATAGAGTATATTTTATCAATCTTGTTTCCATATGGCCATAAAAACAACCACAAGATTATCAAAGGAAAGCATAAAAGACAAGGAGCTTAAGAGAAGATGAAACTCTGTGGAAGTGTCCAATTCTCTACAACAATTGCATCGAAAAGAACTTTCAAACGTTTGATAAATCCTGCCCCAAACGAGCCCCAATGTTTATAGTTTTATATCAAAAACCCATAACAATGACCAAAAAGTCCCTAACTGAATATTTTCCATGGATTGCCCATTACACATTTCCTAGGCCCAATGCTTTGTTTCTAAAGCCTGGCGTGGCGAGTCGGTCCAACTTACATGCATTACTTTGGTAGAGTGGTCATAAATATGCATTAAAATGTCCAAATGTATAACCTTTGAGGCGTTGGAAACTAGACTCGGAAGGCTATAATTTCCTTTCGAAAGTATGAATAAATTTGTTGTATATTGAGTATATACTATCTTTGAAGTGGTCATATGCTTTACGATATAAATTGTTGGTCCAAACTATAATTCCCAATGTCTCATTACTTTTTTTCATTTGACTTCAACATCTTCTTTTATGACTCCAATACAAGTGCTACACAAATTTGATTGAATAATATGAGATATGTGTGCCCCCGGCGCTTTGATCTAGTCGTAAGAGAGAATGCGTGATGTGTAGGTTATGTGCACGCCATGAGTTTGAGTCCTGCTGCTGACAAATGCCTGGTATTTAAGTAGAGAAGGATAGAGGCGAGCGGTATCCGAATTTGAATCAT
Organism: Przewalskia tangutica; assembly: GCA_029844215.1. Lineage (NCBI taxonomy): Eukaryota > Viridiplantae > Streptophyta > Magnoliopsida > Solanales > Solanaceae > Przewalskia > Przewalskia tangutica. The sequence continues at coordinate 84,669,131 of CM056731.1, forward strand.
GGGCCATGCGCTTGGGGTTTCTTGTTTATCAAAGAAAAAAGGAAAAGAAAAGAAAAGATCGTCTGAAAAATACTCACGAACTGACAAATCTTAAGATAGAAGTACATTAACAGTTAGATATGTTTTTTTGGCTGAGGAGTCTGCTACTTGATATTTTGGTCAAGAGGCAATTCATTTGCTTCTTGTTCTCATATTTTGTTCCATTTAAACATCCCAAAAGGGGAATTGTGAGCCTTAGAATATTACACGTGGAGACATTAGATGCAAGACCGTTTTGAGTAAAATATTTACGGGTGATCCTTGTCGGAGTACATAGTATACGTGGGGTATATTAGTGTGATAAGTCCATGAGTGGTGTGAAATGATAGTGGGTAGTTAAGCTAAGGAAACCACTAGGTTTTCGTAACTTAAATAGTGAGATTGTTCCGGACCAGGAACAAGAGTTTGGTACGTAATGGGTCGGGTTGAGGACCAATCGCGGGTCAACCCGTAACCCGGAATGAAGTGAGGTAAGTTTGAGGTGGTCCCTCTAGGTGATAAGGTCACAAGAGTGCTAGGCCCAAGTTTAGGTAATCATCGTACGAGTTCGTGGATGCGTTCGACCAGAATCGGATCATGAAGGCCGGGAATGGCCTTAAAAGAAATTGAAGCTAGTAATGACCAAGTTGGAGATAGTAACCCCGAGATTTTGAAAACTGAATCAATGACGGAAATGTGGTGCGTATACTAGAAAGAGTTCGAGTGTACGAAGAGTAAGAAAAGAAGCGAATATGTGTTAAGAGAATGGAAGTGATCATTTTTTTTTTGTGAAGAGAAGATGTGGAGAGAGTACCCTTAGACCATGGGTGAGAACTAATAGTGTTGTTATGCGCCTTAGAGGTGATTCCTCGTTGGCTGGGATTTAAGTTTTTGCGTGGTTATTTATATTATGGCCATATGTGGCATAATTGATTTTTGTAGGTGTAGTGGTGAAGACTATACCGGCGCATGCGTTTTGGAGACTTAGAAGGAACATTCGGGACGAATGTTTCTAAGGGGGGAAGAATGTTACACCCCAGAATTTCAGGTCATGTATTGGGAACGTACAAAGGGAAATAAGAATTGAAATTGGAAAGATAAGTTGACAGAATGTTTTTAGGTCAGTTTTTTAGTCAACTTTGGAGCGGTATATCTCCTAGTTCATTAGGAGGTTTTAAGTGTTTCAATAGCCCAGTATGAAGTTCGTTGAGTCTAGTTTCCAATGCACCAAACCGCTCGTCGATAGGACATCGGAGTAGAAAGATATGGAAGTTACAAGTTCAGTGGGCAGACGAACAGGAAAGTGTTTTGGTCGAGGGCAGCGCCACGGCGCGGAGTGCGAGGCATGGCCGGAAGGGCGGATGTGGTGCGAAGTTGCAACGCGCGCCGGATCACGAGGGCAGCGCCATAAGTGTTGTAGTGTTGAAGTTTGTGTGCCGCGGCGAGGCGAGAAATTTCGGGAGCAGGAAAATCAGAAGATATTTTGTTAAAAGTTTGTGGGAGGGTGACAAGTGTCCCTCCCATCTGTTTGACTAAGAGGAAGTCTATTTTATTGACCAAGTCTTGAAGACTTGGTCATTTTATCAAAGAACCCTTCTCTCTAAAAATTTCCTCTCCCTTCTCTCTAGAAATTTCAAGGGAAAACCAAGGCCTAGTAAAATTTTGGAAAGACGACAAGAAGGAATTATGTTGGCAGCTTGTAGAGGGTTCGTGTGGGTGATTTTAGCGTGAAGAAGATTTCGGAAAGAGGGCTTATTGAGGTAAAACCTTCACCTTCTCATGTAATTGAAAATTACAAATTATAGTATCTGAGAAATGAGCATGTGGTTTGAGTATAGTAATTTCCGTAGAATAAGGGACTTTACAATTAGAATATTCTACGTTAAAGCTAGAAGCTAATAGACATATTATGGCCATTATAGGGTGAAGTACTACGAGTAGCGTATTCTATTTGAAGGGTGGAAAAGGCTAGCAAGGTTATAGTACTTTGGAGCATTTTTGCTACTTGTCGATAATCGTCGCGAGGTATGTGATTCTTCCTATCCTCTTGAGCATGACTATTTGTGAAATATATAGTGCGATAGACGCACGTGTGTTAGAGAAGTTTGATTCCTTTTTGTGTCCTTGACTTGACCCTAAAGTTATGTGACTTGATATGAAATGTTAAGAACTTGAATTGTGTTAAAAAATTGTGAAACCTCATTCGTGAGTAATGGGTTCTTGGTCCTCAAAAGAATAAAGATATCCTAGATCTTACTAAGTCTTATGGGGGATGTTGGTAAGAGTCGTTAGTTGTATATTTTGGAGTAGAGTTGATTTTACTAATTTACGGCACGAATGGGAATAAATAGTGAACAAGCCATTGCAGCGTTAATAAATGAAAATGTATCGACAACCAATTAAATTAAAATGAGTAGAATTCCTCCATCTGCATAGAAGTTAAGATAAGACAAAATTGTATTACATTTTCTAGATAATGGCTGCTTTAATAAGATCATTATAAACAATTATTGGTTTCTTGAACTTCCAAAGTAAGAAACTTGATTTCTAAAAGAGACGGGACTTGAGAATTTGAAGTTAGGAAGCCTAAACTATTTTGAAAAGTATATTGTTACTTGACTTTAAAAGGGAGAAGTGTTTTTTTATTTTTTTTAAAGAAGACATGGTATTGTCTTGACTTGGTTGAAAAGAAGACATGGTATTGTCTTGGTTTATTTGAAAAGGAAGTATGAAAATTGTTCTGGTTTACTTAAAATAATAGTTACTCTATTTTGATACTACGGGTGTTAGGGTCATGCGACTTTTGTGAAAAGAAATGGACCTTTTTAAAGAGATAAAGTAAGTAGTACCTTGGGGTTAAAATCCAGATTTTTTGGCATAAAATGAAAGTACCATGAGTGTGAATAACTTGCCTATGTTTGCTTGTGATAGTCTTGGTGTACAAGTATTGTATTCTTATACTATCGCGTCTCTCGATGGAGGGTCGGTCATGTTATTCTCGATCATGTTGGGCATACTGACTCGATGGAAGGTCCACGGGTATGCGGCCACGATGAGGGTTTGTTCCCTGTTGATAGTGTTATTCCATGGACTAGCTCCCCATGAGGGTAGCTGATGCAGGCGGTATCTGGTAGTTAGCCCTCGTATTTGCCCCGGTCATAGCTGATGCAGGCGGTATCTGGTAGTTGGCTTTCGTACTTGCCCCGGTCAGTATTATGGCGAAGTCTCGTGATGCAGGAGGTATCTGGTAGTTGGCTTTCGTACTTGCCCCGGTCAGCGATGTGACGCAGGAGGTATCTGGTAGTCGGCTTTCGTACTTGCCGTCGGCCGTGGTACGATTATCTGATATTGTTAGTACGGTAGGTATCGGTAGTTGGCTTCGTACTTTCGCCGGTCGTGAGGTGGCGGGGAGGTATCTAGTAGTCGGCCTTCGTACTTGCCCCGTACGGTTCTTATGACACGGGTGAGACCTGGTGTTCTTGTGTACTGCTTGGTGTTGTTATATCATAGACTGCCGGTAGTGAGGAAGGAATTCCACGGGCACGTTTGATATTGTTGGGCATGAGACCCGTGGTTATATTTGAATAATGACTTTGAGGGCATGCGTCCCTGACTTGACGTGATTGTTTATAGATTGTGAAATGGGCTTTTTAAAAGACGATGTTGATTTTCGTTACTCTTGTTGTTAACCAGGCTTTGTGTACTGTATTTTGGTTATCATACATGTCTCCTGTTTTATATAGACTGTTATGATTTATTACAATATTTTCAGTTTTACATACTTGGTACCTGTTGTACTGACCTCGCCCGAGCTGCGTTCATCTGCGAGTTGAGGTACACCCGTTGCTGATCCTCGCTCTTAGGATCACAGTTCTGCATTTGGGAAGCTCCGTTTCTCCGGAGGCTTATCTTTTGGTATAGTCCCCTGTTATTGTAGGTACTTGTACATCCAGGGGTATGACGGGGCTATGTCCCGTCATAGTTGTTGTTACATTCTTAGAAGTGCATGAAATCTTGTTGTGGGTTGTAAAGGATAACTGTTCAAGTTTTCATTTATATATTTATGCAATAAGGCGACTTTTGGGTCATCCCGTTTTTGTATCACTGTGTATTTCTCATGAGTTTTATTTTTCCGCTGATTTTTCTCTGATGATTTATCACTAGGGTGCCCGAGGTAAGGCACGATCGCGGGCCAGAGTCGGTCGTGTGATCGACCACTTTGAGCCAAAAATAAGATCTTTTCTTTGACACCCTAAAATTCCATATTTGTGTCATAAGTGGAAAAATTGAGTTGTTTGGAATATAAAGTGTTGAAAAAGAGACAAAAGAGAGTGAACAATTTTTGATGCACCGATGAAAAGTAATAATAAATAGGCAAAAGTCTAAGTTTGGGGTGCTGCTATTATTCATAATACACCTCATCCTCGCAAAACAAAGAGGGAAAGATAGGTATGAAGTGAAAAAGAAAATCAAAAGAAAAGGGAAAAGTTGAAGCAAAAGAGCTTATGGTACGTAAATTGAGCTTAAATACCTATTTTTACCTACTTCTGCCTAAGCCTACATTACAACTCTGAAAAGCCCTGAAAATCTCTAATGTGTGTATCCATGATTAGTGGAGAATAGCAAGTGAACAGGCCATATGATTTTGAAATTAACATGCATAGTTAGGTATTCTTACTTCCATTGAGCATGATTAAATTGAATTTGCGAAATATCTGACTTGAAGTGTTTAGAATGCTAAAAATCCATGCTATATGTTCCTGCATATTATTCTACTAACCTTCATGCTTTTCTAAGTAACAATGATGCAGCAATTTGATCAATGTCTTTGAGTCATTTTATTTTCCTTTCTTTCGTGTCTTTGTTTATATTTTTTATCTTTGCTCGAGGGCGAGCAAATGTTAAGTTTGGGGATATTTGATCGGTGTATTTTATATACACCTTTTGGGTCATTTTTAGTTAGTATTTTACTCATTTTTGTTTATGTTTAGTATAATATTAGGGTCGTTTTCCTTTCTTTTGTGTCACAGCGGTCAGAAATGGAGAAATGGCGAAAAGAAGAGAAAATGAGCTTAATTGAGATGGAATTGCACACAAAAAGGGCCAATAACTGAAGTATAAGAAATCTCGGGAAGTATAGAGGAGATCCGACGAAGTCCGGACGACGAAACGAAAATCCGATGAAAACGCCTCGAGCGCGCGTGCGGATGTTCGAAAGTTGATTTATTGCGGGTTTTTGTAGCCGTGGCGCCGATCTGCACGACACCGCGGCGTGGGATTTCTGAGTTTTGGGCCGAATTTGACACGTTTTCAGAGTCCAAAAGGGATAACTTTTCCTACTTACATATTCCTTAACCCTTTACCTAAATGATTCCATAACTTTTCCTACCTACATAATCCCTAACCCTTTACCTAAAGGATTCTTGGGCTATAAATAGTCTCTACATCATTAGAAGAATTCATCCTATTATTTCATCCCACACTTAGACAAATTCCATTCTCCATCCACCATTCCATTCCATCTTGTAAATATTCCACAACACAATCTTTGGATGCTAGAAGGCTTGGAGACTTGTTCTTGAGTATTTTTCTTTTCTTTCTTTTTGCTTTGTTTATTTCAGTTCATGTATGGAGATTATATTAGTTCTTAGCGTAACTATGGCTAGGAGCTAGTTACTTTGTTAGGGATTTCCTTGTGATTCACTTGAAACTCTATTCATGAATTAATATATTAGTTTGGTTTCTTCTTCACTTATTTAAGATTTATTCAATAGTTGTTCTGATTCCTTGATAATTAATTGATCACTAGTTATCATCACTTATATGAGTTCTAATCGAAATCCGAAAGGGGAGATTGTAAATATGCTATAGTTGGATAAACATAGGTTTAAATCGTGGACGAAAGTACTCTGATACTTGTGTAGCTTAATAGGTTATAGCTCTTAATCCTCCTTTGTAGTCAATCTTGTCATCGAAAGGTAGAAGGGTTCTCCATTGGGGTTGAGTGTTTATATTACCTTAACAGGAGTATAAAATGACTTAGTTAACCTGCTATCTTAACGTAGAAGAAGAAGTCAGTCTAATTGTATTAAGGATTGAATAGAGTGGATAGTTGATGATCTTGGAAGCCCTAATTCTCCATCATAATTGATTTAAATCAAAGTATTTTCATAATTAGTTTATTTTCTGCATTATTAGTTTAGAATTCCAACCTAATTAACGTTAACCAAATAGAAACTAAAGCGTAGATAATCGGTACTTGAAAACCAATCCTTGAGGACGATATTCGGTCTTACCTATACTATATTACTTGTCACGATACGTGCACTTGCGTTTAGCGTGTGTATAAATCGCACATCAAGGTCCGGTAAGAAGATAACCCCGAGTCCAGTCCACATCCTAAACAAAATCTTCTCAGAAGGAACAATGAACCAGAATCCTCCTCGGGTATGCCTACATCGGTTGATACCCCCCCACTTCTTCCATCAACCCAAGATATGGATGAATCTAGCAAATCTGAAGGTCCAATCATAATGACCACATCTTTTATTAGACAATAGATTGACTTGGGCATCCACGATATTATGTACCAAGTTTCTAAACAATTGGCTGACATTGTAAAGCCAATGGTACATAATGAGGTTCAACAAGCGAGGGAGATGAAAACCAATCGAATGCACCCAAGAGAATATTCAACTAGTTCTGCCATCCCTCTGACGAGCGGGGTTGTTCAACATGAGACTATGACTCCGGGTGTTATTCCACAGCCGCATGCGCATCAACTAATGTCTACTCAGGTACAACCGATAGCGCATCTAGGAACACAAGCCCAATCGTCTGACAACCAGCACATTACATGGTCGTCATCGAACCTTGGGGGGGCAAAGTATGCCACTTAACCAAGCGAGTCTGCAGTGTGGACAAATCAACATGGCTCGGAGAACAGTTCAGGCTTAAGGACATTTTGGATTGCCGCCCGTTATGTCGTACATTTATACGAACGGCCCCTATGATGCAGACGAACAATGTTGGTCAGCCGATGGCCCCTGGCTATGAGTTAGTTCGGCTATCTGGTGATGATGTTTACAGCGGAGTACCATTCCATCAGTCATTGCCAGTACCCAATCCTTACCTTCCAGGAAGCGTAAATTTTCTAAGAACGGCCGACGTCCGAGGAGAGCAACCATGGAATACTGTTCCACATTGTCCTCAGACTCAGTTAGTCGTTCTAGGAGCTTAGGTTGCAGGGTTTTGAGAATATGAAAAACTATTTGTTGTCGGAACGATTTGACGATCGGAATTGATGGTCCATCAATATTTTGATGGTGTAAGTCTGGGATGTCAATATTTTGATGGTCTGAGTTTGAGCCGTTAGTATTTTGATGGTCTGAGTATGGGTTGTCAATATTTTGACGGTCTGTATAATCAGATCGTACTGATTTTCTGCTAAATTTCAGAGAGTTATGAAAGCTAAGGTTTTGATATTGTTGGAATCAATGGGTTGTAACTTTTTAAACAGTCCATATAATTCACATTATTCCGTCAATACCAAAAACAGGATTGACGATTCAATTCGATACACTATGGATAATTCTACAGTTCGTACAATCTGGGTGTCAATTTGTATCTGCAGAACTCAAACTTATTTTCTAACTTAAACTCCCCGTTTTGGTTTCCTAAACCTCTGAATCATAAACATGGCATAGTTTGAATGTACAGGGTGTTACATCTGTCACGACCCGACCCCGGAGCCGCGACTGGAGCCCTATCGGGGCACCCTGTCAGGTACACATCAGAGAATAGCAACGGAACATACATAACACATAACTTATAAAAAGGTAAACATCTGGCGGTAGATAAAGTGCCTTCCATAAAACATCTTGAATCGAAGTACAACTTATTCTTACATTGAACCCACAAAGCGTGACTCTGGACCTCTAGGAATAACAAGCGTGGCGGGACGGGGCCGCCATACCACTGAATGTACAAAGTCTATAACCTCGAGGAATCATACCAAAAGACAAAGCCTCGGAGAGATGGAGCTTTCAAGAAGCGACAGTGATCCTAAGAGAGCGGACCAGCAAGCTACGTATCTCGACATGCGGCATGAACGCAGCGGCCAGAAGGAGGTCGATAACAGTACCAAGTATGTGGCGAAAATGCGTAATGAAATCATAAGTCTGAAAATAAGCTGGGGTCAGGGATGAAATCAACTTACCTTTTTCTGTGCCTTACTAATAATGAGAGTGACAAACATATATATAATACTGCATAAAATAGGAGGCTCGTGATCAAAGCAGGTCCCTGCAGTAGTATCAATAAGCAATCCCACTCACGGGACTATTTCACCGCGTGGGTCAGTGGACCCGCGTGAGATATTCCTCGCATAGGTGTACCGCGTGGGACTATTTCACCGCGTAAGCCCATAAGGACTCGCGTGAGGTATTCCTCGCATCGTGGGTAGCAAGTCCACGGGCAATTGGTATAACGATCTTGGGGACTTACCCGGATATACTCTTTGCTGGGCGGATGGTATAACGATCTTGGGGTGTACTCGCCGGATATACTCTTATCTTTGGAGGCGGATGGTATAACGATCTTGGGGCTTGCCCGCCGGATATACTCTTACAGTGCGGATGGTATAACGATCTTGGGCACGCCCGCCGGATATACTCTTACCTTTGGAGAAGGTGGTATGGCGATCTTGGGGCTTGCCGCCGGACATACTCTTACCTGGAGAAGGTGGTATAACGATCTTGAAATTGTACTCGCCGGATATACTCTTATCTTTGGAGCGGATGGTATAGCGATCTTGGGGCTTGCCCGCCGGATATACTCTTACAGTGCGGATGGTATAACGATCTTGGGCACGCCCGCCGGATATACTCTTACCCTAGCTCAAACTGTCATCATATCATAATCATAAATAAGTTAAGAAAACTTATAACTTCTTATTAGCTTTGTCCATATACCCTCTCATTAATCTTTATCTAAGACACTTAATCATATCTTTAATAAAAGAAAACCGGGAATTTAACCCAAGTACTACATACTTCAATTCTTTTAAAAGTGACTCTTTTTCATACATAAAATCCTTGGGCCATTGATGCCTTAAAAATCAATTTGTCTTTCATAAATCAAATCATTTGTCCTTGCTTATCTTACTTAGAGTAAATCTCTTCGTGTTGACCTTTCATAAAGCTAATATAACTAACCTCCCATAAAGCCGTTATACTATCTTTATACTTTTAGAAAATAAGGCCTTCTTATCTTTTCATAAGGCCGTTATAACTAACTTCCCATAAAGCCGTTATAACTCCTTATAAACCATTTTGTTCTTTTACTAACCAAGAGACTTATACTTCAAACAAATCTACACAACTTTCAAAAATACTTCAAGCCTCTTATCTTTAGAATAATTCAATACTCAATACTTTCACACCAAGTACTCTATACTTTTGTAAAATCATACTTTTTCCTTAACCAAGAGACTTATACTTCTTAAAACAAAACAAGTCTTTATTTATACTTAAACAAGTAAGAATACTAAACCTTGTCGTCTAGTACTACATAGATACAAATACTCATGCTCAAAGGATAGGAAAGCTTCACATACCTTTTGATCAATCCACTTGCTAAGTCCAAACTACATGAAGTAATATGTCAACCTAAAATAACCATGATACGTTTATTAACCTCTAATTTCAATATAGAATAATCTAAACTCAAAGCCACTAAATTCTATGGAAAATTGGGCATCATTTCCTTTGTTTCTACATACTTTGCCACCTTTCACAAGGCCGAATTTATCATCCAAACGCCACATTTAAGGCTCAACAATCCAACATTTCAAAGGGGATTACACACCTAAACTTGGGTGTGTAAAATTCTGCCCCATAAGGTACAACAATTCACTTAACAATTCTAAGGTAGTTTTTTTTGGCTACAACATGCTCATAATAACTTCTTAACCAATTTCTTCACATTCAAACCATAGTTTTTACATGCAATGAGTCTAAGAGCATTTTTACTACCACAAGTTCTTCCTTCTTAACATGCAATACTAAAAGCTAATTCTAAAGGAAGAATCATTACCTTGGAGCTTTAGCCAAATCTTTCCAACCACTTGCTAGCTTCCTTTTCAAGAACACCACCACAACAACCTTCACAAGCTAACCACAAGCTTCCCACTTGCTTTCACCTTTTTCAGATTTTTCCTAAGGCTAGAATGTCTCTTGGGATTTTAGAGAGAAGGAGGAGCTTGAACTTTTAAGAGAGATGGAAGAGCTTTTGTCTAAGAGAGAGATGAAGTATGACCAAGTCTTGAAGACTTGGTCAATATAATGCATGCAAAATCAGATGGGGACACTTGTCACCCTCCCAAGGTCTTTTAAAGAAAAATCGCCTTTCCTAAGTTTTTCGCCCGAATCGCCTCGGCGCGCGCCACTTCCGGCGCATGGCTGAAACCTCGCGACTTCTGCGAACTTCGGCGCGGCCTCGCTTCCGGCGCGGCGCTACGCTCAGCGGCCTCGGTACTTCGGCGCGCGACCCTGCATCCGCGCGCGGCCAGTGCCTTTGCCTGAAACGCATTTCTGTCCGTCTGCGCACTGAACTTGTAACTCTCATAACTTTCTACTCCGACGTCCTATCGACGAACGGTTGGTTGCGTTGGAATCTAGACTCCACGAACTACGCCCTAAGCCTTTGAAACACTTAGGAACTCTCAATGTACCGGGTCATAACCTGCCTTAAAGTTGACTAAAACCCGTCCGGAATAATCCGTCAACCTATCTTTTGAAAATTTTAAGTCTTACTCCCTTTCGTACGCTCTCATGCGCATGACCTGAACTACGGGGTGTAACAACATCGACCTTGGTTATTTTATATATTGCGTTGGGACTCTTCTACGTGCAGGTTGTCAAACATTCGTGTCTTATATGGTTATATGGAGGCCTTGTCGGCCCAGGTTTCGTATTATAGGTTCTAGATATACAGTGGTTCGCACAGGCCTTCGGGTTCTGGGTGTCGACCACACCCCTAAAGGTTGGGGTGTGATACTGGGCCTATGATATCAAAATCCAAACTTTATTACTCAAATAACATAATCACATTCTATATAGCCATATCCTTAAGTTAATTTGAAAACTAAACCCGATTGTACTCTCTATTCAAGATTAGGAAAAAGCCCAAATTCTAAACCCTAGGTTTTCCCCTAATTTCAAAAGGGTTTCTAATATGAAATTAACAATCACAACATGATCATCTATCATTGACCATCGCTAGATTACAAAATTTCAATCAACTAATTATATAATCCCCAAATTCAAGATTATTAGCCTATTATTCTAGCATGAACAACTTAGGATATCTCCTTCCCAAAATAGAATTCTACACTGGTATAGAAGACTTAAATGATAAATAATAATTAAAAGAGAATGAAATTATACCTCCAAAGAAGAACCATGATGGAATACTTAGAATCCTCTTAGCAGAGCCCTACTCTCAATGGAATGATTTTAGAGAAATGAAATCATTTAGGGCATTTAATAATCTGATCTGAATTTTGCACTGACGGAATCGATCTAGCAGGCGCAGTCTCGCGTCGATTGAAAATGTCCCACTGAGGCGGATTCACTTAATGTCTCACCTTAGCGCAGAAGCGGGAGAATATCCACTGAGGTGCCATTTCCTTTGAGAGAAATATTTAGAGAGGCAGAAACCTCACAACACTCAGGGCCTGCATCTGTGAGCAAACCTCCACAGAGGCATACACGCAGGCACACCACCCGCTGGTGCGGACACCATACACCAACAATATTAAAATAACTCAACACTTCCACCAAACACCTGAAATGTTCCCAGAACTCCCCTGATACAAACCAAACATGCTACCCCAAGGTAAATAGTACTACAAACTCGCTTGTGCCCTCAGATTTCTCATTCAACCGAGCTAAGACATACTTTTTTAAAGAATCGCTTAAAACACCAAATATCATAGTTTTCACAAATATGGCCATCGGGTACATCTGAATGTCTCGGGAAGAGACCAAGGACTCGACTAAGTCTTAAACGATCCTCAAAACCTACTAGAAGCGGTGGAACTTGAAAATGAACCCATATTCTCAAAGTCAACTACCGGTCAACACTTTTTCATTCAACTTAAAAGCTTTTAATTTCCTCAAAATCAACCAAGACTCGCCCGACTACCTCGGGAACCGCTCTACCCATCCTGCAAGTAAAATACACTCTAATGGTACTAGGGGAAGTGTCAAGATTGGTGGAAGGATAAAATGCCTAAATGACAAAATGGGTCATTACATCAGATATCAATTAAATAAACATTCGTCCTCGAATGGAAGAAGGAAAATCTGAAAGCTTGATGAGTAACCAGGAATCCCCATCATAACTTCGTGAAGCCTCGACAAGCAATAAATATATACTGATAGTACCTCTTGTTCACTATATCAGTCAAAATCATCGTTAACTTAGCTCAACGATTCAAATCCCCATTCCTTCATACTTGAAATTTCTTTCACAATTGTTCCTCGTATGTAAGAACTAACTCCATTCGAATTCCTTGCTTGGATTATCACCATACCTATACGCATTCAATTGAATCCATAATTATCGCAATAATCACCATCATCCTTTAGTTGTAGATGTTACATCTCGTGATTTTAAGACGATAATTAAGAACGTCATTAAGAATAAAAATTCGAATTTTGAAATTTAAGTATATTTTCTTTTATATGCTAATACGGAGTAATTTTGGAAACGACGAGTGGGACGTCGGGAATTTCTTTAAGGATAGTGTGTATATATATATGTTCCATTATGTATTAGCAATGTATATAAGTTACGACAATGAGACCTTATGGAACTCTCGGGAATTAAAGGAAACGGGAGTTAAAATTAAAAGAAGTGTGATTAAGATTTATTACTTGGGGGATTGATTTAACTTAAGCAAATAATTAGGGAGCAATGTGTATTTATACAAAAGAATTTTCAGATTTTAAAGACTTAGGAGGAAACCCCTCATCTTCTCATTTTTACACCTTCTCATTTCAAAGAAAAAAATCCTCTCATCCTTCTCCATTGCAGCCGATACCCACCTCATTCCTACCAAATATTGTATTTTCATCTGCTATTCTTACACTACATTATTTACCAAATTAGAAGCAAAAATTTAGAACCCAAATTTGCCAAAAACTGGGAGCAGTTCGGTCCCCACTGGATCGAAAGTAGGAGCAAACATTTCAAGTCTTTGGACTAGATTTTGGGAAGAAAAATGTGTAAGGGTGGTGGGTTAACATTGTAGAATGGTTGCATGTTAATTTGTAGTGGAAAGAAGTGAGAAATTGGAGAGAAATCGACAAAGCAGTGGGCTGATTTCGGGACTGTTGGGCAGATTTTCTATTCAACTTTGGAGAGGTATATCTCCTAGTATATTAAGAGTTTTTAGGTGTTTCAAAAGCCTAAAATAAATTTCGTCGAGTCTAGTTTCCAACTCAATAAACCTCTCGTCGATAGAACATCGGAGTAGATAATTCCGGATGTTACAAATTCAGCGGACAGAGCGTGAGAAACTCAGCGGTTTACGGCGATTTAAAACATTTATTCTTAGAGTTTCGGACCAGATTTTGAGGAGAAAAACGTGTTAGGATGTTGGACTAACATCATAGATTATATACAAGTCAATTTGGAGTTGAAACGACGACCAATTGGCGAAGAAAAGTCGACGAAACAAGCGACTTCGCGTGGGCGATGAAGCTCGGGTTCTGAACTGTTTTGGTGTTAATTAAGGTAATAATTCTTCTCCTTAAGATATAATTAAAGTTTCATGTGTTGTAGTTGAAGTAATGGACTTGCGTTAGGAAGAAATCTTGAATTTAGGCAATGCATGTGATAGTTGTGGATGTTGAACCGGAAATGGACTATTTTTGGAAATACGTTGTGTTGTAAATTTCATTACCAATTGCGTGCTAAAAATGGAATAACTTATGAAGATTTATAAGGTGTTCATTATATGGAATTGTGGGAAGGATAAATTGGATTGTTAATTAAGGAAAGAGGAAAATGGTTACATGTTGATGGCCTAAAATCCATGGAAAAGTTTCGGACATTATGTGACCTTTACGAGCTGATTTGGTGCACTTTAATTGTTATTATTATTATTAATAGCGTTGTCACTAATTGTATGTTTAGAATTGAAAGAAACATTGATACTTGATATTGTAATTAGTTATATAAGGTGACGCGAGACGAAATGGAATTAAGAAACCAAGAAAGGAATTATGAAATCTTTTAGGCATTGTTATAACATTTTAAATATTGAATGAATATGGTAAATAGGTGCGACAATCGCCTTGATGGTTTAAGTTGTTGTCTTTCATAAATAACGAGGAAGAAGGTTGTATGATGGCGGATATGCAATTTATGGAGCCTAATTAGATGACATATTGAAATGATTTGGATTGTTGATTTGATTTGAATTGTTGGTTGACTTGGATTGTTGGTAAATTATGGATACGCACATAAACAAAGGAAGTGCTGCCCGAATTTTTATAGAATAAGAGAGTCGTCTTTCAATTTAACCTACGTTAGGAATCATAGAGTTGACAGACCTATTGCTATTATTATTGGTTGAAGTATTAGACGAGACATATTCTAATAGTAAGTTGGTCAGCTCAACTATAAGGTATGTGAGACTATCTTTTCCTTCTTTGGCATGATGTTGTGAAAATCTTCCTTCTTTCTTCTGGCATGATTTTAATGAAAGTATGTCGGACGTACGTGATTCCTTCAAAGTCTAGTTTTAATAAAATGATATATGATATGAAAAGTGCTTTGACTTCCCAAAAGATGTTTTAAAATGATTCAGGAGATCGTGCCTTGATTTTCTAAAGGATAGTTTATTTTACTTATTCCATTGAGTCTTATATGATGATTTAAAAATGCATATGATTATTCTATTCAGTCTTATATGATGATTCAAAAAGACATATGGTTATTCCATTCAGTCTTATATGATGATTTAAAAAGGCATATGATTATTTCATTTAGTCTTATATCATGATTTGAAATGCACATGATTATTACATGGAGTCTCAGATGATGATTTATATTGCATATGGTTTCTCATGATATTCTACTTATGTAAGTGGTGATTGTATGTTATGAGGACTGAGTCCCAGAATGGGCCGGGTAGCTATATTCACGGAAAATAAGGATCGAGTCCCAGAATGGGTCGGGTAGTTATATGTCTGTGATATGAGGACCAGGAGTCCACTGAATGGTAGGGTAGTTATATGTATAAAGCATGAGGACTGAGTCTCAGGATGGCCCGGGTAGTTATATGTACGGAGATGATCTTGATTCTGATGATTGTTAGACATGCATGACTTTCTTTTCATATGGTACAGTTGCATTGGTATCTCTGATTTTTCATATATGTTTCATGTATCTTACGGCGATTACAATCCTCCTTCTGATGGTTCATGTTTTACATACTCGATACATTATTTCGTCTTGACCCGCTTTCCTCGAAGCTGCGTTCAAGCCAGCAGTCTGGTGATCGGTTAGGTGACCCTCCAGTTTAGGACATCTACCAGCTGCTAAAGAGCTCGCTTGTTCCGGATCCAGTCACTTTGGTACAGACTCTTATATTTCAGACTTATATATATCTTGGAACCGGCGGGGTCTGTCCCATCATATGTCATTTTGTACTCCTAGAAGTGCATGAAGCGATCGTGGGTTGATTTATGAGGAGTGTAGACGTGTTTGTTTGGCCATGCTTTCGTATTTTTGTTTGGGATGTTCCCTTATGTTAGTGGCAGCCTTGTCGGCTTGCTTATTATATTGTGTTGGTTAGTTGTGACTCCTGCAGGCGGTACCCCTTATGTAAAACGGCTGTGGCTCGTCTATTGGGTATATGTTGTAGATGCGGCGTTATCTTTGCGAAATTTAGTTGGTATCAAATGGATTATGTATGGCCAGTCGATAATGGCGTCGATTAGGCGCTAGTCGCGACCGTCGGGTCGGGTCGTGACAAAAGTGGTATCAGAGCAGTTAGTCCTCGGAATGTCTACAGACCGTGTCTAGTAGAGTCTTGTGTATGGGTATGTTGTGCACCATACTTATACACAGGAGGCTGCCGGACATTTAGGATTGTTTCTATTCTTCCATCTCTTAGATCGTGCTATAGAGTTGTGTTATTAGGATGATCCGTTTTCTGATAGTTTACTATATTTACAGCTATGCCTCCGAGGAAGGTGTTAGTGGCCCAGAAGGGCAAATCTCTGATGAGGACACTAGTTGGAGTGCGGAGAGCTACTAGGTCTACGCGGTCTACTTACGAGAGTGTGCCCGACGGCGAGTTACGCCTGCGTCACGATTCTAGAGGCTCCTCTCGAGAAACATCACCGTATCAGAAACTCAAGTACACGAGCCTTGATTCCCGGCCGAGGCACATGATGGAAATTTGAGAAACGATCCGATTATTGGCAAGAGATAGTAGCGAAGCGGACTTACGACGAGGCCAAACGATTAACCACATGGCGAGCAGTTTGAGGTTAGTGACTTTACGAGTTGCGATCATTGGAGTTTTATGGGTCAAGGCCCGAGGAGGATCCTTATGAGTTCATCGCGAATCTGAAGGGCGTTGAGAGTGATCGGGGCCTCGAGGCCGAGTCGATTATATTGGCCTCATCTGGTTGCGCGATATAGCGATCAGTGGTTTGAGTCATGGGAGTTGTCGAGGCGATGGTGCTCCTCTGCGGTATGGGATGAGTTTTGAGGCATTTCTTGGCCACTACGCCTCGAGAGATGAGGTGGGCGAAGTCGGCGAGTTTCTACGATTCTGGCGAGAATGGGAAGGCGGTTAGAGAGTATAGCACGAGTTTAACTCCTTGGCTCGGTACACACCTACTATGATAGCAGACATGACAAATAGGGTACACCGTTACGTGATGGGGTTGGACCACTATCTTATTGATGGATGCATGACAGCAGCGCTTCAGCCGAGCATGGATATTGCCCGTATTCAGGCATTTGCGCAGAGAATTGAGGAGCGACATAGAGGGAGACGGCTGGATAGAGACCATGACGGGGGCCAGCATAAGAGGGCTAGATTGACTGGATATTCGGGTGAGACCGGGCGGACGACCTCGGCGGCATGTAGGGTATTCCTCCCAGCCAGCACAGAGTGCACCTATACAGTCTACATTTAGGAGGTTTAATCGCACGGGGTATCCGGGGCTGGTCGAGCTCGGGGCTTCAATTTACAAATGAGCAGGGGTTACTCGGTCATGGCGCTTTTGCCTCGGTGTTCCCGATGTGGTAGGCATCACTTTGGGAGATGTCGAACTCTTGGTGATTGTTTTTCTTGCGGGCGTTCGGGCCACGTGATGCGGAGTGTCCTATAGAGATGGTCGGGTGGTATGACACGACTACGGGATCGATTCTGGGTTCTTCACCATCTATATCTATCGCCCCAGGCGAGGTATTCGAACTCGGCGGTCGTGGTAGAGGTCATGGCGGAGTTTCTAATCCGGCGATCGCCGAACCACATTTATGCCTTGGCGATGAAGCGCGATCGGGGCGTCACGGATGTGGCAGTGCGTTATCGATCTTTTTCTATGATGTGTATGCTTTGATTGATCCAAGTTCCACCTTGTCTTATATATCCCCTCTTGTTGCTAGTAGAATAGGGATAGAACACAGGTAGAACCATTCGAGGTAGCTACACCGGTAGGAGATTCGGTTATAGCTACGCGTGTGTATAAGAATTGCTTGGTGGTGATATATAGCCGGCATACCATAGCAAAATTTGATAGAGCTAGACATGCCTGACCTTGATGTCATTTTGAATAAAGAGGAAAAGATTGGAGGACTGCCTATTTCCCCGCAGGGATATGAAGATTTTGCCTTGTGCATCAATTATTGTAGATTATCTGAGATCAGTTACAAGGGTAGCCTTTCACATAATGGAATGGTAGAGCTGATAATGAGTGTACCTTCGAAATAGTGGGTAATGTAGATGGTCTCAACGAAAGTATGATTCGATATGTGTTATAAAGGAGATTCTGCCGAAATTTCTATAGCATCGGGCCTATTATAAACATTCGAGGACGAATGTTTCTAAGGGGGGAAGAATGTTACACCTCGTGATTTTAAGACGATAATTAAGAACGTCATTAAGAATAAAAATTCGAATTTTGAAATTTAAGTATATTTTCTTTTACATGCTAATACGGAGTAATTTTGGAAACGACGAGTGGGACGTCGGGAATTTCTTTAAGGATAGTGTGTAATTATATATATATGTTCCATTATGGATTAGCAATGTATATAAGTTACGACAATGAGACCTTATGGAACACTCGGGAATTAAAGGAAACGGGAGTTAAAATTAAAAGAAGTGTGATTAAGATTTATTACTTGGGGGATTGATTTAACTTAAGCAAATAATTAGGGAGCAATGTGTATTTATACAAAAGAATTTTCAGATTTTAAAGACTTAGGAGGAAACCCTTCATCTTCTCATTTTTACACCTTCTCATTTCAAAGAAAAAAATCCTCTCCTCCTACTCCATTACATCCGATACCCACCTCATTCCTACCAAAAATTGTATTTTCATCTGCTATTCTTACACTACATTATTTACCAAATTAGAAGCAAAAATTTAGAACCCAAATTTGCCAAAAACTGGGAGCAATTCGGTCCCCACTGGATCGAAAGTAGGAGCAAAAATTTCAAGTCTTTGGACTAGATTTTGGGAAGAAAAATGTGTAAGGGTGGTGGGTTAACATTGTAGAATGGTTGCATGTTAATTTGGAGTGGAAAGAAGTGAGAAATTGGAGAGAAAATCGAGGAAGCAGTGGGCTGATTTCGGGACTGTTGGGCAGATTTTTTATTCAACTTTGGAGAGGTATATCTCCTAGTATATTAAGAGTTTTTAGGTGTTTCAAAAGCCTAAAATAAAGTTCGTCGAGTCTAGTTTCCAACTCAATAAACCTCTCGTCGATAGAACATCGGAGTAGATAATTCCGAATGTTACAAATTCAGTGGACAGAACTGTGAGAAACTCAACAGTTTACGGCGATTTAAACATTTATTCTTAGAGTTTGGACCAGATTTTGAGAGAACAACGTGTTAGGATGTTGTACTAACATCATAGATTATATACAAGTCAATTTGGAGTTGAAGCGATGACCAATTGGCGAAGAAAAGTCGGCGAAGCAATGACGACTTCGCGTGGGCGATGAAGCTCGGGTTCTGTTGTTTTGGTGTTAATTAAGGTAATAATTCGTCTCCTTAAGATATAATTAAAGTTTCATGTGTTGTAGTTGAAGTAATGGACTTGCGTTAGGAAGAAATCTTGAATTTAGGCAATGCATGTGATAGTTGTGGATGTTGAACCAGAAATGAACTATTTTTGGAAATACGTTGTGTTGTAAATTTCATTACCAATTGCGTGCTAAAAATGGAATAACTTGTGAAGATTTATAAGGTGTTCATTATATGGAATTGTGGGAAGGATAAGTTGGATTGTTAATTAAGGAAAGAGGAAAATGGTTACATGTTGATGGCCTAAAATCCATGGAAATGTTTCGGACATTATGTGACCTTTACGAGCTGATTTGGTGCACTTTAATTGTTATTATTATTAATAGCATTGTCACTAATTGTATGTTAAGAATTGAAAGAAACATTGATACTTGATATTGTAATTAGTTATATAAGGTGGCTTGAGACGAAATGGAATTAAGAAACCAAGAAAGGAATTATGAAATCTTTTAGGCATTGTTATAACATTTTAAGTATTGAATGAATATGGTAAATAGGTGCGACAATCGCCTTGATGGTTTAAGTTGTTGTCTTTCATAAGTAACGAGGAAGGAGGTTGTATGATGGCGGATATGCAATTTATGGAGCCTAATTAGATGACATATTGAAATGATTTGGATTGTTGATTTGATTTGAATTGTTGGTTGACTTGGATTGTTGATAAATTATGGATACGCACATAAACAAAGGAAGTGCTGCCCGAATTTTTATAGAATAAGAGAGTCGTCTTTCAATTTAACCTACGTTAGGAATCATAGAGTTGACAGACCTATTGCTATTATTATAGGTTGAAGTATTAGACGGGACATTTTCTAATAGTGAGTTGGTCAGCTCAACTATAATGTATGTGAGACTATCTTTTCCTTCTTTGGCATGATGTTGTGAAAATCTTCCTTCTTTCTTCTGGCATGATTTTAATGAAAGTACGGCGGACGTACGTGATTCCTTCAAAGTCTAGTTTTAATAAAATGATATATGATATGAAAAGTGCTTTGACTTCCCAAAAGATGTTTTAAAATGATTCAGGAGATCGTGCCTTGATTTTCTAAATGATAGTTTATTTTACTTATTCCATTGAGTCTTATATGATGATTTAAAAAGGCATATGATTATTCTATTCAGTCTTATATGATGATTCAAAAAGACATATGGTTATTCCATTTAGTCTTATATGATGATTTAAAAAGGCATATGATTATTTCATTTAGTCTTATATGATGATTTGAAATGCACATGATTATTACATGGAGTCTCAGATGATGATTTGTATTGCATATGGTTTCTCATGATATTCTACTTGTGTAAGTGGTGATTGTATGTTATGAGGACCGAGTCCCAGAATGGGCCGGGTAGCTATATTCACGGAAAATGAGGATCGAGTCCCAGAATGGGCCGGGTAGTTATATGTACGCAGTATGAGGACCGAGTCCCTGAATGGGCCGGGTAGTTATATGTCTGTGATATGAGGCCAGGAGTCACTGAATGGGCGGGTAGTTATATGTATAAAGCATGAGGCCGAGTCGGGATGGGCGGATAGTTATATGCGTAGATGATCTTGATTACGATGATTGTTAGACATGCGTGACTTTCTTTTCATATGGTATAGTTGCATTGGTATCTCGATTTTCATATATGTTTCATGTATCTTACGGCGATTACAATCCTTCTTCTGATGGTTCATGTTTTACATACTCGATACATTATTTAAATCTTGACCCGCTTTCCTCGAGGCTGCGTTAAATGCCCGCAGTCTGGTGATCGGTTAGGTGACCCTCCAGTTTAGGACATCTACCAGCTGCTAAAGATCTCGCTTGTTCCAGAGCCAGTCTCTTTGGTACAGACTCTTATATTTCAGACTTATGTATATCTTGGGCACGACGGGGTCCTGGCCCGTCATATGTCATTTTTGTACTCCTAGAAGTGCATGAAGCGATCGTGGGTTGATTTATGAGGAGTGTAGACGTGTTTGTTTGGCCATGCTTTCGTATTTTTGTTTGGGATGTTCCCTTATGTTAGTGACAGTCTTGTCGGCTTGCTTATTATATTGTGTTGGTTAGTTGTGACTCCTCTGGAGGCAGGTACCCCCTTATGTAAAGACAGCCTGACCGGCTCGTCTATTCGGGTATATGTTGTAGATGCGTTATCTTTGCCGAAATTTAGTTGGTATCAAATGGATTATGTATGGCCAGTCGATGTGGCGTCGATTAGGCGCCTAGTCGCGGCCGTCGGTCGGTCGTGGCGATAGCCACAACCATTGTCCAACTTGTAATGATAAATATTTTGATTCCACTAGTCTTCCATCTCAACTATCAATGACGTCCTTCGCACTAAGAGTCATTAGAAACACGTAGCACGTGCCGTAAGTCCAAATCATATCTTCGCTTTCGCCGTAAAGACCATTGCTTTATCTCGAGAAAATTCTAAGTAATTCCATTTAAAGCGATCGATCTAAGGTGATTGTGCTAATCGATGTCGTTATTTCTGTACCCCAAAGTCAAAATCTCTTAGTCAACTTAATCTCCTAATTCTTCTCAAATCTCCAAATCACCATACTATAAGCATACATACTAATTACCTTATCGTGCCAAATCTGTTGGAAATCAAATTATCACTCCAAGACTTCACATAATCATTTGTATGTCCTCAATATATACCAAGTACCCGTGTAAACCATTAGAAATATCCGGATCATTGTCACTTAGAATAATAAAGAGAATCTATTCAAATTCATATTCGAAAATGGGATTATCAACTATACTTGACTGGAAAAACCAGCCAATCTACTCTTTTTTTTGTCTCCCCCCTGTAACTTGATACAACATGGATTCTGGCAACTCAAAGTTATGGAGTAAGACATTGATTTCTCAACAAGATCTCGACGAAGAATAAAAAAACAAAAAGGTAGGGAGAATATTCAATTCGAAGATAAAATATCAAATCACAGATTTGCGAGAAATCCATGTTATCATCTGAATAATATCATTAATCGTACTTGCAAACTTCAATGAGGATCGGTAATACTGCCATACCACATTTCCAAATTGAAATATATTCTACCCTTATCGATGGTTTACTAGAATACCATAAGTCCTCCAAGCAACATAAACACAGGACACTGACCCTAAATGAACAAATCTGACCCAAATTAAAATGCTCGATTTCTAAATCATCAATAGTCACCCAATGACTCGACCATGGCGATAGGCTTTCCATACATATGCGGTGACCTATTACATCTATTTTCTCCTGAGTAATCAATCATGTTCCATCACGCCGACTTGAGGTGGATTCTATCAAAGTCATCAATTTAGTACCAAAGAACTATACCTTATGATTGTTGTCACGACCCGACCCCGGGCCCGCGATTGGTGCCCTACCTGGGCACCCCTTACAGGTATACATCAGAGAATAGCAGCGGAACATACAAAACTCATAAAATACTTAGACAGTAAATATCAGCGGCTGGCGATAAGACCACGCCAGGAAAATATCGTAACCCAAAATAAGCGATTACATCTTTGTTCTTACAACCCGATCCACGATATATGACTACGGACCTCTAAGAATAACAAGCGTGACGGGACGGGGCCCGCCATACCACGAATGTACATAAATCTACAACATCGGGAAAACCGTGCAAAAGACAAGCCTGCAGAAATGGAGCTTACGACAGTGATCGGTGATCTAAGAGTGAGATCCACCACTGCTTACCACACTGCGGCATGAGCGGCTCCCGAGAAAGGGGGTCGATTACACAATATGTACCAAGTATGTAAAAGCGGAAAATCTGCAATTTACATCATAAGTCTAAAATAAAGTTGGAGACATGTATGATAATCAAATTAACGATATAATGTGTCTTACTAACAATGAGAGTAAAATATACATTTAGGTTCTTAAAAATAGGAAGCTTTGTGATTAACCTAGGACCGTCGCGTAGTATTATCACGCAATCCTACTCTGGTACTATTTCACCCGCATAGGCCGTATGGACCTCGTGAGGTAACCGCCGCATAGGGTGATGCGCCCGCGTAGGACTATTTCACCGCATGAGCCTACGGGCTCGCGTGAAGTATTCCTCGCATCGTGGGTAGCAAATCCACGAAATATGCAAATGCCACAAGTCAGGGAATGACCGTAATGAACAATATATCACAAGCACAATGCTACTATAAATAACATAAACAAGTTAAGAAACCCTTAACTTCTCATTGACTTAATTAGCATACACTCTCATTTCTTTTAACTTAAGGCCTATCGTATCATGAAAGATCAGAATTTAACCCAAAGTACTACGTACTTCTATTCTTTTAAAATGACTTTTTCATATAAAACTTCAAGATACTAATAAGTAGTATCAAGTCATATCTACTTTTCAAGGCGAGTCCTGATACCTTTTAGAAATACATTATAGGCTACAAACCAAGTGACTTTTACTTTAAAACTTTAAGCAATTCATGCCTTCAAATCAATTTGTCTTTCTTCCTTTCAAGTCATTTTATCTTTATTTACATAACTAGAGTAAACCATTCTTTTAACTTTCCATAAAGTTATTATAACCAACTTTCCATAAAGTAGTTATACTAACTTTATGCTTTAGACACTTACATTCTTTTCATAACGAGAGACTTATACTCTCAAAATACTTGAAGTCTCTTAACTTTAGAAATCAAGCTTCTTAACTTTAGAAACTAGGATATCTTGAACCTTTAAAACAAGTGAGTTAATTCTCTAACTCGACCAACTTGGACATTCTACAAGCAAGTCAAGGATATCAAATGAAACTAAATTTATTTAAATCTCAAATGCGTCTACCGTACTATACATTTACAACTACTCGTGCTCGAGAGATAAGAAAGTTCCACATACCTCTTGGTTGAATCCACTTGTTAAGTCGAATATGTCATCGTAGTATGTCAACCTATAATGACCATGTCGTCTATTAACTTCTAACTTCAAGCGTAGAATATTCTAAGTGTAAAGTCACCAAATTCTACGGAAAATCGGACAACACTTCCTTTGTTTCTCGTACTTTTCCACCTTTTCAAGGCGAATTCAATAACCAAACATGCCACATTTAAGGCTCAACAATGTAGTTATCAAAGGGGATTACCGCTAACAAGATGTGTTAAATTACGCTCCTGATTAATACCAAGCAATTGATAACCAATGTCATTTCGGCCATAAAATGCAATGATGCAAAGTCTTATCAATTCCTTTTTCAATCCAAGTTGTTTAGTCTAACATGTTATATAGCGCGATTGATTATAACAACTACAATATTGAATTAGACAACGTGCGGCGATTCTAATTATCGACCAAATTGTATTTCAATTTCAAATGGCTAACAGGTCATTTGATTTAGGCTTCGATATCCATAACACTTATCCATCCTCGATACATATATCTCATGCTTGTTAAAATGTATAACTACAATAATATGTAATCTTATAACACTAAAAGAACAAGATTGTTACATTGACAAGCCTTAATCCAACTTCAAGATCTGAAGTCGTTCCTTAGCAACTTAGCTCCTCTCCTTGACACTCCAATCCGCCACTTGAAGCCCTTAGAAGTTCACAAACAACTTTCCTTCAATTTCCAATCCAAACTTATGAAAGCGACTTAGGTTTTCACCTTGCGACTAATGCAAATACGACACTTTTTCGGGATCTTTCTATTGAGATACCCTTACAATACCCTTAGGAACCTTGATTTAAAGTATTGTGAATTGTGGACAACAAACAAAAATTTCCTCCTTCAAAATGCCACAACAGAGCTCTTCAACAAGACAAGATATTCTCTAAATTTTTCTATGTGTAAAAGCCTTGTCTTGCTACTTAGTGTGGTTATATAACAATATGGAGGTCGAGATTAGAACAAATGTGTGGCTTGGATCATTTCACTTAAAAGATCAAGTCAAGTGGCTCTTTGACTTAGTCAAATAAATCAAGCTCTTAGCTTGCAAGACTTGGTCATCTATACTTTGGTCAAATGACCATTATACCCATGGTCAATTTCGACCAAGACCAACCAAGGGGTGACACGTGTCACTCTGCCGTTCGTCATGATATTTCGTTTCAGACATTTCCATAATTAGATAAATTTTTACTAGTCTTAAATCTTAACATTTTTGAGTTCTTACGTACGTTCTTATAAACATGTTCTGAAATTACGGGGTGTAACATTCTTCCCCCCTTAGAAACATTCGTCCCCGATTGTTCTTTCGGAGTCAATCTTATAAATAACGACATAGTCTCCTTTTACAACCCCTACATACCAGTAATGCCACACGTGGCCACATAAATGCACTTAAGCAAGAATACTTCAATTAAAACTTGACAAGCAAGGGAAATGAATTACCTGAAGGTGTAGAGAATAAGTGAGGATACTTCCTCAGCATGTCTCCTCTGCTTCCCAGTCGTCTCCTCGCATTATCGTTCGCCGTAAGACTTTGGCGGAGGCCACGTCCAGTCGCGATCGCTTTGACTGGCGATCGGTATCGCTATGGGACTCTCCTCATCGATAACCATACATCACCTAGACCTCGCTATTTGGGAAAACTCTCGATGAATCTCATACACTTAGTAACATAGAAACATGGAAGGCGGATGTCTGCCTCTAAATCGATGGCGAGTCGACTCATAGGCAACCTTGCCTACTCTGCGGATGATCTGGTAAGGACGATGTACCTTGGGCTAAGTTTCCCTTCTTTCGAACCTCATCACACCGCCGTGGGTGATACCTTGAAGACCCAAATGTCTACGAAACTCCAAATGTCGGCGCGATTATCTGCGTAAGACTTGTTATACCCGTATTTCGGTATATGCGTGAGGCGTGCGTCAAAAGTTTAAGCCTTAAGTTAGGCAAGGGGCGAAAATTGGGCCTGACCGAAAAGAATTATTTCAGGCGAAAAGTTTTCCAAACCTTGCGAAGGGAAAATTACAGTTGCGACATTTATTATTTTTGCGGATTTTTAGAGACAAAATATTTTGGACCAGCGAGAGGCGACACTTGTCACCCTCAGTGGGCGCAACAATGGGCAATTGTTGTACGTTTTTGATGGAAAATGCCTTAAACACTTGGTCGATGTTTGTTAGATATTTATGGAGTAGATGGATAAGGTTCCACTTGCCCAAATCTCCACGTCCACTTGCCTCCACTTGCCTTAATCTTGACCATTGGTGGTCTATAAATACCCCTAAGTTGGAAGAATTCTTCATCCACAAATACTTTTCCAAGTCTCAAAACTCCCTTCTCTCTTGTAGCTTTCGTCAGCTCCCCCCTCTTGGGTGATCTAGCGAAACACTACCCCCTTGGTAGAAAAGTTGTCTTGAGTATAGTTACTATTCCAAAATACCTTAGCCAAATACCTTGTAGTATTCCAAAGTCCTCTCTATACTAAAAGCCCAGAAATAATATCTTATATCCATTAGTCACTCATGAAACCCTAGGAGAAACTTCATAGTTGGTTGAAGTAGTAAGTAGAAGTTGTGTAGAAACTTCTAAGGGTTTCTTGGAGCGGATTGGAGCGTACAGATTAGGAGCTAAACCTTGCTCAGGATCGACTTTTAAACTTGGATAATTTTGAGCTTATCGAGGTAAATATCTTGTCCTTCTATTGTAATTGGAGATTACATACTGTAGTAACATAGAATTGGGTATAAGATAACTAGAAGGATGGTATAAAAGAAGAGAATTGAACTGTAATTACATAGAAGGATATTAAAGAATAGAATTGAACTGAAATCACATCTGAAGAATATAAATGAAGAATTGAACTGTACTTACATAGGATTTGTATTCTGATGAACTTGAGTAGTTTGTGGGTAGGAAATGTTGCCCAATTTTAGTAGAATTAAGAACATACCTTAGAATATCCTACGAGTAGTCTAGGCGTTGATAGGCGTATTTGACTATTATAGGTTGATACTCTGCTTGCGACATACTCGACTTGGCGGTGGATTTGCGAGAAGGTATGTGATTCTTCCTATCCTCTTGAGCATGATATTTTAAAATATATATATAGTGCGGTAGGCGTGCGTGTGTTAGCGAACATGGTTTTACTTGGCGTCTTTTGACTTGAGTCTAAATAATAAAGAATCTTGAAGTATTTCAAAAGAATTATGAATCATTTTGAAAGAAGAGTAATACTTGGTTTTTAAACAAAAGCTTAAGAGTTATACTAACTTTATGGGAAGTTAGGTATAACGACTTAAGAAAGATAGAAGGAGCAGTTTACTTATGTGTTTATAAAAGACTTGTATTGATTTACGGAAGGTATAGTAAGATGGTTTGTTGAGTAGACATACTATGATGCTATGTGTGTTAGTATCTTGTAACGTTTGTGTAAAGAGGTTATTCTTATGGTGCTTATGTTGTTTAACGATAAGCCGTTATGTTAGTATTATATCACTCACCTCTTGACATGATATCACGGGGTTAAGCTGCCCGTCGAGTACACCTCATGCGATGCGTGTGACTATGATTGAGAATACCTCATGCGGGTCGGGGACTGTGCGGGCTACGAGAGTTCGGTTAGTGTGCGGGGATTACCTCATGCGGTCTATGTGGCCATGCGGACTACGAGTCGGGGCGATGCAGGAGTAGTTACCCTCGATGCGGGAATACCTCATGCGGGCCTAGGTGGCTTTATGCGGACTCTGAGTCGAGATTAGGCATGCATAATGATCTTATGGGCGATTGGCCTTGCGATCATTCGCGGCCTAGAAAAGACACATTCTGATTTACCTATTATTGCTCTTGTTTGTGATGTGGCACTATGTGCGATTACATTGATTGTTTGAACATATTTGTGAAATTGGTTTTAAAATGATATGATTTCATTTAAGTACTTTCTGATTTCACATACTTGGTACTGTTATCTTGAACTCCTTGGGAGCCGTTAAATGCGCGGTAAGAAACCAGTGCTAGATCCGCGTCCTTAGGATCTTTACTTTGGTGTCAGGAGCTCCATCTTGTCCGGAGGATCGACTTTTGGGTATGATCTCCTGTTGTTGTAGATAGTTTTGTACATTCGAGGGTATGGCGGGGCCTGTCCGCCATAGTTGTTACTTCCAGAAGTGCGTAGTCTATTATGCGGTTGGGATGTAGCTATCGGACTTGGTTTATATATATATGCGGCGACTTTTCTCAGATAAGCGTGTCATTTACATTTGTTACATGTTTTGTTTTTATATTCCGATCACTCGATGTATGACTACTTGGGTGCGGGTAAGGCACGATCCACGGGCCGGGCGAGTCGTGACAAAAGTGGTATCGAGCGATTAATCCTCGGAAAGTGTCTACAGACCGTATCTAGTAAGTCTTGATTATCGGTGTGTTGTGCACCACGCCAATGTCAGGAGGCTATAGGATATTTAGGATTGGTTTCCATTCTTCTCACTCGAGATCGTGCCTTAGAGTTGTGTTATAAGTTGGACCCTCTAACGTATTCCTTTTACATGCTCGATTATGCCTCGCGCCAAAACGGGCCCGAGAAGGGCAAAGCGGTGAGAAGCTGCTAGTAGGACCGAGAGGGCCACGAGGCGAGCCCGATCTATGCAGGCGATACCTCGGGCGGCGAGTTCCACGCGCCGCCCGGCCCAGCGAGTTTAAATCGCGGCGGTGGGCGTGAGACCACGATACTGCACCTCGGTCCAGCGGCTGGAGGCGAGAAGAGATGGGTTCTGAAGAGATGACCGATTCTTGCGAGTTGTGGCGAACATGAGATAAGGTGGATCTGGCGATTCAGCTCAGCGATGCAGTGGTTCACGAGTCGAATAGTTTGAGGCTACGAGATTTTACGAGTTGTAGCGCTTGAGTTCTGGTGAGGCACGAGGATGATCGCGAGTTAATCGCTCGATTCGAGAGGATCGTCGAGTGATCAAGACTTGGAGACCGAGTCGTGATCTTGATTCGCATCGGTGCGTGATAACGCGATCGACTAGTTTGATTCGTGAGCTATCGGGAGAGCATGCACTTCGGCGGTATGGGATGAGTTCTCGGAGGCTTTTCTCGATCACTTCTTGCCTCGCGGATGAGGAGGACGCGGGCGACAAGTTTTGATCTTTGAGGCAGAGAGGCGCCTGATTAGGGAGTACAGCGTTGAGTTCGATTCGTTGTCTCGGTATGTCCGGCATTAGTAGCGGATATGGAGGGCCGAGTGCACGCTACGTCACCGGGCTAAACGATTATTTGGCGAGTCTTGCTCGGGTATAGCTCTGCGGCCGGGCATGGACATTGCCGCGTTGAGCTCATGCGCTTGGATGCGAGGCGTAAGGCCGGCGGGTTGTGAGATATCAGCGAGAAGAGAGGCTAGGGCGGCGGTCTTTTGGTAGCTCTCGGGGTGGGCGGCCTCGGCGGCGATCTGGGTGCACCAAAGCCGGCTCGAGCACTTACACCGCCGAGGCGAACCGGGCGGGGCCCGAGGACTTGGACGTCGAGCGGCGAAGTGCTAACCGTCGGGACCACCCCGCCGGTGTGGCCGTCACGGTAGATCCATTCGGGAATTGTGGTACTGCTATGGGAGTTTGTTTCACTTGCGGCCAGCGAGGTCACTGCGAGCTGTCAGGCGAGGCGCGAGGTAGAGTCGACTACGGGGTCTTTCGCAGGTCTTCTTCATCTCCCTGATTACTCGCCGGGGCGAGGTACTCGAGGGCGATGGAGTCGGCGAGAGGTCATGGTGCGGGTCGATTCTAGCGGTCCTTAGAACCACATTTATGCCTTGTCCGGTAGGCGGGACGGGGCGTCGCTGATGTAAATCGCAGTACTTTATCGGTTCTGGTTGTGATGTGTATGCCTTGATAGATCGGGTTCTACTCGTCCTATATATCTCCCCTTATTGCTAGTAGGATATGGATAGGGCACGAGTCCATAGACCACTTTCAAGGTAGCTACGCCGATGGGTGATTCGGTGGTAGCTCGGCGGGTATATAGAGCTTGCGGTGTCTTTATGCGATCGTCGGACCTGGCGACTTGATAGAGTTGGATATGGTGATTCGATGTGATCATGGGTATGGATTGGCTGGCTTCTTGCTACGCGGTGTAGCTGCGAGGAGAGAGTGAGTGCGGTTCGGTTTCTGAGGCCGGTTATTGAGTGGGAGGAACAACGTGTGCCCAGGGGTAGGTTTATTTCCTACCTCGAGGCCGGGAAGATAGTGCGAAGGGTATATCTACCATCTCGTTGGTGTTTGATCTTGAGGCTGCGGTACGAGATCTTGATCGATTCGATGAGTCGAGAGTTCCCGGATGTGTTTCGGATGACCTCCGGGTATCCTCACGAGAGGAGTTAGAGTTTTGTATCGATGTCTTTGCGGACACTCGGCCTATTTTCATTCGCCATACGAATGGCCCTGCCGAGTTGAGAGAGTTGAAGGACCGGTGAGAGATTTCTTTGGAGAAAGGGCTTCATCGGGCCTAGTGTTTCTCACGAGAAGCGCGGTATTGTTCGTGAAGAAGAAGGGCGGGGCCAGCTGCGCATGTGTTGATCTGGCGGTGAACAAGGTGACTATTAAACGAATACCCTTCCGAGATTGATGATTTGTTCGACGATTGCGAGTGCGAGATGTTTCTCAAGATTGATCTGCGATCGGGCTATCATCAGTGCGAGTTAGAGGCGGATATCCACAGGGTGCATTCGGACGATGCGGGCACTATGAGTTGAGTCATGTCTTTCGGTTTGACGAATGCTCGTGGTATTTATGGATTTGATGAGCGAGTGTTCAAGCCATTTTGGATCGTTTGTGATAGTATTCATCGATGACATCTTGGTTTATTCTCGCTCGGCGGGAGCATGCGAACATTTGAGGTATCTTTGAGAGTTCTCGGGACCAGTGATTATGCCAAGTTTTCCAAATGTGAGTTTTAGTTAACCGGTGGCTTTTCTTGGGCACGTTATCGGGTAGATGGTATTGAGTGGATCTGGCTAAGATCGAAGCGATCGAGGACTTGGCCTGAACTACTACTGCAAGCAGTGCGCGATTTTACGGGCCTCGCGAGTTATGCTCGGTGGTTCGTGGAGAAGTTTGCTTCTATCTACGCCCGTTGACTAGGTGACTCGAAGGCGGCTAAGTTTGATGGTGATGCTTGTGGCGGGGTTTCCGATTCTTGAAGGAGAGGCGGCGACCGCCCCGTTCTTACTCTTCGAGAGGGTCGAGCGGCTATATCGTGTATTGTGATCGTCGGGCATCGGGTGGGATGTGTGTTGATGCGGCGGGGAAAGGTTATAAGCGTCACGCGTCAGGCGACTTAAGAAGCATGAGAGGAACTACCCGCGTGATTTGGGTTAGCGGCGGTGATTCACGCCTTGAAGATCTGGAGGCACTATTTGTATGGGGTTCGTGGATATTTATGGACCACGAGCCTCAGGTATATCTTCGACGAGAGGAGTGAACTTACGGCGAGGCGGTGGTTAGATTGCTCGAGGATTACGATGTCGACATCTGTACCACCACGCGGAAGGCGATGTTGTGGCGGATGCCCTTAGTCGTAGGTCGATGGGAGTCTATCGGATGTCTGACCAGAGAGGAGGGCATGGTCGCGAGTTGCATCGGCTAGCGAGCCTTGAGTCGATTGATTGATTACGATAGTAGTGGGGTTCGAGTTCGAGAGGTTGCCGAGTCTTCCATCGTCGAGAGGTGAAGAAGCAACGATTTGAGGATCGGTTTTGACACGATGCCGTGATCTGACTCTTCGTGAGGAAGGTCCTTTTGAGGTAGCACTTTGATGGGGTGCTAAGGTTTGAGGCGAGTTGTGTGTTCCGGATATTGCGGGACTTGGCGTGAGTTCTAGGGAAGCACGCGGCGGCGTTACTCTATCCATCGGGTCGACCAAGATGTACCACGACCTCGGATCTAAGTATTGGTGGGATGGCTTGAAGAGGGGCGTTGCGAGTTTGTGGCTCGATGCCGTGTTGTCGGCGGTGAAGGTAGAGCACGGAGGCACGGTGGTTTGTTGCGACGATAGAGATCGACACGGAAGTGAGAGGTGATCAACATGGACTTTATCACGGGGTTACCTCGCACTCAGAAACATGATTCTATTTGGGTTATCATCGGCGGTGACAAAATCAGCCCACTTTCTTCCGTCGGGGCGACTTTTCGGTGAGGACTATGCGAACTTTACATCAGAGATCGTCGGTGCGTGGGGTCCTATTTCTATCATATCCAGAGGAGGCGGTTTATGGCTAACACGGAGGTCGCTTCGAGAAGGGATTAGGGGCGAGTGAGCACAGTCTGCATTCCATCCTCGAGCAGAGCGGACAGGCGAGCGCCTTATCGGACTCTTGAGGATATCTGCGAGCTTTGTGTTATTGACTTCAGGTAGGAGGATCATTTGCCTCTAGTTGAGTTTGTGTATAATAATAGCTACCACTCCGGTATTGGATGGCGCCTTATGAGGCCTTGTATGGAAGAAGTGCGGATCGCCGATAAGGCTGGTTTGATGTGGCGAGTGCGATTAGTAGGACGGACACAGTTGTGACGATGGATAAGGTAAAGCTTATCCGGGGCGATTCTTGGCGGCTCGAGTCGGCGAAGTCGTATCACGGATCATCGTTATCGGCATCAGGTTGAGTTGATGATTGGGTTTTCTGAAGGTGTCACCCATGAAGGGTGTGATGAGATTCGGGAAGAAAACTTCGGCCAGTACATTGGGCCTTATCAGTTATCGCGGGGTAGGCAAGGTTGCTATGAGTTGGATCTGCCGTCCGTCTGGAGCGGTGCATCCGATTTTCCATGTTTCTATCTTTGAGGAGATGTGTGGGGATCCATCTAGAGTACACGATTGGCGATGTCGGTGTGCCAGGGGTTATCGTATGAGAGAGTCCATAGCGATGTCGATCGTCGGGTTAGGCGTCTGCGGACCAGGCGTGGCTTCCGTCGAAGTCTTGTGGCGGAGCGAGCTCGAGGAGGAGATGGCGTGGGAAGGCGAGGAGGACATGAGGTAGAAGTATCCTCGCTATTCCCGCACCTCGGGTAACTCACTTTCCTACTTGTAAATTTTCATTGACATATTTGCTTAAGTGTTGTTTTGTGGCCATGTGTGGCATTTATAAAGCTATTTAAGTTATGGGGACTTTATCGTTATACGTAGGTGGGAAGGAACATTCGGACGAATGTTTCTAAGGAGGAGAATGTTATACCGTATTTCCAGTATGTATGCGTGAGGCGTGCGTACAAAGTTTAAGCCTTAAGTTAGGCAAGGGGCGAAAATTGTGCCTGACCCGAAAAGAATTGTTTCAGGCGAAAAGTTTTCCAAACCTTGCGAAGGAAAATTACAGTTGCGATATATATTATTTTTGCGGATATTTTGAGAGGCGAAATATTTTGGACCAACGAGAGGCGACACTTGTCACCCTCAGTGGGCGGCAACAATGGGCAATTGTTGTACGTTTTTGATGGAAAATGCCTTAAACACTTGGTCGATGTTTGCTAGATATTTATGGAGTAGATGGATAAGGTTCCACTTGCCCAAATCTCTACCATCCACTTGCCCTCGACTTGCCTTAATCTTGACCATTGGTGGTCTATAAATACCCCACAAGTTGGAAGAATTCTTCATCCACAAATACTTTTCCAAGTCTCAAAACTCCTTCTCTCTTGTAGCTTTTAGTCAGCTCCCCCTCTTGAGTGATCTAGCGAAACACTACCCCACTTGGTAGAAAAGTTGTCTTGAAGTATAGTTACTATTCCAAAATACCTTGTAGTATTCCAAAGTCCCCTCATACTAAAGCCCGGAAATACTATCTTATATCCATTTAGTCATTCATGAAACCACAGGAGAAACTTCATAGTTGGTTGAAGTAGTAAGTAGAAGTTGTGTAGAAACTTCTAAGGGTTTCTTGGAGCGGATTGGGCGTCTGATTAGGAGCTAAACCTTGCTCGGGATCGACTTTTAAACTTGGATAATTTTGGGCTTATCGAGGTAAATATCTTGTCCTTATTGTAATTGGAGATTACATCTTTGTAGTAACATAGAATTGGGTATAAGATAACTAGAAGGATGATATAAAGAAGAGAATTGAGCTGTAATTACATAGAAGGATATTAAAGAATAGAATTGAGTGAAATCACATCGAAGAATATAAATGAAGAATTGAGCTGTACTTACATGGAATTTGTATTCTGATGAACTTGAGTAGTTTGTGGTGAAATCTTGATTTTAGTAAATTAAGAACATACGCTTAGAATATCATACGAGTAGTCTAGGCGTTGATAGGCGTATTTGACTATTATAGGTTGATACTACGTGCGCGACATACTCGACTTGGCGGTGGATTTCGCGAGAAGGTATGTGATTCTTCCTATCCTCTTGAGCATGATATTTTAAAATATATATATAGTGCGGTGAGCGTCGTGTGTTAGCGAACATGGTTTTACTTGGCGTCTTTTGACTTGAGTCTAAATAATAAAGAATCTTGAAGTATTTCAAAGAATTATGAATCATTTTGAAAGAAGAGTAATACTTGGTTTTTAAACAAAGCTTAAGAGTTATACTAACTTTATGGGAAGTTAGGTATAACGACTTAAGAAAGATAGAAGGAGCAGTTTACTTATGTGTTTATAAAGACTTGTATTGATTTACGGAAGGTATAGTAAGATGGTTTGTTGAGTAGACATACTATGATGCTATGTGTGTTAGTATCTTGTAACGTTTGTGTAAAGAGGTTATTCTTATGGTGCTTATGTTGTTTAACGATAATTGTTATGTTAGTATTATATCACTCTCCTCTTGACATGATATCACAGGGGTTAAGCTGCCGATGTGAGAGTACACCTCATGCGATGCGTGTGACTATGATTCGAGAATACCTGCGTGCGGGTCGGGGACTTATGCGGAGCTACGAGTTCGAGTTAGTGTGCGGGGGATTACCTCATGCGGTCTATGTGGCCATGCGGACTACGAGTCGGGGCGATGCAGGTAGCTACCCTCGATGCGGGAATACCTCATGCGGGCCTAGGTGGCTTTATGCGGACTCTGAGTCGAGTTAGGCATGCATAATGATACTATGGGAGATTGGCCTTGCTTCGATCATTCGCAGCCTAGAAAAGACCTGTTACAGTTTACCTATTATTGCTCTTGTTTGTGATTTGGCACTATGTGCGGTTACATTGATTGTTTCGAACATATTTGTGAAATTGGTTTTAAAATGATATGATTTCATTTAAGTACTTCTGATTTCACATACAGTACTGTTGTCTTGACCTCGCTTGGGGCTGCGTTCATGCCGCATGTAAGGGAAAGCAGGTGCTAGATCTGCATCCTTAGGATCTTTACTTTGGTGTCAGGAGCTCAATCTTCTCCGGAGGCTCGACTTTTGGGTATGATCTCCCTGTTGTTGTAGATAGTTTTGTACATTCAGGGTATGGCGGGGCCCTGTCGCCATAGTTGTTACTTCCTTAGAAGTGCGTAGTCTTATTATGCAGTTGGGATGTAGCGCGGACTTGGTTTATATATATATCTTAGAAGCGACTTTTCTCAGATAAACTGTGTCTCATTTTACATTTGTTACATGTCTTGTTTTTATATTCCGCTGATCACTCTGCTGTATGACTACTTGGGTGCCCGGGTAAGGCACGATTCACGAGCCGGGCGGGTCGTGACAAGACCTGCCGACTCTTGCGCTAACGATCTATCTGGATAAGCTTCGCTTATCCAGACTCTGTGAATCAAGTGCAGGCGACCAGTTGAACCTCTCTCACGTCGAACCAACCAATGCGACCTACACTTCCTTACATACAAGGCCTCATACGGGGCCGTGAATCTTTGGAATTGTAGCTATTATAGTGCGTAAACTCAACAAGAGGCAAATGATCCTCCAGTACCACAAAAACAATAACACGGGCCATGACATATCGCCGAGTGTGCGGATATCATTCCTGCTGTCCAGTCGGTATGAGGGTGAAATCTGACATTGAGACTCACTGTGTCTCTAATACCTACGGAAAACCTCCGGAAGTTAGCGTAATGCCCAGCTCATCTGTTTGACATCATAAATGTAGGAACCCGTGCGATCTCACAATCTCTGCTATATAATCTAGCGTAATCCTCGGTAGAGTAAGTGGTCTGTTGGAAGAAAATGGTGACCTCGTGGCTGTCTGCTATGACCCACAGTCGCACTTCCTACGAGCATGATGCAACCTATAACAAAATCCATATTAATCACGTCCAGCTACCAAATCGGGATCTCGATAAATCGATAATAGCCATTTGGGCTTACGGTGCTCAACCACGACATCTACTAATTGGACACTAGCAACAAACTGCGCTCGTCCTCTTGAGGCCATCTTACCAATACATACATCTGAGGTCATGATACATCTTAGTCGACCCCGAACAAATAGAACAATAAGCACTGTGTGCCTCCCCTTAAAACCTGCTGACAAGTCCTGCAGCATCGGGCACACACAATCTATTCTCATATCATAGCACTCTATCTGGTGCTACCCAAACAGGTTCTTCTCCTCTTGGAGGCGTATCTCAAGTTAAGCCTAGAAGCTGGATCATTATAATGTCGCCTCTTCACCTCCTCAGCGAGAAGACTCGGCGACCTCTCGAATCGAGCTCCGTTATCGGCGTTCCGTAGGCTGAGAAAATATAGGTTGTTACTTATCGCATTGCATCGCGCACAATCCGGCCAAAACACTCAAAGTGTTACCATAATAACCTAACCCTCAGTCCTTGGGCCTCGGGAGGTTAGAATTGTAGTCGTAGTCAACTTATCTTCCAATAGCGGAAGTCTTTCTCCTATACGAAATAGTCGGGATATAATCTGAAGTATGATTCTGTTTCCAATTCTGTTGCAACGGACTTGGTCGCTATAATTAGATTCAATTCTTTTGCTTGCCTCATGGCTGAACCGTGCCAATCACAATTTAGGGGATTTCCTTGCTCGTCAGTAGTAATCCTATTTTTCTCTCGACTCATAGAGCTTAAAGTCAGTGTTCAACCTCGATTCACGGTATTACATAATCGATGGCTTGCCAAGATTTCTTATCGTTCAGTGTCTACTCGTCTTATATTTACTTTTCATTTCTAGTTTCCTTGGGGTCTCTTACCTCCGTATTTTCTGCTATCCTTCTCGTCGATACATATTTTCCCCCTTTCAGGGTGTTCCTCACGCCCGTCATTCACTAATGGTATTTACACTGATGCAGGGTAATCATACCTTGTGCTACTTAAATGACCATAGTTGCATTCTCTTTTATCATTTTGGTCATAACCGCTCATATGCTCTTTATTAACAAAAAAATATTTCTATCTTGATGTTTGATCATACAGTTTCATTAATGCGTACTACTGCATTTATATCCTTACGACACTTCTTGACCATTTCCTAGTGTAGCCTCAATTACCAAACCAATACCTTTTCCAGTTATTTAAAATAGTAACCTATTGCATACTTGAAGTGGGGACTTTACGATCCATATCTATGGCTTAAATAAAAGGGTACGCATGACCCTTAATAATACGTACAACTATCTTGTTACATGGGGGAGAGAGCTTATCTCCCTTTAATAATCTTTCCTTGAAGTCACAACCTTAACCACAGGGTCCTCTTACGGTCCTGTAAATATCTAATCATCAAGCACCGCCTTAAAAAATTGCGTAGATTCTCAAAACCTACCAAGGATGTCTTCAGTTTTAGTAGGCAGCACTCGTATTTATCTTATTCTTGCCTTGCGCACTTTCCTGAAACTATCAGGAAGGTCGTGGCCACGGCCATACGAAACCAACTCAGTACCTCGAGGGCACTTAACATAAACTCATTCAAATTCAAGTATTACTTACTTCTGCATCAATTTACCTCGAATGAACAAGTCGCGCGGACTTATTAAAATCAGCGATGTCAAAGAAGGAAGGATAATTCATGGTTACAACCACTTCCTTCATTTCCACTCGATAATCGACTAGGAAAAGCGGAACGAACGATCTCTCTCGTAGTCAATGTTGGCATAACAAGAGGCCAACTAGCGTACCGTAATGACATCAAAGTGCGTCATATAAGCTCTACTAGATGCGCTGGGATCATTGTATCGTCAGGGCAATTATTATATACCATTCGGCTACCGCCCGTCACTCGCGGGTGTAGTCACCTCGAAAGGTTCTCATGGATTCGGCTATATTCCTACACTTGGTTGCCCTTTTTCTTCTTGGTGCGTACTCTTTCCGTATACGAACTTATGCTAACATCGTACATAACCTCCATGCGATTATGGCCTCGAATCTTTGGAGTTACAATATCGAACAATTTAAGGCCATTTAGGCTCTCACGACCGATTCGGTGGAGCGCGTCCACGAACGTAAAATGATTAACTAGACTTGGGCCTTGCACCTCGTGACCTGTCCGTGGCGGGACTACTACCAATGATCCCACTCCATATCGGCTATGGGCGACCCATAATAGGTCCTCGGCGACCAGCGTCGTACTTAACTCTTACCCTTAGTGCGAATTAAATCTTATGCAGAAGGCCTCGTATACTTAAGGTCTCGGCGGTTATCACTATTCTTAGGCTCGCGATTTCTATGCTCCAAGCCTATCTTATTAGTCCTCGTAAATGGGTAAAACAACTTCGTAAGCTCTTGTCGTGTTGTCTTAATCATGACAACCATACTTACTCCATACGGATCTCGTCAGTACAATTCTCTTAAGCATACTTCGTAGCAATCTATTAACATAGTCTTATTAAGTCCTTAATTATAACTTCTTAAGGGTCCATTGCATACTCGAACGACTCATCGTCTCTAATTTCTCAAATTAGTACGTAAAACTTTGATGAGAATTCATTAAATATTTTATACCTTTTAAATTATCTATTTAGTCCTTACGAATTCTTAGTAGTCTAAAATCATTCTAAGCGACACGCGTCGACCTCATACGTAACTCAGTATGGTTGTATGTCATAATACCAACTATCTACAATTATTACCAACACGGATACCTGATCCATATAATCCTTCTGGTCTTCTTTGCCTTTCGTCGTGCAATCAGCATAAATCGTTAGGGAGGCGACCTAACAACCGTACTGTCATGCGATCTCGGTGATAAGAATGAAAACCAATCCTAAATGTCGACCTCACGGTTATAGATGTGGTGCGCAACACGCGATAACGAAGACTTTACTAGACGCGATGCGTAGACACTTTCAGAGGACTAAGCGCCTGATACCACTTTTGTCACGACCGATCCACGGGCGCGGCGGTGTCTACTGGACACCGCTACAGTATACGTCGAGAGAATAGCGGCGGAACATACAAAACTCATAAAATACTTAGGCGGTAAATATCAGCGGTGGCGGGAAATAAGGCCACCTTAGGAAATATACATAACCCAAAATAAAAGCGATTACATCTTTGTTCTTACAACTCGATCCTGATATATGACTACGGACCTCTAAAAATAACAAGCGTGACGGGACGGGGCCACGTACCACGAATGTACATAAATCTACAACATCGGGAAAAGCGTACCAAAAGACAAGCCTCGGAGAAATGGAGCTTGACAAGTGATCGGTGATCTAAGAGTGAGGATCCGCCACACCTTACCACCTGCGGCGTAAGCGGCCAGAGAAGGGTCGATACAATATGTACCAAGTATGTAAAAGCGGAAAATCTTGCAATTTACATCATAAGTCTAAAATAAAGTGGAGACATGTATGATAATCAAATTAACGATATAATGTGCCTTACTAACAATGAGAGTAAAATATACATTTAGGTTCTTAAAAATAGGAAGCATGTGATTAACCTAGGACCGTCCGCGTAGTATTATCACGCGATCCTACTCTGGGACTATTTCACGCGTAGGCGTATGGACCCGCGTGAGGTAACTTTCGCATAGGGGGTAGTCGCGCATGAGACTATTTCACCGCGTGAGCCCTGCGGACTCGCGTGAGGTATTCCTCGCATCGTGGGTAGCAAATCACGGAATATGCAAATGCCACAAGCAGGAATGACCGTAATGAGCGATAAATCACAAGCACAACCGACTACTATAAATAACATAAACAAGTTAGAAACCCCTTAACTTCCCGTTGACTTAATTAGCATACACTCATTTCTTTTAACTTACGACTATCGTATCATGAAGATCAGAATTTAACCCAAGTACTACGTTCTATTCTTTTAATACTACATTCTTTTAAAATGACTCTTTTCATATAAAACTCCAAGATACTAATAGCGTAGTATCAAGTCATATCTACTTTTCAAGGCAGTCACAATACCTTTTAGAAATACATTATAGGCTTAAACCAAGTGACTTTTTACTTTAAAACTTTAAGCAATTGATGCGCTTGAAATCAATTTGTCTTTCTTCCTTTCAAGTCATTTATCTTTATTTACATCACTAGAGTAAACCATTCTTTTAACTTTCCATAAAGTTATTATAACCAACTTCCCATAAAGCCGTTATACTAACATGCTTTAGACACTTACATTCTTTTCATAACGAAGAGACTTATACTCTCAAAATACTTGAAGTCTCTTAACTTTAGAAATCAAGCTTCTTAACTTTAGAAACTAGGATATCTTGAACCTTTAAAACAAGTGAGTTAATTCTCTAACTCAACCAACTTGGACATTCTTACAAACTCGTCAAGGATATCAAATGAAACTAAATTCATTTAAATCTCGTACGTCTACCGTATTCTACATTTACAACTCCTCATGCTCAAGAGATAAGAAAGTTCCACATACCTCTTGGTTCGATCCATTGTTAAGTCAATATGCGTCGTAGTATGTCAACGTATAATGACCATAATAGGTCTATTAACTTCTAACTTCAAGCGTAGAATATTCTAAGTGTAAAGTCACCAAATTCTACGGAAAATCGGACAACACTTCCTTTGTTTCTACGTACTTTTCCACCTTTTTCAAGGCACGAATTCAATAACCAAACATGCCACATTTAAGGCTCAACAATGTAGTTATCAAAATGGGATTACGCCTAACAAGGCGTGTAAAATTCTGCCACAATTAATACCAAGCAATTCGATAACCAATGCCATTTTACGGCCGTAAAGTACAACAATGCAAAGTCTTATCGATTCCTTTTTCAATCCAAGTTGTTTAGTCTAATATGTTATATAGCGCGATTGATTATAACAACTACAATCTTGATTAGAAACGACGGCGATTCTAATTATCGACCAAATTGTATTTCAATTTCAAATGGCTAACAAAGTCATTTCGGGTTTGAGCTTCGATATCCATAACAACTTATCCATCTTGATACATATATCTCATGCTTGTTAAAATGTATAACTACTGACAATATGTAATCTTATAACACTAAGAGAACAAGATGTAATCTTATAACACTTATGTAATCTTATAACACTAAGAGAACAAGTCGTTCCTTAGCAACTAGCTCTCCTTGACACTCCAATCCATACTTGAAGCCACTTAGAAGTT
This sequence comes from Przewalskia tangutica, assembly GCA_029844215.1. Classification (NCBI taxonomy): domain Eukaryota; kingdom Viridiplantae; phylum Streptophyta; class Magnoliopsida; order Solanales; family Solanaceae; genus Przewalskia; species Przewalskia tangutica. The sequence goes on from CM056731.1 coordinate 84,710,913, forward strand.
CACAAACAACTTTCCTTCAATTTCAATCCAAACTTATGAAAGCGACTTAGGTTTTCACTTGCGACTAATGCAAAAATGACACTTTGCAGGATGTTTCTATTGAGATACCCATCTGATACCCTTAGGAACCTTGATTTAAATTATTGTGAATTGTGGATGACAAACAAAAAATTTCCTCCTTCAAAATGCCACAACGAGAGCTCTTCAACAAGACAAGATATTCTCTAAATTTTTCTAAGTGTAAAAGCCTTGTCTTGCTACTTAGTGTGGTTATATAACAATATGGAGGGTCGAGATTAGAACAAATGTGTGGCTTGGATCATTTCACTTAAGATCAAGTCAGTGGCTCTTTGACTTAGTCAAATTAATCAAGCTCTTAGCTTGCAAGACTTGGTCATCTATACTTTGGTCAAATGACCATTATACCCGTGGTCAATTTCGACCAAGACCAACCAAGGGGGTGACCGTGTCGCGTTCATCATGATATTTCATTTCAGACATTTCCATAATCAGATAAATTTTTACTAGTCTCGAATCTTAACATTTTTGAGTTCTTACGTGCGTTCTTATAAGCATGTCACGGAATTACGGGGTGTAACAATTGTAATCTTCGTGTTCGCCGACTTCTGCACGTCGTGAAGTGCGATGAACCAGTAAACTCTAAATACATTAAATCTTCGGTACTCTCTCGACTACTTGCACTTTGGACACCTCGTCAAACCTCTATTTATCATATCTCGATATTTGTCATACTGACCTTGGGGATGTGGCAACACCTAACACCACAAGGCTCGGCGTGCGATCACGATACATGTGGCTACTCAGAAAGCAGATATGTTGTCAAGGCCTGCAATAAGAGATTCGAGCAAGAACATAATTCCTACTGCAAAAATTCCCGATATAAACATATACGTATATATAGTCGGGCCAAGCCAGTAGACATAAACCTGACAAGTCTCTTTGAAGAAGCCGACCAGGCCACGTAAGACAATAATACATGTACGACTATATCTGAGCCTACAGAAGTACATTACAAAATACGGTGACACGGCCTGTAATACCCGAATATACATAACATCATGCACATTTCACTAGATGACTCGGAAGAAAGGACATGCCAACGCCGGTGAGTCAGTCATCTACTATGGGAATCATATGTATCTCTGTTTATACTTGCGGCCATAAAACACAGTTCCCAAAAAGGATATCGATGCGAAGATGTATTAAATATATAAGATTGATACTTTGTAAATAAAGCATAAGTGAAATTGTACTAAATGCATAACTATAAGATAGAGTAATGGAAAGTTAACATGTACTCTGAGTTAATCAGGGGCGAATATGGCGAAATCTGACCACATATATAACGACATAAGCCTATGTGGGTAGTACTATTAATGTCGTATATGTATAAAGTGTGTGAGTAGCTCCGTAGTCTTAGGGTAATATCATTAATCTCGTATCTGTATGTCGCGCCCATAACACCATACAACTCTGAGGCAATATAGATATATAACAGTCATCGATGACCTCTTTAAGGATTATTGAATACTATTTGAACTTCGTCGAGTGATATAAGATCATTAGACCTTTGACTCATATGAGGTTAACCGTCACATCACTTGCCTTTTTCAAATGACTCGCCAAGAACCATAGATCACATTATTAGCTTAGCTTTGGGAAATCAATAAGGAGGCGACATTTATTAACCTGAAGAGTACGCTTGGACAAGGATGTAATCTTGACACAAAATGGTAATACATAACAACATACTTATAGGAGAATCACCGGTTCATTCGTAAGGACTTTAGAATAGAGTTCTTATCGATTTAATTTCGTAATAATCGTTTGATATGATCGTGCCAAAGAAGAAAGTGATCCTTACATACCTTTGTTTTATGACAATCTTTAGATTACAATTCTTTAGTCATACTCGAATGATATCACATGTATTTGAAGCAATTCGATCAATATTAAGTTGATAAACTAAAGATGGTTTCATTATGATACTTTATCAAACACTTGGTGTACTTGAATTCTCGTATCTTTACGATGATTATTCAATATTAGATAAATCTAGCTCTTTCTAGATTCGTTCCTTTCTCACTTAACAACAAAATTTGATAACTTAATATCAAGCTCAGTCTAATTAAGAACATAAGTATATATTAAGAACAGCATTATGATATACGCATGTTTTCTAGCTATTTCTCCTTATAACCTTAATTCCATTAATATGACCAATACCATCGCGAGATCATTCCGCGACATCTAAACATAATCAAGTTGTATTCCGTAATTCTGGTCGTATACAACTTAAAAACGACACGAAATCAAGACAACAGCGTACTTGTTATTTAAGGTGTTAACTTAGATTATTTGCAAAATACTTAATTAACACTTGAATAATCTAAAGTCTGAGAAACCAGTGTTAATATTACCTTTAACAAACTAATCTTGAATCCACTCAATCTTAATTCGAGAACAAATTTCAATGCAATGATATTCAAGCATATTATTTTACTTAATCTAGCTTTTGGATGAGGAATTGGGTGTAATCATCTTGAAATCACTTTGGAACCATTGAAATCAGTTGGTAGGGTTAGAGAGGGTTTGGGTGAAATAGATAAAATTAGCCCCGAAAATCATTTTAACCGAAATGATGTCGACCTCGGAACTAATTCTATGGTTAAATCGATTTCACAATGTATAATTAGCCTCGAAAATATGGTGGGAGGCCTAATTTGTGGTCAAATCCTTTTGAGCGCGTCAAAATGAGATTCCAATATATTATGGCGTATCTTTTTATTAGTTTAACTTTTATACATTACGATCGTCCGTAAGCGACATATAAACTCGTTATTATCCTTAGTAAGGTCATCTTATCGGGATATGTAATGCATATAAATTAATGGCGC